>CM031923.1:34805381-35232895 GCA_018703695.1 Prunus fruticosa
GTCTGCTCCATCTCTCTGCTTTTTTACCCAGCTTGTGACGTCGTATTTAAGCTTAAACTTATAAGCCCATCTGTGGTAGTCAGGTTAGCCTGGACCAAGGTCCGTGCTTGGCCTGATCCCCCAGTTGTAACCCATTCTACCTTCCCACATGTAAGTATATATATTTAGAATATGCAGGTTTCTGAAAAAAGAGACAGCACAATCAATGAGTAACATATACACCAAGGGCCCAATTAATTTTTCATGTGGTCAGCTAATATTATTAGCTTAAAATTTAATGATTATTTTTGGTACTTACAATTTCTCATAATCTTTTTTCTAATAAATAAAATAAGCATTAAATCATATAAATGATTGCCTAGTTCATAGCTCCAGATGAATTTTCAATAAGTTTTAACATAAACCAAGAATAGTTTAACACCATAATGGATTGAACATCTAAGGCTTTTTACCTAGATTGACCTTAGGTCCCTTCATGCATTTATATCATACATGAAAAATTGTTTTATGTAAAAATATTGACCAAGTATGAAAAATGGTTTTTCGGAATAATCATTTTCTCAAGATAATTTTTGGCTTCTCTTTATCACACATCAAATAAGAAAACTTGATTTTATGGGATTTTTTATGAAGTAAAATATATCCACTTAATAAGCCATCATTTTTAGCCTAAATCGCAATTTTGGTTAAATGATTTTCAGATTTGATTTGTCTTGGGAATTTGATTTTCTAGTATTTTTATTTGAATTCAATGGGGGTTACTTTCTCTATTCACATTGAAAACTTAGTAATATAAAATAAATGAAGAAAAGGACACAAACATTTACTTAATGTCTGAAATGGAAATAAAGGAATCTATACTGAAGTGTAATATGACTCAATTTAGCAAGTTTATTCAGATGAGATAGTTTTTTCAGTTACTGAAGGCCACTCCCTTGTGCCTTAATAAGTTCATTACTTACTTGGGCCTGAATATTAAAATAAGTTAAATATATAGATTTTTATTTTATTTTTTCTCAAAAACCACACTGGGCTACATAGAAACTTTTAGCGACTTCTATCTTGTATTTTTTTAAAAAAGAACCTTCTTCATCAAGAATTTAACAACAAACAAACAACAATTGTATATTTTACTCTTCTCCTCACCTTGTGCAATTTACAAGTAATACATCCCTTTGTGTTTTCCATCTTTTTGGGGGAATTTGAGAATAAATTTACAATGTCATGATTTTGCTTCAAGAAACACAAACCCTACACAGAGAATCTCATGGTCATACCCAAAACCATGACCCATGCAAGAGCCAGATTCTTTGTGCATTCCAACTTACAAGTGTATATATAAGGACCAAATTTTCCATCTTTAGAGGTGAATATATATATATATATATATACAATTTTTTTTAGCTCGGCCGTACTATATTTAACTTTTCCACACACTAAATTCACTTGTAATTGACCCCAAAAATTTAAACTTTCACTTGTGAATCCCATGTTATATAGATTTCGGGGAAAGAAATGTTACATTGACATAGATAAGTTAGGGAATACAAAAAAACAATTTGATTGCAACTGAACTACCCAGTTTCTTCATTTAATGCAATTGGACACTATCCAAGTGGTAATAAAGGGAACTAATCTGAACAGCAAAGACGGAGAAAATGAGAAGATCATAACATTATTAGGATATATGGCCTATGACAGAAGTATCTGAATCAGCAAAAATGAAAAAAACCTAGTCCCTTGAAAGAATGTATTTCTTTCCTTTTTCAGAGGTTGTAAATGACTAAGCCCTCCTTTGTTTAGTTCCTCCCCAAAAAACATTCCTATAGTGTTTACATAGAGGGGGGAGGAATTCACTGTTCTTCCTCTCCTTCTCTCATTCTCTCTCTTCCTCCCGTCTCTCTTCTTTTCTCATTTTCAGTGACATCAAGTTTCCCATTTTTGCGTTCGTTTTGCTTACGATTTTCCTCCACCTATCACAAGCGATGGATTCGGTGTCACAATCTCCTCACTATCTTTTTTGCGATTTCTTTATGTTTGGAATAATGCGCAGAAACTCTTTGAGTTTTGTGTAGTTCATGAGAGTTTTATTTTGTATTGTTATGACTTGATTCTCTAGTTTTATCTTTGATTGTTATGAGTTTGGAATGACGGATGCATGTGCTAGAATTTCTTCAATTATGTATGATTGTTAATGGATTAACACGAATTTGGTCTGAAATTTGAAGTTACACGTCTCGTTATTGTAATGGCTCTTTGTGGCTGATTTTGCATCTGCCCTTTATGATTAGTTATTATTTTTTTTAGCCAAAATTAGCAACACAATTTGCAACAAATTCAAACAACCAAAACAAAAAAAAACAGCACTCGTATAGTGGCTGTTTGGTTGTGCCCTTTCCATGTCTCTAACCAATAAACGGGCGTAGTACGACATTGCTAATTTTTGCCACTGCCCCCTACTGTAAGATCATTAAGAATATTGTTTATAATGTCACTTCTGATATGTTTTGAAAGATATACACTATATTCAGTTGTTTGGGTGTGGTGTATTATTTTGAAACATAAGTATTTTATCTTTACTCTGCTATTTTCCTAGCTAATTCTCCGTTATTTCATTTATTTACCAGTTTTTTTTATTCTTTCTTCTTTTCAATGGCATACAAAATTTATATTTGATATCTCATCCTTATGTATATGTCACATCTTTAATAATCTAGGAGTTTTAGTGTAGACATAATGATCATTAATAAACCAACCAAATTTGTCTTCCTATCTAATATAGGTAGGTAACCATCCTTTTTAAGAAATAAAAGATAATTTTAATGAACGAGGGAAACTTTATTGATAAAACAAAGAATTACAACGGGAGAACAAAACATCTGACTCCGATTCAAAAAATCACATAATATGGCGTCCTAAATAATTATTAAGCACCTCAAACCAAATAAAGCTATCCACATTATACAAACTAAATAATGATCCAATTTATATTGGATTAAATTTCACTGCTACTAAATGCATGTACTTAATTAATCAATTTACAATCTGTGTACACTTTTGATTGTCTGTTCTATATCTATCATTTAAGACTTGAGGGGAAAATAAATTATGAAAATTATTGTACAATATTATTATACGAACACACGGATAGAGAACTTCATATCGTTACATTATGCACAAACTCACGAATAATCAGACAACATTGTGCCTTGTGGAGCCCCATATCCGTGGACTATTGACGATATTATTATTAGTGGGAATAATAATCTGCCAGCCGAATGGAGCTTGAAAAGTCATTTGTGCTCATAAATTAGGAAAATCTGTGTGTATTAGCTGTAATTGGTACAACTAGTTATCCAAAGGCCTATATCGCGTTTTAAAATAAAAGGGTTATTGAATGACCCTAAGACCTGCGAGCTCTTTGTTATTAAATATCACGTGACATACACATGACTCAGAAAACCGAGCAAAATCTTCAATGAACGTGGAGAAGCCCTCGCTTAGCTTGGAGCTATTTATCTCCTTAATTAATCTCTCTCTCAAAATCCAATCCTCATCTACTTACCAAATCAAACCGGGTGTCTTACCTCCGCCGACGTCCGAGATCCAACAATGATCGGACATCGCGATTCTGGTTTATGATCCACGCAAGGTTTGCCGCTGAGTTGTCTCTTTTTTCATCGGTTCAATTTGAGAATATATTACTTGGAGTTTTTGTCTTTGAAGAATCATGATCAAGAAGCTTGGAAGCAATTGGGTTTTGGGGTTGATACATATGGCAGAATCACTACATGCTCTCCACTTGTTTTCGCCCAAATGTTACATGCATGTTGGTGATGCAATGGCGGGACTGTGCTTCTCCTACTTTCTGAATCTTGGCTTCCATATGGGCATTCAAGACAATAGTGGTGGTGAAAGTTCCAATTAGTTGCTTCATTGGAGGGTTGATGACAGAGCTTTACTAGGATTTGTACTTGCTTCCGTTTTGTTTATGTTGAAGAAGCTTCTACGCCAACTCTGAAATCTGCTGACCGTGATAGCTACAGAGGACTTTATTCGAGGAATTGTTCACGTTGTCATTTTCCTTGATTTTGGCAGTTCACATTTATTTCATCCTCATTTGGGCACTATTCAAATGGTCAAGGGTCCAGGATTATGATTGTTCCACACGCCTCCACTGTTCCGTTGGGGAATTGCATTTGATTTTGACCTTGGCTACCTTCCGGGCATACATGACCAAAGTGGTGGATTTGAAGTTCATAATGGGCATACTGGAAAAGAAGAAAATTTCTGGGAAGGTCTGAATGGCCAAGAGCCTGCTTTAAGTTATCGAGAGTTTTAGTCCTTTCTCCTCAGGGCTCATTCCAAAGGATCTGGAGCCGTTGAATGTGTGAGTGAGCTGTCCAATAATTGGTGTTTGTATGTGGTGGCTATGAATCCAGCAGTGATACCACTAGTATTGTTTGGTTTAGCATCTCTAATTGCGTGCTCCTAACGGTGGCCTTGTTGGAGCCAAACCAGGTCTGCTATATATTGTTACAACACTAGTTCAATGGCAGTATCACCAAAGTTGGAAATTCACTTAATCTTAATTTTAGAGTTTTTATATGTTGAAATTGAAGTGTTTCCTGTAGTGAAAGCTCATTATGAAAAAGGTATAGAGTTATGTAAGTTTTTTTATTTATTCATTGTTTTCTCTATCTTTCTCTCCCTAAGTCCAGCTTTGGCATATCAGTCCTGTTTCTCAATTGAAGCTTAATATGTCTGGGTTGCCATTACCATTTCAAAGATTGTATTGCTAAATCTGTGAGTGTTATGGTTCAAATGTGATGTTCATGCTTGGTATTGGTTGCTATGCTTCCCATAAACTTATATATATTGGTTGCTCTGGCTTATGTCGAACCAACCAGCATGGGCCCATTTTTCGGTTTGCGCAGTCTACTTTCTTGCATTGCATCATTGAGTGCAATTTCATGTGTGTTATGCAAACGCTACACCGCCTGTGACAAACTCCACATAGCTTAAAAAGCAAAACTCCATTTTTCTTATTTTCGTTAACAGTCACTTTTGCATCATCACCATCATGTGTACCGATGCTGCGATGTAAAACGGCTGTCCGCCCTGTTGGCAAACTTTCTGAGCACACACAAAAGCCCGTTTGTTGAACAGGCAACTTTACTCAACAACGCAACCGCTCCATTCGGTGTGAACAAATAGCCCTTTGTTTAAAAATGCATCATGGGTCTATTTTTCCTGAGAACGAACAACTTTCTTATGAACTCGATCTTGCGTTTGCGTCAACATATTGCCCTTTTGTTTTCCTTTCATATTATTTTATTTTACATAACTCAATTCTGTTTTAACGTATGAAATGACTAATTTGCCCTCAATATTTAATGAACTGGGTGAAAATGTTAGGTATTTAAATCGGGAGGAGATATGGCGTAAAGACAAATTCATATCCTTAATTTTATATAAAAGGTCATGATATAAATTGAAATTGGGAATAAGTTTTCAAGGACTAAATACTTTTTCCAACCAAGGAGCTATTTTTTCACGCTAAAACATGGGTTGTGTTCGTTGTGTAAAGTTTTCCATTTCCAGAGTAGAAGGCCGACAAAGAAAAGGCTTTTGTCATAACAGAAAGAAAAGAAAGGGGAGACCAAGGCCCCCAACGGGCAAGAAAAGGAAAGCTTCCCAATCAACTCATTTTTTAAAACAAAAGGGCTATTTGTCTTTAGCGACGCAAAGGGGGCATTCGTTGGTAACCTTGCCGATTCCTAAAATGGACCAAACCAACTTACTTTTCAAACAAACGGACTATTCGAGTCAAGCGAAACGCAGGTTGGCGTCTCGACGTAAAGTTACATGTTCCCAGGAAAATGGAACCCAAACAATTTACTTTTCCAAACAAGAGGTGTGTTTGTTTTAATTGCACCCTTATGTCATGGAGGGGCACCAAAAGAGACTTCATGGAATTACTTATGAAAGATCTGAAAAGTAATCATGTTGAGGTGGATGATGATTACAAGTCGGGAAAATGGATTTTCTGCTATTCCTCTCGAAGAATCATATTTGCAATATTGGTTGTTAATCCTAAAGAAAAGGAAGATGATAGTCTTAGAAAAGGGAAAATTTCAATAGAAAGTCATTTTATGTTCAGGAAAAAATTTGGGGAAAAGTCCAATTTTAGGAAAGAGACTTTCGAAAATTTCGGAGAAGGTCTCGGTTATAGTAAGTGATCTCAAGAGTTTCACCGGATTCTCCTGGGGTTGTAGGAGTCGGGGGCGGGTCTCTCAAACTGGTTCCTTGGAAAAATGATTCCCATCTACTTACTTTTCGGGAAACAACAGAATATTTGTCAAGCGAAGGCAAGGGTGCGTTTATCGGGTGAAAGTCTGCTCCTCCCTGGAAAAATGGACCCAACCAACTTACCTTTTTCAAACAAACGGGCTATTTGTTCAGGCAAAGGTAAGGGTGCATCGTTCAAAGTAAAGTTTTCCATTTACCAGGAGGGACCAAACTAAGTTACTTTTTTCAAACAACGGATTGATTTTTTCACACGAACGCATGAAGTCACGTTCGTTGTGTAAAGTTGCCCTTGTTTCAGAACAAATGGACCCAACAACTTTCTTTTTTTAACAACGGGCTTATTTGTTTAAGCGAATGCAAGGGGCTTCAAACAAACGGCATATTTGTTTAAGCGAACACAAGAGGGGAATTCGTTGAGTAAAGTTGCTCGTTCCTGGAAAAATAGACCCTACCAACATACTTTTTTCAAACGAATGGGCTATTTGTTCACGCGAACGCAGGGTTTGCTTCGTTAGTAAAGTTACATGTTCCCAAAAAAATACCAACCAATTTACTTTTTTCAAACAAACGGACTGCCTGTTCAAGCGAACGCAAGGGGTGCGTTTCGTTAGTAAAGTTGTGGCTCCTGGAAAAATATTCCCAATCAACTTAATTTTCCCACAAACGGGCTAGTTTTTCATGCTAACACATGAGTTGCTTCGTTGTGTAATTTGCTCGTTCCCCCAAAACATGGACCCAATCAACTTACTTTTTCAAACAAACGGGCTATTTGTGTAGCGAACGCAAAGAGGACATTCGTTTGAGTAAAGTTGCTCGTTCCTGAAAATAGACCAAAACAACTTACTTTTTAAACAAACGGGCTATTGTTTCAAGCGAACGCAGGGGTTCGTTGAGTAAAGTTACATGTTCCCCAAAAAAACTACCAACCAATTTACTTTTTCAAACAACGAACTGCTTGTTCAGCGAACGCAAGGGTGCGTTTGTTTAGTAAGTTGTCGTTCCTCGGAAAAATATTCCCAATCAACTTACTTTTCCAACAAACGGGTGCTATTTTTCATGCTAACACATGAGTTGCTTTCGTTGTGTAAATTTGCCCGCTCCCCAAAAAATGGACCAAATAACTTACTTTTTGAAACAACGGGCTATTTGTCTAAACGACGCAAAGAGGGCATTCGTTGAGTAAAGTTGCTCGTTCCTGGAAAAATAGACCAAACCAACTTACTTTTTCAAACAAACCGGCTATTTGTTCGCGCGAATGCAGGGGTTCACTTCGTGGAGTAAGTTACATGTTCCCCAAAAAAATCAACCCAACCAATTTACTTTTTCAAACAAATAGGCTGCTTGTTCAAGCGAATGCAAGGGTGCGTTCATTTAGTAAAGTTGCCCATTCCCCGGATAAAGGGACCCAACCAACTAACTTTTTCAAACAACGGGCTATTTGTTCGAGCGAACACAGGGGTTGTGTTTGTTGTGTATAGTTGCCCGTTCCCTGGAAAAATGGACCCAACAAACTTACTTTCAAACAACGGCTATTTATTCAGCGAAGGTAAAGGTACATTCGTTTAGGAAGTCTGCCCGTCTACGGAAAAATGGATCAAACTAACTTACTTTTCAAACAACGGGCTATTTTTTCACGCTAACGCAAGTGTTGCGTTCGTTGTGTAAAGTTTCGTTCCCGGATAAATGGACCCAACCAACTTACTTTTTCAAACAACGGGCTATTTGTTCAGCAAACGCAGGGGTTGCGTTCATTGTATTAAGTTTTCCGTTCCATGGAAAAATGAACCCAACAAACCTACTTTTTCAAACAAACGGGCTATTTGTTCAATCGAATGCAGATGTTGCGTTTCGTTGTTTAAAGTCCGCCCGTTCCTGGAAAAATGGACCCAACAAACTTACTTTTTCAAAGCAGACGGGCTATTTGTCAAGCGAATGCAAGGGGTGCGTTCATTGAGTAAAGTTGCATGTTCCCTGGAAACCAACTTACTTTTGCAAGAGGTTGCATTCGTTGAGATCAGCTTTGAGATGTTTTGAAAATACGCTTAGCTTGTTGATGCCTTGTTCCAACCAAAGGGGTTGCGTTACTTGGATCATAACACGGGATATATTTAGTATAATATGGTATAACATGTGGCTTCCTTCAGGCATAAGCTCTTATGTATGTATAAACATCATATTACGATAAATGAATTATAACTATTTTCAAATATTAGGGATCGGGAGAATTTCTGAAATGTAAAGTCAATATTATCTATATGTATTCGGAAATCATGTGAAAGGGATGTTACTATTTTAGTTTGGATCTAAGAAATTCGTTGAATTACCCCTAAACGTTCACATCATATAGTGGTGGTTTATGAGAGTTGCTTCGGAAAGTTAGAAAAAATAAAGGAAAATAAAATTTATTTTTGTTATTCTCCCAATTCCAATAAAATGCAACTAGGTCTAGTTATAGTATGAGTTGGCGATCAGAATGTATATGGATAGAACTTATAGCGGGGTCTTCGAAACAAGTAATTTCTACTGGGCCTTTATTCTAGTTTTAGGTTCATTATGGTTTTTATTGGTTGGACGTACAGTTATTTTGGTAGGAATTTTGTATCTTTATTTCCTTCTTAGCAAATAATTTTTTTTTCCACAAG
The DNA here is from genome assembly GCA_018703695.1 of Prunus fruticosa. Taxonomy (NCBI): domain Eukaryota; kingdom Viridiplantae; phylum Streptophyta; class Magnoliopsida; order Rosales; family Rosaceae; genus Prunus; species Prunus fruticosa. The sequence goes on from CM031923.1 coordinate 34,814,336, forward strand.
GGATCAATGTCTTTCTATGAGATCACAGTCTTTTTATTAGCTCTTATTTGTGGTGTACAATTTCGTGGAATGTAGGTAGTGGTTATGATCGATTCGATATAAAAGAGGGCGTTGTGTGTATTTTTCGTTGGGGATTTCTAAAAAAATCGTCGCATATTCCTTCAATTCTTTATGAAAGACATTTAGATCCATCACATAGGAAAAAATGGCAAAAGAGAAAGTATTAATTTCTCTTCTATATCTTGCATTTATATTTCCATTATTTCGTAGGAACTTCCAATTCAAGAGATAGCTGTCCATATATTAATAAGGGATGTATGGATTCTTGAAGAATTTCATTATATCCTTTCTAAGATCATATACATAGAAAATGAGACTCAATCTTTTTATTCCGAATTTATATATAAGTTGTTTTCTTTCACTCATATAACTATTTGATTTAGTTCATTCAACCCTATATAAGTCTAAAGTTGATTTGGATATTTGACTTTTAGTGATGAAAAATCTGAAGAACACCGTCGCAGAAAATGTTTAGCCACGAAAATCTTATGAACATCCGTCGCTAAAACCTTTTGGTGACGAAAAATCTTCAAATTTCTGGGCAAATCAGCAGCTGAGTTTTTTGGGTTTTAGGTCCTTTTTTAGCTTCAAGTCGTCCTAAAATATAATGTAGGCCACCTGAGACCCCCAAACCTGGTCCAAACCATCATAATAATCATTCTAAACATGTCGGTGGCTTCAGATTGACCTAAAAACAACAAAAAAGACATTAGGCAAAAAGTTTGATTTTGACCAAAATAAGAACCTACTTAGCTATGTTGCTATTTTCTGGCATTTAACTTCAACCAATGACCAAAAAAACTTATGTAACATATCTGAAACGTGCTTTTGTAACAATCCCTTGTATTTTTCTCGTGCTTCTTTTTTAAATCATTGTAACATGATATTTAAATCACAATAAAATTTACATTTAAAACTAAAAATACTCAAAATGAACTAAGTTATCTAGCACTTAGAAGATCACGAGCAACACAATGTAAGAAAACCTTTCTTTTGTTCTCCACGATCTTGACCTTAAATACAAGCAAAATAAAAAAGAAAATAACTTTGTTAAAAGGCCTTGGGTTTTCATTTATGCAATGAAAAAAAGAGGCTTAATCAAATACACCAAAAACTGACCAATAGAAGCTCTATATTTTGACTACCTAGTAAATTTTTGTTCACACAACAGACCCCCATCTTCCCTTTCAAGTTCTTAAAGTTGAATTTAAACATATCAGCACCCTTCAAGTATTTGGAATTCAAGCAAACACATACCAACATAAAGGGTACATATATGATCTTACGGGTTTCTACATGGCATATCTTAAGACACTTGAAATGAGTGCTTCAGTAGTGCACTAATGCTTGCAATCCAGGCTTTAGATAACCAACAAATTATTGAAACATCAACTTGCTCCAAGTCCTGTGTGAAGTTCCCACCACAATTAAATCATACACAATCAGGAGGCCTCATGGGTATTTATATATATATATATATATATATATATATATATACAATCAAATCAAGAGGCACTATAATAAGGAGGAGAAACGCAGAATGGGGAAAAAGAAATACAAAATTTGAATAATTAATTTCTGGAATTGTTAGCTTTAAAAACTGAAACAACAATTAAAAATCACTAGTGATTAGCAATTTAAGCACCAAAAATCACCTCACTCACATCATATAAACATGATAACAAATCCAAGTTACTGAAAACAAACACTATCATGCAATTGTGTCGAGAATTCTAACTACTAATCCAAAGCCTAATACACCCGAAGCCCCTAAACACCCACAACATCACATTGGTGACCTGGATTGCACACGAGGAGCTTAGTAATTGCATATACTGATATGCAATTGCACGACACTACTTGCAAGTGCATCAACCTCTCTATTATAACATTGCACAAATAATGCACACAACCCACTCATCATTTCTCTTGGTTGGGATTCTCAATCCTTTCAAATCCAAATCTTAACCAATCATAACATTACATTTTCGAACACTTTACGCTCCATAACAAAATATTCAAAAACACTCAAACCTACCTACTCCACTAAATCCCCTCACTTGCATAATTTAAAAACAAAATATATACTGTAATTGCATTCAGTGACTTGGAGTTGCATACAAGTCGATTAGTAATTGCATATAGACATATGCAATTGCATGAGGATTTAAATTTGCATGAACATTACAACCAAGAATGTAGGATACCCACTTCACCTCACCACACTTTCACAATCAGAAACCCACTTCATCTCATGAATGTGAGCAACCTACTTCCCCTCTGCCCCAAGTTATCACCACAAAATTTCAATTAACAATAACATAAAACATAGCGTTAACTTACTTTCACAAGGAGCTAATACCAAATGCTTTCACAAGGGATCGATTGCATATGGAGGAGTTCCAACAACCCACCAGTGACGCTGAAAAACTCAATTCCAATTCCTACTTATCAACCCCAAATGCTAACCCCTAAAATTAACACCAAAATCCAAACCCTAAAATATGGGGTTTTTGACAATGATGACAAAGAAGAGAGAAATGTTGCGGAGGAGGAAGAAGACCACGAAAGGATGACTTTGAAGACCACGAATAGGAGTTCAAAAAGAGGAGTTGAAGAGATGACTTTGAAGACCACGAAGAAGTTCAGTTCGAAGTTCAACCAGATGTTGTAGAGAGGAGGAAGACCACGAAGAGGATGACTTTGAAGACCACGAAAGAGGATGACTTTTAAGACTACGAGAGGATGACTTTGAAGACCACGAAATCAGTTTGAACTTAGGCCAGATGAGCTTAGAGAGAGACGACGTTGAGGCGCGAGTTTATTATTTCACTTATTGACCCCTTAAGGGAGCGCACGTGAAATATTTGACCCTGTCACCTGCCGCTAAGGTTCATTTGTTTTAAAAAAGCCCATCGTGACTAGCATGTGATCGGCTGTACCCGTGTATTGCATCGCCAGGGAGAAGGACTCCATAAATTAATCGGTAGAACCTTTTTAAGTACAAATATCTAACAAACTTTCTTGAAAGCTTGTGTACATAAAAAAGAAAACTTTTTTTGTCAAGAGCACTTTAACTCATTTGTCATGACAAAAGTCAAGAGCAAGGCAAGGATTGTTATTATTCATTTGAATAGTGCCAATCTTGCAAAAGGCTTGTGGTGTTTTCACCCATTGCCATGATAACCACTATTCACATGAGATGTGAGGAGATAAATTTGTATAGAGTTCTTGTGTGGGAAGTAAAGAATATGATTAAGTATTTATTTTAAAAAATTCTGAAATTTTTAGTATTTTTTTAGATTTTTTTTTTACTAATGTAGCACCAGGACTATTCTTGCCTTCAGGCCATAGTCCACCGGCTACCGAGTTGTTGAAGCTCGCTGGAATGTGGAAATGGGGCTTGGGCCCTCTTGCCCCGGCCAAGGCTGGCCGTTGAAGAATGCTCTTATATCAAGAGGAAAGCCTTGAGATTTTAATAAATTGTTGGATATAGTCATCCAGCAAACAGTTTTTTTTAAATACTTTGGGTAATACAAGAAGGGTCAAAGTAGGGGTAATTATTTGGTTTTCTGTGACCCGTGAGTCGAAAGTGGGTTGTTGAGACTCCATGGCCAAAATTCAATTCGCGATCAGGCTGCGGTTTGATGCGCTCGAAGGTTGAGTAGGACTTGGTTTAGGTTTTGAAAACTTTCGGCCTGCCTTTGGCTTGACCCGGACCGAAACTTGGACCCAGAGTAAGCTCGCTTATTGAAATTTAAGTAAATGTCTTGTTTTTTTTTAAAAAAAAAAATTTATTTTTAAGTACCCCCCATTTGGATTCAATTAAAATTACTAGAAAATTAAATCCCCAACAAATCAAAATATGAAAATCCAATTTTAGTATAAGATACAGTTTATATCAATATTGATACCTCAATAAGTCAATGTATACTTTATACTAAAATATCATAAAATCATGTTTGATTATTTAACTTGAAAAAATATAATTGAAAAGCTTCGGCTTGAAAAAAGAAAAAGCTCATAAAACCGGCCCGAGCTAAAAAATTTAAGACCAGGCGGATGATGAACCCTAGGCGAAAGGACCTAAAACAAACTTTTCCATATCTGCACTTCAATTTGCTATCTCTTTCTAGCTATGTGGTATTTAATAAAGTAAATAGCCTACTGAGTGAATTTATTCTTGTCGTGACCAAGTGCAACTAGTAAGGTGTGGGTGCAGAACTTGGACCTAGACTGCGCTTCTTCATCTTTCTAGGTACGCTCTGAATCCCTCACGTGGAGTGTTCTTTTGTTACGACTGATGGAGGGGGTTTGCATTTGAAGGCTGAAGGCTGAAGGCTTAGCTAGACATAAATATATATATATATACACGCGTTGGATGGGCAACATAAAACCTGATGATATGGTCTCTCCAACATAAATAAGTAATTCTGGAAAATGACAATTGAGTGCAGTATCGTGAAGAAAATGCAACATCCATGTAGAGGGTCAATATTGATAACCTAGCCATGCGCTTCATGTGAATGATGTTTCCCCAATCAATCAATCATCCATACCATACACATCAGTCCAAACTTCCTTTTTGTCCTCCACCATATATTAATTCATAAATCGATCATACATTATACATACATGTCTGCCTGCCTGCCTGCCTGCCTGCCTGCCTGCCTGCCTGCATTCTCTCATGCAAATTGCAATGCTGCTAGGTCACATGCATCCAGGTTAAGTTAGGGTTGGTGGCCCATTGCATAATAGGCCCATAGAGGTGGGCTTGGGCCTCAATGTTCCGCTACAAGTTTGCTCCCAACCGACAACCTCCCAAGAATATTCATATCTTAAATATATTTTAAGGATTAGGTGGCAAGCGGAAAATAAATAATGAATAAACAAAAAGGTGTGCCGACTTTTCCAGACTGATTGAACTCGTTGTACCCAAAGTCTTTTTTCAAGAAAATAAAAAATTCAATTCCTTTCGCTGTCTTCTCTTGTAAATTTATCTATTTATTTAATTTATATTATGCGATGCCAAAAATGTAATAATACACAAAAAAAGATTGCAACGGTTCAATACAAAACAAGCAAAAGTGTAGAGGATCCGGCCCATGTGGATGTGGATAAGGCAGTTTATGGATAACCTGAATTCTGTGTCGTTTATTACAATTTAGATGTCGCAGCCAGAAGTCAATCGCTCGATTCGCACCTTAAAAAGGGAAACCAGGCCCCCCGCCACATGTCTAAAACCTCCTAAGTCAATCCGACAACACATAATAACCATATGGTAATTTCATTTTTACACTGAATTAGAATTTGAAATTTAATCCTTTAACATATGAGTAACAAACTGGTTGGTCAAATTTATAATATCTTTTTTCTTTTTGGTCAATTACTATTTTTATTAAATTACACGGATTTTAATTTCTTGAATTTATTAACTGACTTTCCAAATGCTGGATATTCTTTAATTAGATGCCTACAGACCATTTTTGAAATTCAAAATATGAGCTCCTGCAGTGCTGCCTCTCTTGTCCACCGTAGTGATTGTATGGTTGTAAATCCAAAGTAATCGCGAAGACGACCGTCACAACCCCGACCGGTGACTCACAGTCATCCCAAGTCAAAACCAACTCATTTCCGCAGGCACAATCTAAGCCGTTCATAAACTCCCATCTGTGACACGTGTCGCTTCACTATACTACCGTGACTAATCCAAATACCCAGCACCAAAATCACAGACCAGCTCTCCAACTCTTCTTTGGGTTAGAGAGAGAAACACAAGCACAAATGCCCTGATTCAACAACGTGTCTGTTATAGTTGCCTCTGTTCATATTCAGTTAGCCCTCTTTTCCCCTTCATCGATTTCAAACCCTTCAAATTTTGCAGAGAAAGTAAGCAACTTCTCTCTAGTTTAGTGCTTGTCGCATTTTATTTTCCCCTTTTTATTTTCTTTCTAATAAATATTTTATTATCTACTCTGCTTATTAAATTTCAGATTTTAGGGAGTTGAATTTGGTTAATTTTGGTAGGTCAAAGTGAAATGGCAAGCTCAGTGGAGAAGGAGGGTGAGGAGGTTGTGTCCTTAGAACTACCAGCTCCTTGGGTTGGGTTAAGAAGGTTTATTCTTTGCTTCTCTCTCTCTCTCTCTCTCTCTCTCTCTCTCTCTCTCTGTTTTGCTTGGCCCCTTTTAAGTTTTCCGAGCCATCAAATTTTCAATTCTTTTGTTGCCATATTACTCATATTCCTGTTTATTTGGGGAAATTTCATTTGAGTTTGCCTGCTTTTGTGATTTGGTGACTTTTGCTGGTAAAATTTGATCTTGTCTTAATGGTTCTTTTTTAGGGTTTGTTGCTGTTCCTCATTTTGTGTTGAATTTCAGTAATTATGCTTAAGCTTCTGAGGCTTTTGTATATAGTTTGTTAGGTTAAACTGTGTCGGTTGGTCAGGTAGGGTTTGGGGGGGAAACGCTCTCATATTTTGGGCATTGTTGTACTTGTTTCATGGAACTCTGCTTGTAACTCATGTATGGTTTGCTGCATTTTCATATATCTGTGGATTTGGGGTTTTTTGTTTTTGTTTTTGTGAAGTGCAGTTTGGAATGTGGACTTTTTAATAAAAGTGGGGCAATTACAATCTCAGTGATTTCATTTGGGGATAATTCCCTAATTCCCTTCCTCAATATATTGCTGATAATTTTTTTTCTTATTTATAATTCTTACTTTTTAAGCATGTGATCTCTTTTATGGTATGGCTGGCAAATGAACATGCTAGGCGAACATGACTGGGTCTATGGACAGTGTAAATGACTCTTTTACCTTGATTGACCTGCTTCCACTTAACAAGAAAATCAAACGGATCAGTTTTATGTTGTTACTGATTGAGCAATGGGAATATAGGTTGCGTGCAATTATGGATCGGTTTTATTCAGATATATTTGTTGGATTAGATTTCCAGCTTTCATATTTAAGTTTCCTCAGTTGTATTACTTAGAAACTCTAGTGAGCTACACCAATGAACTATTAGGTCTCTGTGCTTGTTGATTTCATTAGGTGCATGAGCACTGTCCTTTATCTCATGAGTGCAGTTTCAGTATCTTCCAACCATGGTGCAATAATTTATATCTTATTTGATTTCCACGTACTTTTTTTAATTTAATTGAGGTTACTAATAGTTAAAGCAATTTTCAATCTATATTCCTCTCGTTATGTTTTTTTCTTCTTCCAGTTTTTGAAGTCAATATAACATGCTGAGGTTGGTCTTTGCAACATGCAGTTTCTGCCCAAGCAAAGTGGAACTCCTAGAAAAATGAGATCGTATTTACAGCTCCAACGGGAGAGGAGATCACCAACAAAAGACAGTTGGAACAGTACCTGAAAGCACACCCTGGGGGTCCTGCAGTATCAGAATTTGATTGGAGCACTGGTGAGACACCAAGGAGATCAGCAAGGATTAGTGAGAAGGCCAAAGCAACTCCACCACCAGAAGGTGAGCCCCCAAAGAAGCGAAGCAGAAAATCAACTTCGGCGAAGAAGGATAGCAAAGAAAAGCAAGCTGGTCCTGAAGGAGCTGAGGAGACAAAAATTAGTGATGTGCAAGCTGCTGAAAAAGCTGGGAAGGTTGAAGATACTGAGATGGAAAAGGATGATGTGAAGGAAAACCAAGATGAGGAAAAAGCACCAGTTGCAGATACCAAGACAGAAGTAGCTCAACCTGAAGAAACAAAAGTTGAACAAGAAGCTAACATACCTGGCGATGCTGAGGAGTGCAAGAAAACTAGCGAAACAAATCCAGAAGATTCAAAAGCATCCATTGATGGGAAGGAAGTTGAAGGTTCTGGTTTTGGAAAACAAACCGAAAAAGAAAATGCAGAAGGGGAAAAAGTAGAAGAGAAGGGCGAGCAACCACAGGTTGAGGTAGGGAAAGAGGAAGAGACAGGGGATCAGGGCAAAGCCGAAATTGCTATTGTTGTTGAGGACAAACATGAAGTAGAAGGAGAAGAAAAGAGAAACATAACGAAGTTGCTATTGAAACTGAAGTAGAAATCGAAGGAGAAAGAAGCAGCAAAAGGGAACCCTGAGGGAAAAAATAGTTCAGGTGTTCATGAAGCGGGCAAGAAGGTTGAAGGAGAAGTGATTGAGAATGGCGGCCCAGGCAATGAAGCTTGATGGTTTGCTGAATGGCACCGGTTTCTCGTCCAGCATTCTGACCCTTTCACATTTCTGAGAAAATCATTAGTTTCAGTGTTGTTAATTTTAGCTATCTGATTGTTCATTGAAGCATCCGTCTATAGGATCATTAGATTAGGCCTATAATGTACCATCCTTTTGTTGTACTAGAGAGAATGTAGCTGTCAGTGACCTCTGTAACATTATGGTGTAAAATACTGGTGATGTAATACTATTATGCAGCCCTGTATTATTGTAGTGATGTTAAGAACTCGTTTCACTTTTGAAGCCCATGCTTGAGATGACTTGATCTAGCTGCTGTTAATATTGAATGTTGATTTTGCCGGATGGTGGGTGGGTTATTTCTGTGTTTTATGGGAAGACTGAAGATTTGAAATCATAAAATGCTTGAAACATCCATAGCTGTGGGTTGCCCAATGCATACAAAAATGAAAAGTTCCATTAATTCAATTAAAGAACAATGAAATCGAAATTTGTAGTGTTTAGTGAAGACTGTAGCCGAAACTCAACGGAGACCGTTGAACTCAAATTGCACCAATAAAATAAAACCAGAGAATTCATGGAACTAATAGTTTTCCTCGCATACAAAGAAAAAAGAAGTGCAGTGATCATCTTGTTGTCTGTTTAAAGTCCCTTAAGCTGGTCAATAAGCCCGGTTAATGATGTCCATTTCTCAATTGCGTTGGCAGAAGATACAAAAGCGAGTTTGGAGGAATCTAAATCATTCCGAGTAACTGCATAAAACCACAAGAAAAATGGTTTTCAAATATGCAAGAAAAAAGTATGTTTATTATGTAATTTGAACTAAATGTTGATGATCTTCCAGTCAGATATTGGACCGTTTTCTGTAATATACTGTAATCTCCTTGAATCATTTACAGTGATGAGAGTTAATAACAACCCACCTGATGATATCAATGAAGCCAAGGATGAATTGAAAGTATCCACCTCAGTCTTCTCTTCAGGACTAGAGCTTAGCTGTTGAGAAGGTACACAGAACAGAAGGGAAAAAAAAAAAAACCAAAGTCAGAAAGCTATGCAATATATGCCAACATAACAAATAGCAGAAGCAATAACTCTTCATGGAAACTCTTCATTCTGAAATCAAGAATCTAAACGCGCAATGTATGTTATAAGTTTTGATGGTTGAGGTTTTTCAGTGACAAGCCACATTGCTTGCTTATAAAAAACTATCTAGAACATTGTGTGCTAATCTTATTCTTATAAACCAGCAGGATAACCTTATTCAAAGCAATATTGGCCTTCTGAACCCAATCTGTATCTAAGCTGACCCCAAGAACTGAACTAGCTGTTGGCAAATCGTTGCTTTCAATGGCTTGGCCTGCTTTGCTCAGCCTGTACACCAGTTCCTGCAGATATCCTGCAGTGCAACATATCAAATTATTGTCGTCACGGAAGCATCATGGTGGCTGAATTTGAGAAGATCATGTCAACAAGACCAAATAATCAGTTTCTTATAAAACCATCGAATTACACACACGCTGATTTGTTTTGTGTTATTTAGTTTCAATAGTTAGAAAAACGAAAGCAAAGCCGTCTCAAGACTGAACTACTCCAATTTGAATGCCAAAATGTACTAGAAACTTAGAAACAATGTAGCGCACACAGAGCAGCTCTTTAATTCACCACTATTTTTTGCCATTATCACGTGGGAATCAGGCAAAATGCCGCCTTCCCAGCACTTTAAAATAGATTGTTTTCGTCCAATTCCGAAAGGTAGATTGCTATCCAACATGCGTACCTAAAATCAGACCCCCACAAACATACCCTTCTAAACTGACAGACAAAAGCCTTATTAAATAAAAAATATGTTAGCAATAGTCAATAAATGAGGATTAGTTTGGCACCTACAATGTTTAGTTAATTAATGAGGATTAGTTTGGTTGCCTAATTAGTTTGGTTGCCTAACTAGGTTGGTTGCCTAATTAGTTTGGTTGCCTAACTTGGTTGGTTGCCTAATTAGTTTGGTTGCCTAACTAGGTTGGTTGCCTAACTTGGTTGGTTGCCTAACTTGGGGGGCTTGACTAATGTCTTTATATATGTGTTGATTGTAAGGAATGAAACGTAAGTGAAAATCAGAAAAATATTCTACAACTCTCATTCTCTCTACACTTTCCACTATCTCCTCTCAATATTCTCTATGTTTTGACATGGTATTAGCAGCGATCTTGGAATTGCTGACTCTTGTTTTGAATCTTCGCTACCTCCATGGGGGAAGATGTTTTTTCCCCTGGAAATAGCACCACCAACTCTTCTCAACCTACCTACCTAGAAGCATTGACGAAACCAATCCCGACCCAGACACCGACCGAACCGATTGGCCTCACCTGGACTAGGTGTTGCCGCCAACCCAACCAACCAACCCAAATGATCCAGACCTCGACACCGACTGAAACTACACGATATGAAAAAGATCAAAAGAGATATGAAGCTGCAAGTGGTGACTCTGGCCATGTATTCCATACTTCGATGATAAAAATTCAAAGGGTTGGATAATTGATTCTGCGCAACCGATCATATGACATTTGATCCTGAATGATTTTCTAGTACTAGTCAACCCAGACGAACTAGTATTGCTAATGCCAATGGAGTTACTTCTTCTGTGACAGGGCTGGCACTGTGGCTCTCTCATCCTCTCTTCATTATCTAATACTTTACTTGTTCCATCTCTATCAAATAAGTTAATGTCATTAGTAAATTCCTGAACAATTGAATTGTTATGTATTAATCTACCCAAGTTTTTGTTTACTTCAGATATTCACACTAAGAAGATTATTGGTCGTGGTCCTATGAGAGGGGCTATATTATATGGAGGATCTAGGACAGGCATGGCTCACAATGTGACATATGATATCAAACAAAGGCAAGTCTGTTGTGGCACCGTCAATTGGGGCATCCATCCTTTGGATATATGAAGCATATTCTACCAAACTTATTATCATTTTAGAATTTAAGGACAACTTCAAATGTGACATTTGCATTTTGGCTAAAAGTCATCGTGTGCCCTACCCGTTGAGTTCAAGTAAGAGTACTACTCGTTTAAGTTAATTCACTCTGATGTTTGGGGGCCCTCACCTATAACTTCTATTTCTGGCTTTCGGTGGTTTGTGACATTTGTGGATGATTGTACTCGTATGACATGGTTGTACTTGATAAAGAAAAAAATGAAGTGTTTACTATATTTCAGTCTTTCATAGACGGATGAAACTCAGTTCTCTACCAAGATTCAAGTTCTTCGCTCAGGACAATCTGGGGCGATATGTCAATCACGACTTTCAAACATACTTCCAGGATGCACGGCATGATTCATGAGACGACTTGTCCTCAAACACCACGGCAGAATGGTGTTGCGAACGGAAAAACCGACACCTCCTTGAAACGCACGAGCCCTTATGATTGGAGCTCATGTTCCTCGTCACCATTGGGATGATGCTATAGTCACCGCAGTCTACCTCATCAACCGAATGCCTTCCAAAGTTTTAGACTTCGGACTCCCATACAAGCACTTGCCCAACATGGGCCCCTGCCCTCCGTTCAAATGCTTCGGACCCGGAGTCTTTGGTTGTGTGGCATTCGTCCACCTTCATAAAAATCAACGTGGCAAACTTGATCCATGTGCTCTCGATGTGTTTTCGTAGGCTATGCCGCTCATCAGAAAGGATACCGTGTTATCAGCCCCAAGCCGTCGTACATATGTCACTTTGGATGTCACATTTATGGAGTTGGAGATGTTCTTCCATGATCCGATGTCCACTCTCCGCCTCGAAAAGGCATACAAATAGTAACAATGAACAAAGAGGCTCTGGGAATTCAAGACCTGACGATTGGAGCAAAACAATCACAAGCAATGAAGTTGAATTTCGAAACAGGAGCCAAGAGACCGGTCGCCAAGAGCCCAACGACCTGTCGTAGAGAATCCTGAAGAAGAATTTGAACCTACCCAAAAACGACGGTCACGGAGCCCAGCGAAGGTCGCGGAAAGTCCTAAAGAAGAATTTCGAACCTACCCAAAAGCGACCGGTCGCAGGAGCCCAGACCGGTCGCTCCCTTGTAGAGAACCCGATATCTCTTCATATTTCACCACGAGACTGATGAAGACCCCCGTCACATCTCAGGACCCGTCGAATCAATCTCCTGAGAATAATCCTAAGAGGTGATGATTACTACATCTACTGCTTTAGTTGATAAACCTGTTAGATATCAATTACCTGGATGGGCAGAGGGTGGAAAACCACCAATTCGGATTAAGGGATAATGGCAAAGCATCAAAGTATCCAATTGCAAACTATGTTTCTCCTGAAAATCTTCTGCACCCCTCCAAGACTTTGTACAGGTTATCCGCAATTCATATTCCAACCAAAGTGAGTGAGGCGTGAAGGATCCGAAATGGGTTCGGCGGATGAAGGAGGAGTGCATGCTCTTGACAAAAATCACACATGGACATGGAGAACTACCTCATGGAAAAAAGGGTTCGGATGCGGATGGGTTTACACTTTGAAATACAATGTTGATGGGTCAATTGAACGTTACAAAGCACGGCTTGTGGCAAAGGGATACACAAACATACGGTATTGACTATGAAGAAACTTTTGCTCCTGTTGCAAAACTTAACACTGTTCGAGTGCTCTTGTCCATTGCAGCAAATCTTGATTGGCCTCTCCACCAATTTGATGTGAAGAATGCCTTTCTTCATGGAGAACTCACAGAAGAAGTCTACATGGATATCCCAGGAGGATATGTTACATGCTACTCATGCTAATGTAGTATGGAGATCGAAACGACGCATTATATGGATTGAAGGTCTCCCGGGCATGGTTTGGGCGTTTCACCTTGGCGATGAAGAATTATGGTTTTAAGGGAGTGAATTCTGAACCATACTCTGTTCTTAAAAACAAGGGAGGAAAGGTAACGGCTCTAATCATTTATGTCGAATGATATGATTATTCCTGGGAATGATATGCGTGAAATTTCTCAACTACAAAAATATTTGGCAAATGAGTTTGAAATGAAGAATCTTGGTGGACTCAAGTCCTTCTTGGGCATTGAAGTTGCTCGATCGAAGCGAGGCATATTTCTCTCACAAAGGAAGTATGTTCTAGATTTATTGGAGAAAAGGGGAATGTTAGGTGCAAACCTCTGGACACTCAATCTTTCAGAATCACCACCTGGGGAATATCCCGATCAAGTACCCACTAACAAAGAAAGATACCGAAGATTAGAGGACGATTGATGACCCTCCACACCGACCTGACATCGCGTATGCTGTCAGTGTTCCTAGTTCATTTATGCATTGTCCAAGTGAAGATCATATGGATGCGGTTTTTTGAATTCTTAATATTTGAAGTTGAGCTCAGGGAAAGGACTTATGTTCTCCAAAATGGTCATATGAATATTAGTGGTCTGCAGATGCGGTGGGCAGGGAACGTCACTGATAGACGATCAACGTCAGGTACTTCACATTTGTGGGAGGTAACTGGTTACTTGGAGGCAAGAAGCGGAATGTCGTTGCTTTGTCATGCAGAAGCGGAATTTAGAGGAATGACGAAAGGAATTTGCGGAACTCCTTTGGTCGAGAAATGCTTACAGAGATTGGATATGCACCCATTAGGAATGCATCCAGTGTGATGACAAGGTTGATATCCATTGCACACAATCGAGTTCGCATGATCGCACCAAACATGTTGAAGTCAGCGACACTTCATTAAAGAGAAACTTGAAAATAAAGAAATTCAACTTCCGTTTGTCAAGTCGGAAGACCGCTGGCAAATATATTGAAAAAAGAGGTTTAGCAGAGTATTCCACAGGACTCAAGCTGATCAAGTTGGGCATTGGTGATATCTATGCAGAAGACTTGAGGGGGAGTGTTAGCAATAGTCAATAAATGAGGATTAGTTTGGCAATTACCAAATGTTTAGTCGATTAATGAGGATTAGTTTGGTTGCCTAATTAGTTTTGGCTAAAGGTTGGTTATTAACTTGGTTTAGTTTGGTTGAACCTTCTTGGTTGGTTGCCTAATTAGTTTGGCCTAAAGCTGGGGGTTGGCTAATGTCTTATATATATGTGTTGATTGTAAGGAATGAAACGTAAGTGAAAATTCAGAAAATATTCTACAACTCTCATTCTCTCTACACTTTCCACTATCTCCTCTCAATATTCTCTATGTTTTGACAAAATACATGGGGGCTTCTATGACCTTTCAAGCTGAAGCCTCAAAACCTAAACTAGAAAACATTATCACTTGTGAACAAAACTTGTAAACAATTTTTCATCAGAAAAGATAATTCTGCTACCTATTCTATCACTGGGAATTGATAAGTTTTGTTGAAATTCAATTAAACGTGCAGAAAACATGAAGAATTTTGTGATCGATCTTGAAGTGAATGGAACACAAGTCAATTAAATAAAGGGAGAAAACCTGTTTCTTTTTTGGCTGAGCTGATAACTCCCTGTCTTTCAAGCCTCTTCTTTCTGTCCCTTTTAACCTTTTCCAAGAGCTCCTCGTCATCATCAGCTTCTAGAATTGCTGCATTAGAACTGGAGCAGTCTTTACCAACCAATGAGAAGACAAAGCTAGTGACAAAGCAGATAGAAAGGCTTCTTTTGGTCAGAATTGGAGAAGCTGATTGTCGTGGCTCACTCAGGGCCTTGCAAACAGCCAATGGTCTCTTGGCATTTCGATTTTGGAAACAAACTAATGTTGGTATTGTCAATGAAGAAGAAACAGCAGAAGATGGAGAAGAGGACAGAGTTGAAGGGAGGAAGGTGTTTGCAGTAGAGAGAATGGCTGTGGCCATTTCTTTCCTTCTTTCTTTTCTTTTCTTTTTTGTTTTTCTTTGATTCTTTTACCTTATTTTCTGGTATTTTTTGGTGGGAAAATTCAGAGGTATTGAATTGACATGTTAGAACTTTTGAGATAAGGTTGCAGGATTCTGTCATCTGATCCAGTCAGTTTTCCTAATGATCAAGGGTATTATGGTAATCTGGAAAAAAATTGATGAACTTTCTAACGCTAATGTCAGATGGAAAAATTTGGACCTTACAATTTAGAATTTACAAAGAGCTGGATGATTGATTAATTGAGTAAATAGAAATCGAAATCATCCTGCGGCCACCTCTGAAGCGAGTAACACTGCGGTTAAAGCAAACGCGGGGAATTGCACAGACATAGTTCAGTCAAACGTGTCATCCTCCTATTCACGAATTATGAGTGGACAAAGTAAATTCCAAACCAAACAAACTTATGAAAGTACAAAGTCAAAGTGAGCAACAGGGTAACTCGATAAAACCCCCAAAACCCCAACTCTCTTCTGATCCTCAGAAAACAACCGCAACTCGGTAATGAAAGAAAAAGCGTAAAGAGTATTATTCATAAACTTCTCTCATGGCTTGCCTGAAGAAGAAGAAGCACAGCAGCACTGCATTCAAGTGTTTGTATTTGTCGGTTTTGCTCTTTGTTTGGGATCTTTGCCAAAGATTGAATCTTTCATTGCTGGGTTCTGTTCGGAGGCCATGAGAAAAGCTTCTTGTTCTTTGCTCAGTTTGCTCACGTCTTCTTGGTCTTCTCCCTTCTAATTGGTACCTTTCTATTTTGCTTTTGCTTCATAGATTGTTGTCATTGCATTGATTTTTGGAGTTGGGTTTTCAGTTTCAACTCCTGTGTGCTTGAATTTGATGAATTGGATGGTTATAGCACAGTGTATATCTATGTGATTGTTTCTAGTGGAAAGTTGCTCTCTTTTGGCAATTGGGTTTAGATATTTTAGCGGTTCTTGACTTAGATTGCTCGATGATAGCATTACATTGTATTGGTTAGTGTTAAAATCTATACAATCAAACTGGGTTCTATATATTGAAGTAGGCCCAAACCGGGTTCTGTGGAATCTATATATGTGCTTGAGCTTGAATGGAGTACATTTCTTTTCTGGTTGAGACTGGAGTAAGTTATGTTAATTTGAGTGTAAAATATGGCACTTATAATCTTGCCCCGTGTTGTCTTTCATTACCAAGTACATGAACAAATGGTTGATGTTTGTGTTCTTTCCCAGCCTCTGTGGCGGTGCAAGCATTCACCGGAACCTATGGAATAAATTATGGAAGAATTGCAGATAACATCCCTTCACCTGATAAAGTTAATGCTCTGATCAGGGCAGCAAAGATGAAGAATATGAAAAAATATGATGCTGATCATGATGTCATCAAGGCTTTCAGAGGGACGGGGCTTGAATTAGTGGTGGTGGCACTTCTAAATGGATACCTGCAAGCCATGGGTGCCAATGAGGATCAAGCAATGAATTGGGTTAAAGAAAATGTGCAGGCGTTCCTTCCTGATACACTCATCCGTGGGATTTGTGTGGGCAATGAAGTATTACGTGTGGCTGAATTTGAATTGTGGGGAGCTCTTTTGGGTGCAGTTAAAAACATCTACAAGGCAGTAAAGAAGCTACAATTAGCTGATTTAGTTCAGATTACCACTCCACATGCACAGGCTGTTTTTGTTCGTTCCTGCACATTTGAAGAGACTGTTAAGCAGAAATACATGAAGCCATTTTTGGAGCTCTTCGCAGAAATCAGGTCTCTCTTCTGTTTAAATGCTTCCCCTTTACTTGTCTACATGGCTGATCCAGCAAACAGTGATATAAATTATGCTCATTTCGAGTCCAAATACTAAACTTCACTATGATAACATGCTTGACGCTCAGATTGATGCAGCCTGTGCAGCATTGGGAGATGGCAATGAAACTGCAGCCACCGTAAATAATGCAAGGATATATAATTATAATCTACGTAGAAGGCTAGCAAAGGAGAAAGGGACCCCTCTTCGGCCAAAACTTGCAGCGAAGACATACATCTTCGCCATATTTAATGAGGACTTGAAACCTGGGCCAACTTCTGAGAGAAATTATGGACTGTTCAAGGTTGATGGGACCATTTGCATATGACGTTGGGTTTCATGGACTTGTATCATCAACTGCAATTTAATCTTCTGCAGATTTGTCATTTCCAGAGTCAATATTTGCAGATTCAGTATCTGGAGAGTCAATATCTGCAAATTCATCATCTGAATATTCGTTGCTTTTATCTTTAAAGGTACAAGTTTCCTAAGCTCCCAAAAACTAAGTCATTTGAATGCTTATTTGGGTTTGCATGATTTGTGTTCTTCCAAAACATAAATGATATTTGGTTGAAGAAACAATGAATAAACTTGAATCCCATTACATTGTCTTAGATTGTCATTGCAACGCTTTTATCTTGTTACCTGAATTACTATAGTATTGGAAGTGCTTGCTCATCTCATTGGTTTCTTTTTGTTCTGTTTCTTTATGTACCCTGTTAGAACAGCATATTGGAGCTCAAGGTTGGTCTCGGTAGCAATACTTGATGTTACCAAGCTCTGCTGCAGCATTGCTTCTGCTTTTAAGATGATGCTTGAGCAAACCAGGCAACAGTAGAGAGAATTTCAGTGCTCATTTCTTTCTTGTTTTAAAAAAAAAAATTAAAAAAATTCTTTTTACTTTATCGTCTGCTATTTTTGCTGGGGAAATTCAGAGGTACTGAATTAAAAAAGAGAACCTGTAGTGCTACAATGTCCCCATCAATCCATATACTAGAGAGAGCCAACATCATTTACTATCAAAACCAACTCAGCATTTGAAAATGGTTCATCAATTTGCCCCCTATCATTATATGAATGAAAGGAACATTTTCCTTCTTTCTAAAAATTTAATACTCAAATCAAAACTTGTCCAATCCAACAGTAGTCGACCCTTTCTCATCTCATCTTATCTCATCCATCTACCACTTCCAAGCACAAGAAAATATTACTTCATTCAGCTGCAGTCATGTCCCTTTTTCTCATTTTCTCTTTGCCTAAAACCAAATCCTTGTCTCAAAAAAGTTATTCCATAACCAATAAAGGCAATCACACAGAGGTCAGCAAATGGGCTAGTGGGATCAAATTAGCAAGTTGCAGGTCTAAGTGATGCCCAATCAAACCCCAACTGATTAAATGTAGGATCCAAGTTTACCAATCCTAAATCAAAGGGAATGTTAAAATGGGCCCCTCCCTGGAAGGATTTCTCAGTTCTAAACTAGGACAAAGAAAAAGCCTCCATGCTCCATGGCTAATATTATAAATTCAACAACAAACAGTGGATGTAAAAGTAGATTCCCATATCAGTTGGTATGGCTAAAGGCTAAAGCAACTTATTTTTCCTTTCTGTATTTATAACGATCTTTTCGATCGATCCATCACTTTTACTACCAGAATGGCCAAATTCATCTCTCTTTTTAAACCAGCTCAAAAGAGACAACCCTCTCATTCATCAGCCACCCATTAAACATCTCTCTCTCTCTCTCTCTCTCTCTCTCTCTGTGTGCAAATTATAGATATTTTCCTTAAAAAGTAGATCAAACATTACAAAGGAATCTCCACCACTTAATTTGTTTAGAGCTCAGCTTTTTCCACACTTGAGGTGCATATATTCCAACAAACAAAAGTGTCTTCTTCACCTCCACTGGGACTGAACTTTCGTCCCTTTGTAATTAACTGAGCTTAGTGGGATCATATAGCAACATACGCGTTTACTGCTTAGCAAGTATTTCTAAATGAGGACCTAATATGAGAACACCGTTGGATATAATCTAACGGCTCTGTGAAAAAGCAACTGTAAGTTAAACAATTGCACTGGAACGAGGCCATCAACTTGCGCATGTTCTCTCATCTGTCCTTCCAAAACAGCTGTTCTCCTTCTTTCTTTCTTTTTTTGTCATCTATTCTCTTTCTTTCTTGAAGAACACAATATTTTTTTCTGGTTTGATATTTTCTTACATTCTTAACCCTCTGAACTCTCTAGCTATCTTCAACTCTCGCTCTATCTCTGTCTCTCTCTCTCTCTCACTCTCTCACTCTCACCGGCAAAGTAGACACCTTTCAACATTCAAAGCAAGATACTCTCTCTCTTGAATAGCACATCTACCACTCTCATTCTTTTTTCTTTTTTTCTGGTTCGAAAGTGAAATTTGGGAACCCAATTCGACGTTATGCTGTTGTCGAAGACGATGGCGTGGTGGTGGAGGTTTGTGACTAAACTAAAACACCATAGCTCCTAACCGAGCTGATCTGAGAAAATGCAGAGGGGAAGACACACGTTATGCTTGTGGCATTGGCTCCCAACCCCCCCCCATCGACATAAGAGAAGAAAATTCATGTGGGTTCAGGGGAAATGGAGGGAAGATGGGGATCACATACATCACGATTTGGTTGCATTGTTGATATTCAGTTGTGTCTTATGAAGGCCAGATCTAAGAATACTTTGTCATACCAGTATTCTCTTTTCTTTCGTGTTCCAGATGAAGGCCGGATTTCAGGCTTCGACTTTTGACTAGATTACCTTGGTTGTTAGCTTCCAAAAAAGTTCTGAATGGAAACTTTGATATGAGATTTTATATTTCTTTAATTTCCTTCTACTTTTAATCGTTGGTAGATCTTCGAAATTTATGTTAGTTTAAATTATATGATTAGGGGAAGTTGTGCTTGTATTTCCTTGACCCTCAGGATTACTATTTTCCAATGCTTTAAGTTCCAAAAATCATAATAAATTCATAACAAATCAGAAAAAATCAACAAAGGAGAGAGGCAACGCGGAGAGAAGAGACAGGCAACAAGCGTTTGTGTGTCCACATGTCTAGCAAGTAATGGGATTGTAAATAACATTCCTCTGTTGAGGAATTTAGAATGGGTATGTTTTTATGCTATCAACAAATAATAACTTGGGATGGGTACTAAATAATATTATGCATGTGCCGTTTTCAAAAACCAAGTTAATGCTAATACTATATATGGTTAAACCAAAGCAACAAGAGGACAAAACTAGTCAAACAGTAATGACAAGAAAATAAACCAAAGCAACAAGAAGATATGTTGAAATCAACCATGTCGTCTTGAGTCTCATGATTAAAGGATAAAGAAACCGAAACCAACCTCAAACCCACCACTGGGATAAATGGGGAATCACTTTCAATATTCTGTTTGTAAACTGATCAACTAGTAAGGGGTAAAACCCAAATGACTACTACATTTTGTTTTCACATATGTACATTGGGAAGTGCTTTCAGGTTAAAACCTCTCAAGTTCAAACTGAGGCAGTTAAACATTCAGCCATAATCATACATCTATATATTGTAGCATTGATGTAAACACATTATGATACAAAACCACATTACAATAAACACATTATGATACTCATATAGATATGTGTTTATTGTATCATAATGTGATGTAACTCTCGACAAATAGCCACAAGACACCAATTAAAGCACTCAAGCACTCATTCCATCTTTGGCTCTGATTTGACCAGAAAATTCATAGCTTCATCATCCCTAACTTCACTGCATTGGGAACATATAGGAACAAAAATTCAAATAAATGACTGCTGAAAGAAATGAGAAAGATACAAAACTGTAATTGACTTGAAAACAAGCACTTGAATAACCGGAAAGAGCATAAGAGCACGAAACCTGTCTATAGCTTCTCTCTTTGAAATCAAGGTGAGCTCCTTGGATGCAAGAAATTCAGAGAAACCGCTGAGGGCTTTCTCCTGGCATAATATACATAGAGTGCGCAGAAAATCATTGAACTTTTTAGATTCCTGCAGAGGACAAATTTTCTGAGGTTAATATGCAATTGTCAGGTAAGCCAAGCTGTCAAAGCACACCAAGTACAATTAAACTAAAATGACACTAAGTACGATATCCACCTCATTATGTAAGATTAATTTACTCATTACTCACAAGGAGCCAAGCAAATTTTCTTTTATGGGGAGAGGAAATGTCCTTTTTTCACAAAATTTAAGAAGAAGAAACACATGACAATAAACATATATACTCATATCTATACTACTCATATTACAATAAATACACAAAAAGGATACCTAAATCCATACGAATGACATATAATCAACACATTTAGATACAACTCTGATACCAGTATCCATACACTATAATGAACACATTAAGATACTCATATGATCCTGATATCCAAATTACTCACAGTATTATCGTGTTGGTTCAGATACACATCGACACTTTTATCGATGATAAAGGAAGACTGGATTGTTTATGTGGCCAGTTCAGACTTAAGAGTATTCTTTCCATAAAACATAAATGACATTATCCTAGCCATTGTAATAGTTTCCTCCTGCATCTTTCTAAAAAAGATACTCATATGATACCCAAATCCATACTATTCACACTGTTATCAAGACATTCATATACACAATCGGATACCTCTTTCTTAAAAAAAAGATCCAGAATAAGATACCCAAATCCATATTACCCACTTATTTGGACTCAAAACAATAACTTCCAACCTTGAAAATAAAGTTGCAAGATCATCTATTTCCTCATCCAGCCGATTATGCGAATTGATTCCAATAATTTGCAAGTATGACTTTAATTATAAGATATAACAAAATATATAAACCTCAACATGATGTCTGCATCACTCAATAATGTGATAGACTAAGCAAACTTTAGGCACATGCTCAGTACTAAAACTAAAAAAATATTATGTCAAAATGCAAACTCGATGCTACAGCTCATCCATAATAACATTTATACATGCTAGGAAGGATGGAAAGTGCTCATTTATCCTAAAAGCAGAAATGGCACTACCATATCTGCAATGTCTCTGTAAATTTCCTTGCTGTAAGCTTCTCTGTAGGGGGTTCTTTTTCTTTGCTGCAAATTTCTATTAGGTCTTTTTGTGACCTACAATTCTAGGATTAGAAGAAGGAAAAGGAACTATGATCACTTAGCGTATGAATACAGCCACAGAAACTCGTATAGTTTATGAAATTAAAATAAAAACAAGGGTACATGAAAAAATTATGAAAGATATTTGGTGTTGAACAAAACTAGAAACCAAGAGCATTAGGAAAAAAATTACCATTGGTTTGAACCTAGTGAGTTCTTATGCTTGGGACTATATACGTATTATGTCCAATGCAAAACTTAATATATATTAAATCTAACAATTTAACTTTCCAATTAACAACAAAGTGGTAACCATTTAGGTTGTAACATGAATTATTTCTGTTTTTCCTTTTCAATTTCAGGAATTCTGTACCATTGAACAAAGAACCTAATCTGGAGAATACAATTCCTTCAAATCTCTGCTTGTTTTGTGGTGGATTAAGTTGAAACAAAAGATACCCATATGGTCGAAACAAAAGGGAAAAACATATGCCCACAGAGTCGACACAAAATATTCCCAAAGTCGAAATTATGAAATCTTACCCGTAAATAAAAAGTAAACTGGACATTTAATGAAAACAACGGGGAAATAGAAATTTTCTTCACTCACTTCAGCGGCTCGAAGACCAAACAACAGGCAATACTGTCACTCTTCAATGATTCCACAGACTATAACATTAAAGGAAATAAATCAAATAATAATCACAAGTTTCCTCATTTCATACTAGAAATCATTTATCTAGGAAACCCAATAGAATTTTTTTTATTTTCTTTACAAATAAACCAAATATGACGTTGCCTTGCCTTTGGAGCTAGTAACCAGGAGAGGTAAGACCCAGAAAGAGGCAGCAGTTTCTTGAACTTTTGGGTTTCAGAGAAACATAAATTTTAAAAAATTCAACCCCAAGCAGAATCATAATGCCTACCCACCAACAAATTAAACCAGAAAATTAAGCAACTGAAGCCAATTTATATTTTGGCAAACACAACTAGTACGGAGAAAGAGTAGTCCTACCTGCACAGAGAGGGAGGATGAGTCCATATGTGTAAACCCAGAAAATCAAAGCCCTAAAATCCTAAACAAAATTAAACATTAAGGAATGCAATAGAAAATGCAAAACATAATATCAAAGTTTGAAAATATAGTACCCTCTCAAATAGATCTCGATTTTTGAATTGTGATATGGAGAGAGAGAGAGAGAGAGACAGAGAGGACGACGGTGAGGGAGATTGACACAGAGAAACTGAGAGAGCAAGGCAGAGATGGAGAGAGAAGGAGGGAAACTGAGGGGGCAGGGAAAGAGAGAGGAAGTTCCAGAGAAATGTATTGATTCTGACCAAAGAAACTAGGAGATGGTACTAAGGGGAGAATATGTTTGAGATAAACAAGTGGGAGTCTGAAAAAAAAATGAAACCAATAAAAAATAAAGGCGCGATTGGAAGGAAGAAAGGCGGGACTGGAAAAGGCGCGCCAGGACATGTGGGGTTAAGGGGAATTGCAACGTACCCGATTCTATTGTAAGCTTGTTTCTTTTCTCTAGCCGTTCAGATCAGATCGATGGCTGAGATTAATTCCTCACATAAATTTCTCACGTAGTGGTATCAGTAGAGCCCAGCCGAATATTATAAATTCAACAACAAACAGTGGATGTAAAAGTAGATTCCCATATCAGTTGGTATGGCTAAAGGCTAAAGCAACTTATTTTTCCTTTCTGTATTTATAACGATCTTTTCGATCGATCCATCACTTTTACTACCAGAATGGCCAAATTCATCTCTCTTTTTAAACCAGCTCAAAAGAGACAACCCTCTCATTCATCAGCCACCCATTAAACATCTCTCTCTCTCTCTCTCTCTGTGCAAATTATAGATATTTTCCTTAAAAAGTAGATCAAACATTACAAAGGAATCTCCACCACTTAATTTGTTTAGAGCTCAGCTTTTTCCACACTTGAGGTGCATATATTCCAACAAACAAAAGTGTCTTCTTCACCTCCACTGGGACTGAACTTTCGTCCCTTTGTAATTAACTGAGCTTAGTGGGATCATATAGCAACATACGCGTTTACTGCTTAAAATGGATTTTTAAATAATTAGAAAGAAAAAAGGTTATGAAAAACAAAACTCAAAAGACAAAGTGTTTGTTAAGGGAGGCTACCAAGTCTCTTGTCCTCTAAGTAAACCACCCTTTGCTTCTTTCCAGAACATCAGTTAGCTTTAATATATCAAATTAGCAGGCTGCATGTTTATAACTAATTAATATTGCCTCAGGCATTACAAACCTCTTTCCATTACCAAAACTTTATGAACTGGCGGGCAGACAATCTAAAAGAAACTGAATCCAAATTCAGTTACTCACACTTAAAATTTTTATTGGCCTGAGAAGAAAATACCCATAAAACGTATTATAGAAACGATTTTTGGATCGTATACGGTATTGCATTTCTAGTATATTTGCATGTGAAGAATAATTGTGTGGAAGCAGAATATGGAATCAGGTTCTAATTGTCTTAAAACTTGAAAACAGAGCATAATTACAGTTTCCTTTTCAAAGGAAAACGAATACATAGTTAAGGCATAACTTGGAAATTGGCATCATTACAGTTTTCCAAGCCTACTCAATAGTTTGTCTTCCTTGTTCTAACTCTTCCTCTTCTCTCTATGATCGATTCATAAGGAAGGAGGAACAAAAGCAAGAAAGAAAAAAGTAATTAAAACTTAACAATAATGGGAAAAAGTTTACTGAGAGATGACACTTTGAGTGTTTGACACATGGATTTTGCATTTGTATTTTTGTGCCCAATCATTATAGCTTTGCCTATATCTTATATTCCTTGAGCAACCCAATATAATTTTTTTCTCTTATCTTGTGAAATAAGTTTTTTTGGTCTAAACTTGTGAAATAAATAAAGACATATATATGAAGTATACATGGAGATTGTGATCCTTCAACTTCCATGATAAAACTTCTTCTTTTTTCATGCCCACTATGAAAATTTTGAGAGAAAGAAAACAAAAAACATGGATTTGGAAAGGAGTTTTGACAAGTCAGCAAATAAAAAAATGATTTTGTTTGATGGAATGGAAAAAGGTACTTTTTAGGTTAAAAGTGAATGCTAATTACAAAGTAGGTCACACACAGATCAGTGTGTTTGCTTTGCTTGTTGTATACTTCATTTCTAAGAAAACACATTCTTGGCCTCACAGTATTTACATCATCATTTCTGAAAAATGGTTCTGTAATTCTCAACCTTTCTGAGAAATGGTGTTCAATTTTTTAATGCTCGTATCATATGAGTCATAGAGCAAAACTGCATAACGTTCTTCATTTTCTTCCCACGTGTATGGAGGAGACCCGTACCAAAAAGTAACTGGAAGGCAGCAATGCCGGACCAAAGGACAAGAAGAATAGTCCAAGGGGTTTCAATAGGACAAAAATTGTCCACGCGCATTCTAAAAGAGAGGAAGATGACAAGACAATTTCTTAATGTCATGCCCTTTAATTAATTACATTGTTAATAAATTAGTGCTATCAAGCGTGTTCAAATTAGCTTAATCTCACAGTCACTGTATCCTTTTTCCGTGTTTTAATTTTCGGACATGTATGAGAAAAGGAACTCAATATAATACTCCCATACCCCTTGAATGACGAAAAAGAAAGAAACGAAACTCAATATCTTGAACATTATATTTGGAATTGTTGATTTCATTGTGTGGTTCCTATTGTGAATCCTATCCTATCTATGGCCTGCTTTAACTTAACCTTGATAAAAGAGCAAAGGACTAGTTTGCCATATGCCAATCAACTCCTAGACCCACCCCATTGACCAAAACAATAATTCATCAAATTGGTGATTGATTTTGTTTAAATTCAATTATTTTATCAGAAAGCTTCCACTTTTATTATTGTTTTATAATTGTTTTTTGTCCCTGGATCAGGGTGCTGACGACCAAGGTCGGTGTTGTTGTTGTTGTTTGAGGAAGAGAAGGAGGAGAGGGTAATGGTTTTGTATTAATGAGAACTTTGCTAAAAGCAAGCGCGTGAGGTTCTGCACAAAAATGAGCCAGGTTGTTTGAAACATGTCATCCTCCTATTGGCCAGTTGAGAAAAGAAAGCGGTCAAGTAAATTCCGCCCAAGCAAAGTGAAAGTCCAAAGTGGAAAAGAACTCAAAGAAATATATAAAAAAAAAAACTTGGACCAATAAGAGCAAGAGCCGTAGGCGCACACACAGTTTACATAAACAGTAAAGGCACAGAAAAACTCTATAAAACCAGCCAAACGCCCAAAACCCCAACTCCCTTTGATCCCCCACAACACAAAACGACAGCCAAAACCCAGTTTTGTTAATCTTCTCCTTCAATCACACTTTGCCTGACACAAGGTCGGCAACCTAAAAGAGCGCAGTGTCAATGAAAGAGACAGATTGAAAGGGGTGTTAGTCATTAATGTCTTATGGCATGCCTGAGGAAGAAGAAGCACTGCATTGAATTTGAAGGGTTTTTATTTGTCAGTTTTGCTCCTTGTTTGGTCCACCTCACCAACCCATATCGGGATCTTTGTCAAAAGTTGAAACCTTTGTTGTTGGTTTTTATTCCGAGACCATGATGAAGAGCTTCTGGTTCTTTGCTCAGTTTCTTCACGTCTTCTTGGTCTTCTCCACTCTAATTGGTACCTTTCTTTTTTCTTTGATCAGATTGTTGTTATTCAATTGATTTGTGGAGTTGGGTTTTTATGGTTTTAATTTCTATCTGCTTGCATTTGTTGAATTGGATGGTTATAGAACAGTGTATATCTATTCTGTGTGATTATTTATAGTGGTTAGTTGGTTTCTTGAAGAAATTGGGTTTAGATATTTCAGTGGTTATTGATTTTGATTGCTCTGTGATAGTTTCATATTAACATTGGTCAATCTTGAGAATTGGGTATCTCTCTGTATCTGTTTTTAGGTGAGGATTGATTGGCTTTCTCCTTCATTGGTTATCTGAAGAAGTGTGTGTGTGTGTGTGTGTTTTTTTTCCTTAGTGAAAGAGATTTGACTGAAGTTTCTGTGGCTCTCCACCAGATGCTGTAGTCTTTTCTCTTTCTTTTTTGTTCTTCGCAAATAGAATAATCTGTTTCCTCTATTATACAGGTTTACAAAATTTTCCAGTTGATTACTCCTACTTTTCAAAGTGTACCGATGATACTACAGTATTTTCAATGTATATGAATCTTTGAAGATTAAAAATAAAACAAAATCTACTTGTTTATGGTTATTGGGTTTTATCACACGGTTTCATGAAAATTCAAAATGTTCAGTTTAATGATTCCATTTGAAGTGGTGTGCTTTCCTTGAATTGTATAAACAGAAGAGATCTGCCTCCCTTCCCGTTAAAAAAAGAAGATGGAGAGCCTATTTTATGGTGGAATAAGCCCAAACTGGTTCTCTACCAATACCTGTGGTTGGTTGACTGGAATAATTGCTATGCTAATTTGAGTGTAAAATATGGCACATAATATGTTGCCATTGTTTTTCATTACCACTTGAACAAATGGTTAATGGTGCTGTTTGTGTTCTTTCCCAGCCTCTGTGGCAGTACAAGCATTCACTGGAGCCTATGGAATAAATTATGGAAGAATTGCAGATAACATCCCTTCTCCTGATAAAGTTGCTACTCTTCTCAGAGCAGCAAAGATAAAGAATGTCAGGATATATGATGCTGATCACAGTGTTCTCAAGGCTTTCAGCGGGACTGGGCTTGATTTAGTGGTAGGACTTCCAAATGGATACCTGAAGGACATGAGTGCCAATGAGGACCATGCAATGGATTGGGTTAAAGAAAATGTGCAGGCATTCCTTCCTGAAACACGCATCCGTGGGATTGCTGTGGGCAATGAAGTATTAGGTGGGACCGATGATGAATTGTGGGGAGCTCTTTTGGGTGCAGTTAAAAATATCTATAATGCAATAAAGGAGCTAGGATTAACTGATGTAGTTCAGATTACCACTGCCCATTCACAGGCCGTTTTTGCTAATTCCTTCCCTCCCTCTTCCTGTATATTCAGAGATAATGTTAAACAGCAATACATGAAGCCACTTTTGGAGTTCTTCTCAGAAATCGGGTCTCCTTTCTGTTTAAATGCTTACCCATTCCTTGCCTACATGAGTGATCCGGAGAACATTGATATTAATTATGCTCTTTTCCAGAAAACTCAGGGGATTTCTGATCCAAAGACTGACCTTCATTATGATAACATGCTTGATGCTCAGATTGATGCAGCCTATGCAGCATTGGAAGATGCTGGATTCAAAAAGATGGAAGTTATCATTACAGAGACAGGGTGGGCTTCACGTGGAGATGACAGTGAAGCTGCAGCTACAGTAAATAATGCCAGGACATATAATTATAATCTACGTAAAAGGCTAGCAAAGAAAAAAGGGACCCCTCTCCGGCCAAAGTCCGTAGTGAAGGCATATATTTTTGCCATATTTAATGAGAACTTGAAACCGGGGCCGACTTCTGAGAGAAATTTTGGACTGTACAAGCCTGATGGGACCATTGCATATGACATTGGGTTTCATGGACTTGTATCATCATCTGCAGATTCGTTGCGCTTATCTTCGAAGGTACAAGTTTCCTTACCTCCCATGAACTAAGTTATTTGAATGCTAATTAATGTCTTGGAGATTGGATTTGCATGAATTGGAATTCGTGCTGAAAATAAAAGAAGTTTGTTTGAAGAAATAAAATGAATAAAATTGAATCCCATTACTTGATCTTAGAGTGTCATTGCTTGGTGTGCAGTGTCCAAACAAAAAGAATTCATTACCATTAGTTTCTTTTTGTTCTGTTTCTTTTACAGGATATTGGAGCTCGAGGCTGGTCTCGGTCGCAATACTTGATATTACCAATCTCTATGGCAGCAGCATTTCTTCTGTTTTTGAGATGATGATTGAGCAAACCAGGCGGCAGCGGCAGCAGCAGCAGCAGTCGGAGTTGATCACGTCTCATTCAAAAGTACAAACGTAAATTGATTTGAAAATTGTATGTTAGCAGCTAGCTATATTGCTTATTAAGTTTATCCATCAGAGGAAATGTATATCAGTTTTGCTTTTTCTTCAACTCCTTTTGTTCCATTTATTCTCTCGTCTCATGATTTCCAAGTTCCAACCACTTTTTTAAGGCTTCTTGGGGCGTCATATTTATAAATAAGAATAGAAAAGCTGTTTAAGATATGTAGACAAAAATGTGTTTTTTTTTCTTCAAGATGTTGAAGCAATTTGATTTTAGGAAACACGAATCTCCCAAGAAAGAACCACATGTAACGTGAAAAATAGCAAAGAGAGAGAGAGATGAGTAAGTTGCTAGCTTGAGTAGACAAAAATACCCCTCCACGTGAAGAGGCGCATATGTACAGTTCATGGACCAGTTTAAACTATAGATACCAAAACTGAAATTTGGCCACAAAATCATGTCGGTCAATTGGATTACAGGGAGAACTTCCTTCCATTGTCTGTTGTACTCACTCTTTACCTCTGAAAAACGGCGAGTCGTTCAACAACAAAAGGCAAACAAACAGTATTGCTTGCCACGACAGTATATATATATATATACGCTTTTTGATTGTGCCGAGTCATATGTATAATTTTTTTGCCTCAAATAAAAAAAGGAAGATTCATTATTACAAAAAAATATATATGAAATGGACTTTAAAATACACCTAAAGCCGATTTACAACATGGCAAGAATGCTTTTAACTTCTTATAAATTACAAAACTTCATTGGTTTCTTTAGAACAAGCTCAATCCCAAAACTTCAAATTTAAAAAAAAAAACCTAAAACACTCAATAGGGCAGCAAAGTAATTTAATAATCAAAATTAAATTCAATAGGGTCAGCTGTCATTTTTGGATTTATTTATATATATTAAATGATTTATTTATATCATTAGTGCTAAGAATAGGTAATATAACTAAATATCTAATAAAAAAACTCATGACATAAAGATATAAAGTTGGCAACCAACAAATAAGTCATGGCATGGTAGGGGAGCGGACAATAAGTAGCTTCCTATTTCTTTTTCAGGGCATGTCACGTTATTAATTTAATATAATATTAGACGGTCAAATTGACAGAATGTGTAAATTGATCGAAGCCCCAAATTTTAATATGCTTAAAAGGAGAATAGATACATTGGGTTTGTTTGTTGTACCATAGTATTAATAATATACGCAACTATAAACCAAATTTAACTTAATTTACCAATTCAAAGTCATTGTACTTCTTTCATTAAAAAAAAGAAGTCATTGTACTTCTTTCATTGAAATTTGTCAAGTGACGCACTGAGATCTGAGATGAAAATGAAAGTTGTTCTCAATCTAACACTCTCTTATCTCCGTTAAAATAACATGAAATGGTGAAATTTAAAATTTACCCCAATACCATTCACATTCCTTGAGATGCCAAGCTGCCAAGAGATTCGACCCCATTGTGTATATGATTCTCGTTGACTATTGGAACATGTTTACAGTCATTGACTTTTGCTGCACATGGTGCTGTTCCTGCTGCTGATGCCATTATAGTATACAACTGTCCTATTGCAACATCTGACTAAACCAAATGGGGCATGAAATGCAAGGGCTCCTTCTCTGCATCTATATCTATATAAACATGTACATATTGTAAGAGAAGCAAGGCAAAGCACAAAAATACCAAATAGCAGTGGGGCAACCTGTGAACACTCATATCCCATATAGAATTAGGGATGGCGTCTAAACTAGTTAGTCGTAATGTGAGAGCTGCTGTTGTTGTAATTGTTATAGCAGCAGCAGCGGCATTGATCATAGAAAGAGCAGAAGCTGAAACACACACGGTAGGCGGCGCTTCTGGCTGGACCAATACTCTTGCTCCCGAATTTTATACTTCCTGGGCTGCCAATCACACCTTCAAAGTTGGCGACATTCTAGGTAATTTACAATAGGAATT
Source organism: Prunus fruticosa (assembly GCA_018703695.1). Taxonomy (NCBI): domain Eukaryota; kingdom Viridiplantae; phylum Streptophyta; class Magnoliopsida; order Rosales; family Rosaceae; genus Prunus; species Prunus fruticosa. The sequence continues at coordinate 34,845,320 of CM031923.1, forward strand.
CAAATATTAATATCAGAGAGAGACACCAGCTTATTAACATTTTAGGATCTTAATTAGTTTGTTTGTGTTTTGTGTTTTGTTGTTGTTGTAGTGTTCGAGTTCACTACTGGAGGACATGACGTAGCGAGACTTGGAAATGAAGCTTTTGATGCGTGCAACAACACCAATCTGCTGAGCCTACCTGAAAACCAAGGACCCGCCAAATACAGCCTCAATCAAACTGGCGATTACTATTTCATCTGTGCTTTCCCTGGTCACTGTAGCCAGGGTCAAAAGTTAAGCATCAAAGTCACAGCCGCTGGCCCTTCTGCCCCTGCCCCTGCTCCTAATTCTGAAGCCCCCACAACTCCTACTGCTCATGCCCCTGCTCCTGCTCCTAATTCTGAACCCCCCAAAACTCCTTCTCCTTCTTCAAAAGCCGAGACGACTCCTTCTGAGGCCTCAACTCCTTCGTCGCCACCAACCACGGCAGCCACAACAGCACCTCCTCCGTCCTCAGCCTCGTCTCTGGCTTCTGCTATTTCTACTATTTTCATGTCCATTGCCATTGCTCTTTTCTACCTCTTCTAGACTAGAGTCCAACTACTCAGTCTTCTTTCGATCGGCCCTTAAGCTTTCCTTTGTTATTTTATGTTCATCAATGTGAGTTCAATGCTTCATGCTTTATTCTAGAGACTGCCAATCTTGATCATCTTAATTAATCTGCTATTTTGTACTATTGAAATAAATGACTAAATAACCCTATATATAAAAATGAAAATCAAGAAAGTTTGACACATAAGTTTAACTGGATTTCAAAGATTTTTTTGTCCATTAGAGGATTTGTGCCCAACTAATTACGATGACAGCTGATGATACACTATAAATATCAGAAAAATCGATAACAAAACAACCATGGTGTTACATTTTAATCTCATTGATACAGAAATTATTTACCCTATACTCACACAGATACAATTTTAAGAAATTACTTTAAGATAAAAATCTAATGCTGTTCAGTTTGGACATAAAAATCATACAACTCCATAAAGCAGATGCTGTATTTCTGAGGTGTTAGAGGCATTCTGGAACAAGATCCATGCCATCAGCCATTTCTTGTACAAAGATTTCAGTTGGTTCTAGGCATCCTCTCAACGTAACATGCCTGAGTTGTGCCCTTTCATTATCTCCGAATCCAAAGATTTGTCCATGGCTAGTGAGAGCAACAGTATGGTACAGCCCGGTGCTAATCTGAGAAACATGATGAGCTCTTAAGCTTTCAAGGATTGGTGGGCTCAAGATTTTATCAGATATTCCCCTATCTGGAAATCCAAGGCTACCAAACCCCATCCAACCACAACCATATACTGAATGAATGTCAGCCAGAAGAAAGGTCTTCCGCTTTCTAGCACACACCTAGAGAATACAATAACTGTTAAAGCACACCTATGAGAAGTTCTACACAAACAGGGTAAAAAAGCAGAACAGATTTGATTCTTTTCAACAGCTATGCAAGTTTTGCAACACCAAAGGTTGTCCTTGTTCTGTAGTACCGCATCTATTCTTAATCTCTTAGGCAATTGACACACACACACACACACAAAAATTATAACTTCATCAGAAATGATAAATAATAAATGAACAAACCAGACCTGCACAGCGAGGTAGCTTTTAAGCCTGTTCATGAGTTCTGGGGTGGTCTTGTCAATCTCATCCCCATGGCCCAATGCACCACAGTAGCCTTCACCCCAAGTATATAGCTGCAATTGCCATACAGAAAGGTTGAACAGTTTTGGTCGGGTTCAAGTGCCACTGCATACTTGTCGCCTGCAGAGACTTGAACCACATGAATGCCGTTTCTTTTAAATGTTCGGATTGCGTGTGGCTGGAACTCATCATGCTGCTCTCCGTGGACAAGACAGAAGTTAGAACCTGAAACAAATTCTAGCTATTTAATGTTTAATTACATGTTGTAGGAAAATTAATAGTCATTAAGATAACAATGTGAATAAAAATTTACCTGCTTGCAAGGAAGTCCCTTCAATGCATCAACAAGCTTAGGCCTAAAAAATTGGCCGGTTTATATCTTTAGGCCTGCAACAAAATGATGAATTATCCCCACATGTTAAAACCTGTATCAGTAACCGGCATGGCATTATTGCATGACCATGGCAAGCAATGTATCAAATTTGATCTCGCAAATATAATATGTCAGGGTCTAGTAGTCTACACAAAACAGGACCATCATGCACAGTATCTAGAACGATTAGCAATACATACGCAGCTTCTATAAGAGTGATAAGACACAACCACACAATTAATGCATAACATGAGAGAGCTTATAGTAGTTTTGTGATTATATAAGACATGGGAAGTATAAAAGGTAATATAGGTGCAGAAGCAATGAACTTTAGACCAGGTTTCATGATCACAGGCTTGCAAAATCTCCACAATAACCTATAAAAGTGTCTATCATTGCCAAACGACCATCAAGTCATGGGTACTAAGTACTAACCTCTCCAGATTCCATAACAAAAGCAGCAATATTGTGGGAGGCCAAGACTTGGACCGCGTGTGCTGGAGATGAAAAATTAATCCAGGTAAATGTTACACATTGCTTAGTCTCAGGACCATGACCAAGAACACCACACACAAGCTGGAACCACATGAGTAGAAATACAATGATGAATTTCTGATTAGCAATGTGTGATACCTTCCAGTTGTTATTTGCATCTGCTGATAGAAACAATCATAATTAACCATAACGTTTAGCCAACATCTACCAGAAAGGACCAGAAAACAGGGGAACTGATGATTGACTTAATTAGCAAACTCCACAAAAATCTATTATCCAGCACATTGGTGTTCTTTCCCTAAATTAAATCAGTACTCCAAATTGCTGATATAGTTCATTCATTTATAAGCAACTGTAAATAGTAATGAAATAGTACGTTGCCTGTTGAGGTCTCGACCATGCCAGATGACTGCTCCACCGACCGCAAGAACCTCAGATGAAAGATGCACAGGTTTTTGATACAGTGATTGGAAATAAAACATCAGATGGTCAAACACCAGATACAATGAAAACCGCCCAAAAGAGTGAAATTGAAAACCAATCAAGGAACCTAATTTACATTTTAGAAGAGCAAAAGAGTGAAATTGAAAACCGCCAAAAATAAAAAAATAATCGCAAATGAATGAAATGAAGGATTTAATGAGAGAGCAGAGCACAAGAAAAGTTCATATAAGCAGGTAAAACATACCATGCCGTATAGCCGCGCGGCTATACTCTGAAAATAGAATACTTCAACCGTACCGCCGCGCGGCTATACTCTATAAATAGAAACTTTTCAAAGTATAGCCGGGCGGCTATACTATTTTAAAAATTAAAAAGAAAGACGCTTGGTTTTATTGAGAGAGTATGGCCGATCGGCTATACTCTATAAATAGAATTTTTTTCACGATATAGCCGTACGGCTATACGGTTTAAATATAACATTTAAGGGCTACAGCCGATCGGCTATACTATTTATTTTTTAAAAAGACGCGTTTAGTGTATAGCCGCGCGGCTATACTCTGTAAATAGACTATTTCAAACGTATAGCCGAACGGCTGTACTGTATAAATAGAATATTTTTTTACAGTACAGCCGCCCGGCTATAACCGCTAATCTGAATTTCTCTTGTTTAATTACTTTAATTAGTAGTTATGTTTTAATTATTATTTACTTAGTGAATAATTAGTATTTAAATATATTTATTTGTATTCAATAATATGTGAGTATTTTGTTCATTATTGAAATCTTTAAAGAAAAAAATACGTGTATTAAACATGAAAAATACATATATTTGTGTTATATACAATATTTCACAATACACAGAAAATTGAGTTGAGTGGCTAGCTATCAAGATTTATAACGTTTTACGTTACTTTGTCAACATAATTAACATCGACAGTACCCAACCCTTCTTGATATTACGTATTAATTAATCAATGCTTTGTTTCTTCGGGGACATCCCATAACAATTAATTAAAGCATGGATGCATAGCTATACACAGCTAGCTATACACAACGCTGATATAACTTGTCTATTTGTTAAATTTGGCGGCTCTCGCTCACCCGCTTCCTAAAAAGCGAGAGCTCTCTTCCTCTATAAATTCAGACTTCAAGTCCCGACCATATTACTAGCTAACTTCCTTCCTTCCTTCCTTCCTTCCTTCCTTCCTTCCTTCCTACACAAGAACACAAACACAAAGACTCGTAGGAAAAATATTGAAGAAAGATATGGTGGCTAAAAGCATGAATGTGAGCAATGTGCTGGTCCTTGTTATAGCAGCGGCAGTATTCACGCTACATGGAACAGAAGCTGCACAATACACAGTAGGTGACGAGCTGGGTTGGACCATTCCTCCGGGTGGCGACGCCACCTACGCTTCATGGGCTGCCAAGCATAACTTGGTAGTTCTTGATATTCTAAGTGAGCTATACTTCTGTGAAACTTTCCAAATTATAAATTAATTACTTTCTATCTCATTAATATTTGTATGCATTATTAATTCGCTAACCTAGATGCATATATGTTGTTTGTGCAGCCTTTAACTTTGCGGTTGGAGAACAAGATTTGGCTTTAGTAACCAAGGAGGATTTTGATGCTTGCAACACAGCCGACCCGTTGCTTGTGTTCCAACAACCGGGAGACTATATATTTCAAAGCGAGGGCATGTATTATTTGACCTGCACCTTCGCCGGCCATTGCGCCAAAGGCCAAAAGATTGCCCTTTACTTCGCTCCCTCAGGCGGATCTCCATCTCCAAGTCCCGCTGCGGGTCAAAGCCAAAGTCAAAGTGCTGATGATGCTGCCGCGGTCAAATTTGTGTCCAAGAAAGAGTATGGCTTCAAGAAATTAATGCCTGGAACGATGAAGTCCCTCTAAATATTCCTTGCTCGCTATATATAGCTTGCCAAAGAAGAGTACTTTCTGCTTATTATCATCTTATGAATAACTAGAAGCACTGTCTGCTTAGTATGTTATGTGATCCATTATGCCCCAATAATAATTTTATTATTTATATTTAAGTCCAGTTTTTGTGATTCTTTTCTTTGCCACGTGTGATTAAGTTTAATGTTGAGTTAATGTCGAGGATTTTACTTTTTTGACATAATTAATATCGAGGCAAGCATATTGACCGATCATTATACGTATGAATTAATTAATGATTTGATCTTGTACTGCACCTTACAAATTACAATTACACAGGACAGCTGGCTTCCTTAACTAGCTTGCAATTTCTGGATGTCATACACTATATGCATATCACTTATCTCTTTGTGAAATTTGGCACAGCTCGATCGCTTAACCGCTCCGAGAGCTCTCTCCCTCTATAAATTCAGACTTCTCTTCTTCCCAACCCTAGCTACCACTAACTTTACAATTCTAGCTCCGCTCCACCCAACAATATGGACTCAAGAGATTACTGCCTGTAATGATGTAATTCTTTGTTGCTAGCTTTGCCTTTGATTGATTGCCTCCTGTAGGCTGTATGCCAAGAGGAGAAAAACTATATATATTTTCCTATGAATAACTAGAGGCACTATGTACTGTATGTGCATGTGGTGTGATCCATAAACCCAAATAATGAAATCATGATTTATATATATAAATAAAAGTCCCACTCTTGCTAATTTTTTCCTGGGTTATTTTGTGCAAGTTAAAAATAAATAAATAAAAATTATCATCTTAAAGATTAGCCGAAACCCAACATAGGGATATGACACTATATAGCATGCCATCAAATTTTACAAAAATTATGGTCCTATGGAATGAAAAATTAAAATGGAAGATTAAGAAGCAACGCAAAGCCTTTTACCTATGCAAGTGAATCAAACCTCTAAAAGAAGAGATTCATTTACATTAATTATAGTACCTATAGATAGACTCGAAGCTAACATGTCCTGGTGGAGTGATTAGAGTGATTATAGATACTACGGTACTAGTATGGCTACATGGTACATCTTATACATGCGTTATAATATATATATAAGTTGATATTTATTGATACTATTCCTTAAAAGGGGGAAAAATAACCATTGTCGTCCATCCATATTATAACACTTCATCCTCGTGAATACGATTATTAGTGTCATAAGATTAATGATGAATACGTACAAATTTATCAGTGCTGGTTGATTGTAGCTTCTGTTGGTGATATTATTACTAGAAACAACTATTTAATGACCTTTTATAGTTAATTAAGATTTTGTTATATATGTAAACTATTCATTTCAATTATGAATCGAGCTTGTAGGCAATCACGCAATGCACGTCAAGGCCTGCAGGTTTGTGTTCTATACACCAAAAAACATTTGAACACATTTGTATATATAGTTCATTAAATATCATGATTTAAGGTTTGGACGACATAATTAATATCGACCCATCACTATGCGTATCAATAAATTAATGGTTTGATGTTCCTTAATTAGCTTGCAATTTCGGGATGTCAAACACAACGCATATTTTGACTCCTCGCTTTTTGAAATTTGGCGGGTTTTGCTCATTCGCTTCCTAAAATCCAAGAGGTCTCCCCTCTATAAAATCAGACTTCACTTCATCCCAACCATATTACTAACCAACTTCCTTCATTCCTTCCTTCCTTCCTTCCATCACAAAGAACACAAACACAAGGACATACGTAGGAGAAATATTGAAGAAATTAAGATGGGGGCTAAAACCATGAATATGATCCTTGCAATAGCAGTTGCAGTGTTCATGCTACATGGAACAGACGCTGCAGAATACACAGTAGGAGATGACCTGGGTTGGACCATTCTGATAACAAAAGTGAGATTTGCAGAAAGAGATAAGAAGGAAGAAAGCTAGAGAGAGAACACAGAGATTTCTAAGAGATCTTTACTGTTTGTATTTTCTTAATGAACAAATACCGTACACACAAGAGCTTTATACAATTGCTTAACAACTCCTAACTGACCACGAGATATACATGTGATCTACAGCTAATATCATGTGATCTACAGCTAATATGCTGACTAGACATGTACAGTCATCATTCCCCCTCAAACCCAGCTGGATTCCCCAATCTAAGATTAATACAGTGTTTGAGGAAAATAGGACTATGAAGACCTTTGGTAAATACATCAGCCACTTGTTCTTCAGTTGGTATGTATTGAACAATCAGATCTCCTCTTTGAACTCTCTCTCTGACAAAATGAAAATCAGTATCTAAATGCTTGATACGTGAATGAAAAACAGGGTTAGAACTGAGTGCAATAGCAGACAAGTTGTCACAATGCAAAACAGGTTGCTGAGGCAGGACGAACTTTTAAATCTTGCAACACTTGCCTTATACAAGCTATATCAGCTGAGGTATGTGCCAAGGATCGATACTCAGCTTCTGTTGAACTCCTAGCCACAGAGGTTTGTTTCTTGGATTGCCATGAAATAGGATTAGGACCTAAGAAAACCACAAATCCCGTAGTAGATCGTCTGGTATTCACATCTCCTGCCCAATCTGCATCACTAAAAGCATGTAATTGCCAAGGATCACTAGAGAACTTCAATCCATGATCTAGAGTGCCCTGAATGTATCTGAGTATCCTTTTAACAAGTAACCAATGAAGTTCTGTAGGAGCAGTCATGTATTGGCAAACAGAATTGACAGCATAGGATAAATCTGGTCTGGTAAATGTTAAATATTGTAAAGCTCCAACAACACTTCGATATAATGAGGGATCAGATAGAAGTGTACCCTCAGGACTGCAATACTTGAGTATGTGGCTTACTAGGAGTTGAACAAGGTCTGCAGGAACTCATGCCTGCTTTATGTACAAGTTCTTTAGCATATTTCTTCTGACTTACAAATATATCACCCTCTGCATTATAATCAATCTCTAAACCCAAGAAATAGGTTAGCTTTCCCATGTCTTTCATTTCAAAAACTGCACTGAGTTCATCAACCACTTCTTGAATACAAGATGCCTTGGAACCTGTAAGAATTATATCATCCACATATAAAAGAAGAATGACAATATCAGATCCAGTATGTTTGACAAACAGACTTGGGTCAGAATGAGAGGATTTGAAACCAATAGCTGGTAAATAACCAGTGAATTTAGCATTCCAAGCCCTTGGAGCTTGCTTAAGACCATAAAGAGATTTCTTTAATTGACACACAAACTCTGGATGTGCAGAATCTTCAAAACAGGGGGTTGCCTCATGAAAACTTCTTCTTCAAGATCGCCGTGTAAAAAAGCATTTTTAACATCTAATTGTCTTAAAGACCATTTGTTCATAGCAGCAATACTCAGAATTAATCGAACTGTAGTATGCCTAACTCCAGGACTAAAAGTCTCACTAAAATCCAATCCAGGCTCCTGACTAAATCCTTGAGCTACCAGACGAGCCTTATGCCTAGAAACAGTTCCATCTGAGTTCCTTTTAATCCGGTAAACCCACTTCCTGCCAACAACATTTTTATGGCATGGTTTTGGAACTAAAATCCAAGTACCCTGCATGTGTAATGCATCAAGTTCTTCCTGCATAGCTTTTATCCACACTTGGAGATTGAGAAGCTAACTTATAAGTTGCAGGCTCAGTTTCATCAGGCAATGGAGGAATAGAGGTATAATAGCATTGATAGTCAAGAAAAAGACTTTCTACAAACAACACCATCCTTGGACCTTGTAGTCATAGTATGGGTATTAACAGAACCACTAGGAACTGAAACATCATCATATTGAGAACTAGCTGGTAGAAGCACTTGTAACTGATCATCCCTTAGCACGGGTCCTGACATAGAATCAAGAGGTACCCTGTCACCAATAGAAGCATTGCTAGAAGAAGCACTAGAAATCAGATCACTATCAGAAACTTGGTGAGGTAAAATGACATCTTGAGAGACAGCATGTGGTAAACCAGCTGTGATAAACTCATACTACGCGCTGGAGCGGATGAAGACACAGGAATAGGAAGAGAAACCAATCCTGGAGTTGTCTTTAAATTTCCATGAGACAAACCCAAAACAGATGAAGACACTTTATTTGCAAAAGGAAAAACTGTCTCATCATGCAAAACATGTCTTGAAACAACAAATTTATCCGTAAGCAGATTAAAACACAAAACTCCCTTGTAACCTTGTGCATAACCCATGAACACACATTGAGCAGTCCTTGGTTGAAGCTTGTGCACATTATAACATCTCAAGTAAGGATAAACAGCAGTGCCAAAAACTCTCAAATGCTGAACATTAGGAGCATGGCCAAACAACTTAAGGAATGGAGATTGATGATTCAAAACTTCACTCGGCATTCTATTTATTAGATAAACAGCATGAGCAACAGAATGAATCCAAAACTTTGTAGGAAGTGAAGCAGCAGATAAAAGAGTTATGGATGTGTCAATAACATGACGATTCTTTCTTTCAGCCAGCCCATTCTGCCTGAGGAGTGTGAGGGCAAGACAAGTGATGAATAATGCCTTTAGAATCAAGAAAGGCAGTGAATAATGTGCTAGTAAACTCACCCCCTCCATCAGTTTGAAATATCTTAACTTTAGCATCATACTGATTAGTGAGCATAGCATAAAACTTCTTGAAAACTCCAAAAACATCTGATTTATTAAAAATGGGATATAGCCACATAAAACCGGTACATTCATCAACAAAATTGACATAATATCTGTAGCCATCAATGGATTTTACAGGAGAGGGACCCCATACATCACTATGGATACATTGAAATGGCATAGTAGCTCTAGAATGACTAGTAGGAAAAGACAACCTATGCATTTTGCCTTTCAAACATGCTGAACAAATAGCTGAAGGCAGATCATAAGAAAAATAGAAATAGCAGAAGCTTGCAACATTTTCTTTGTAACCTCATTAGTGGTATGTCCTAACCTCTAATGCCAGAGAGGACTTTATTTGCTGGCCAATGTAAGCTTTATGCATTGAAGAAACTGAAGATATTGTAGACCGAGGAAGCAATGGAATAGGATATAAGCCATGGTCACTCTTTCCCTTGAGAAGCACCTGATGAGTGACTTTGTCCTGTATTAAGAAACCAGAAACATCAAACACAATATAGCAGTTGTTATCCTTACAAAGTTGGTGCACTGACAAAAGATTTGCTTTGAGTTGAGGAACATGGAAAACAGAGGGCATTGTAAGCCTAGATGTGGCACAAGAAAGATTAGAAGTGCCGATATGAAGTATATTCAGACCTTCCCCATTTCCAACTGTGACATTTTCCTCAGTAGCACATGGAGTCACATTTTGCAACTAGACACATCACCCACCATATGATGTGTGGCTCCACTATCAGCAATCCATACTTGTTCAGGAGAATAGGAAGTCTGTGCTGCGAGAAGGTAAGGAAGAAGGAGGAGCTTGACCTTGAAATGAGTAATTCGACCTGTGATAACAGTCCAAAGCACCATGTCCACGCTTGCCACAGATTTGGCACTCAGGCACTGTAGAAACTGAAGATTGAGAATTGGCATGCCTATAGAAGCAGTTAATAGCCGTATGACCCCTTTTATTACAAATCTGACATTCAGGAACAAACTTGGAACCAGAAAATGTGGTGTGGCCTCGATCATCAGGAGTAATGCCTCCGAAATTTGGACGAGTTGGAGAGCTAAAATTCCTTCCACCATTGAACGTGGCTCGACCAAAACCATTATGAGAAACATGACGAGGACCAAAAGACAGCGAAGGAGGTCGAGAAGATGCATTACCCGAATAAGCAACATGAGAAGAGGTTTAGGAAGCAAACCTTGTCCTGAAGACATAGAGACAGACGATGAACCACTTTGAGCTCCTTGAACCCCATAGCCAGAAGATGTATAAGGCACAAACATAGCAGAATGAGAGGTAATCCGAGCCTCGCAGTTTGCTCGCAGCCAGGAGTCGCTGAGCGCGAAAATCTTTCAACGAGATTGGTGTATCACGAGCAATCAAGATCGTTTTGATTATGTCGTATTCATGTGGTAAGCCATTTAATGCAGCAATGATAAAGTCATCATCAGAAATCTTAGTACCAGCAGCATGTAACTGATCACGCAGATGCTTGAGACGAAGAAGAAATCGCTCAATGGAATCACCACCTTTTTGCACGGTCTGAAATTCAGTTTTCAAATGATTGATTCTGGCACGAGAAACCGACGCATAACGATCGGTGAGATTAAGCCAAGCATCCCTGGCAGTCTTACAGCCAATAACATACTCAATTGCTTCATGAGAGAGAGAAGCAATGAGAAGACTGAGAAGAGCTTTATCAGTGCACATCCAATCTTTATACGCGCAGTTACTTCCGATGTCACTCCCTCTTCATCAACAATCGCAAATTTGGGTGGAGGAAGAGCAGAGCCATCAAAATGGCCAAATAGGTCGTAACCTTCAGAACCGACTCAATTTGATAATTCCACTTAAGAAAATTATCATCAGGTAAGACGAATAGTAAGTAATCCAAGGACTTGTTCAATTTTGAGAGAAGATGATGAAGAAGCAGCCATGGCAGAAATCTAGGGTTTTTCTGAAACAAAATTTTTTCAATTTTGAGAAGAAAATTCGTCGAAGAAAGATGACGAAGACACAGAAGCGGGAGAAAAGAATAGAGATATGCGCATAAGAAGAATGGATCAAACAGCCACTGAGGGCTCTGATACCATGATAACAAAAGTGAGATTTGCAGAAAGAGATAAGAAGGAAGAAAGCTAGATAGAGAACACAGAGATTTCTAAGAGATCTTTACTGTTTGTATTTTCTTAATGAACAAATACCGTACACACAGGAGCTTTATACAATTGCTTAACAACTCCTAACTGACCACGAGATATACATGTGATCTACAGCTAATATCATGTGATCTACAGCTAATATGCTGACTAGACATGTACAGTCATCACATTCCACCGGGTGGCGCTGCCACGTATGCTTCATGGGCTGCCGAGAACAGCTTGGTAGTAAACGACTTTCTAGGTGAGCTATACTTTTCCTTTTATTACTTGTTCTTTTTGTTTTTGGGAGTGTTGTTGGCATGGCATGCATGTCACTAATTAATCTATATGGTTTTGTTTGTGCACTGTGCAGCCTTTAACTTTGCAGTAGGAGAACAAGACTTGGCTTTGGTGACCAAGGAGGATTTTGATGCGTGCAACACCGCAGAACCCTTAGCTGTGTTCCAAAAACCAGGAAAATTTCAATTTGTGGACGAGGGCACGTACTATTTGACCTGCACCTTCGCCGGCCATTGCGCCAAAGGCCAAAAGATTGCCCTTTACTTCGCTCCCTCAGGCGGATCTCCATCTCCAAGTCCCGCTGCAAGTCAAAGCCAAAGTCAAAGTGCCAATGATGCTGCCGCGGTCAAATTTGTGTCCAAGAAAGAGTATGGCTTCAAGAAATTAATGCCTGTAACGATGAAGTCCCTGTAAATATTCCTTGCTCGCTATATAGCTTGCCAAGAAGAGTACTAGTATTATCATCTTATGAATAACTAGAGGCACTTTTTGCTTAGTATGTGGTGTGTGTGATCCATATATGCCTCAATAATAAAATTATTATTTATATTTAAGTCCAGTTTTTGTGATTATTTTCTTTGTCGAAAATGTTAACTAGCTTGCAATTTCTGACTGTCATACACTATGCATATCACTTATCTCTTTGTGAAATTTGGCACATCTCGCTTAACCGCTTCCTAAAATCCGAGAGCTCTCTCCCTCTATAGATTCAGACTTCACTTCTTCCCTAGCTACCACTAACTTCCATTCCATCTCCATATTCAAGTCAAAGTCCCAATCGTGATTTATATATAAGTCCTCTCTTGCTAATTTTCCCCTGGGTTATTTTGTGCAAGTCCCCTTGTGAATCCTACTCATGTTTACTCATTCAAATTTGAAACCCAATCAAATCTGCCAAAAAAAGAGAAAAAGAAAAAAATATATATCTTAAGGATTAGCCGAAACCCAATATAGGACAAGAAGATAAAGACATCAAATATTAAATCAAATTTTACAAAAATATGGTTTTGTGGAATCAAGGCGGAGTTAGAATTGTAAAGTTGGGAGGCGGGAATAGAAAATACAAATATATAAAATAATTAAGTATTTAATAATTACATGTTTAGAGTTAAATATTTCTAATTTATTTTAGAGGGAATTTTAACTTAAATTATAAGTTGTCTAGTTCTATATGCTATATATAATATAATAGCAGAGAGATGAAAAAACATATGGGGGACCAGAGGCACTCCCGCCACTGTGTGGAATGAAAATTAAAATGGAAGATCTAATATGTTTAATGATTTGGGACTTTTCCCCTACTGCTGTGAGAGATCTAATGTTTAATTATTTGTGTCGGGTTTCTACCCCTAGATTTGTTGTTGTTTAGTGTTTGTGCTGGGCGTTAGCCCTCCTCTTTACCAAAAAATTAAATGGAAGATTAAGAAACAAAGCAAAACCTTTTACCTATGCAGGTAAGTCAAACCTCTAACCAAATTCACACCTAATATTTTCACATTAGGATCCGTAAATGCGGTACATTTACACGGTAATATTTCCACATACCCTGACCAAATTCACCAACATTAGGATTACTAGTTAATAATTGATCAAGTTTGATTGTGGGCGGAAGGTGCCAAGGGGTGAAAGTCTACTAACCACATTTTACATCTCTCATATAATTGTTTGGACCCATATTATGCGAATACAAATGAGTCCAACTTTTACAAAAACTAGAGCAAGATAACTCAAAGTCAGCTTATTGCCACAAGATTAATGATGAATACGTACAAATTTATCAGTGCTGGTTGATTGTAGCTTCTGTCGGTGAGATTATTACTATTCATTTCAACTATGAAGCGAGCTTTTCCTTTTAGGCAATCACGCAATGCACGCCAAGGCCTGCAGGTTTGTGTTCTATACACCAAAAAACATTTGAACAAATATAGTTCATTAAATATATCATGATTTAAGGTTTTAAGGTTTGGACATAATTAATATCGACCCATCACTATGCGTATCAATAAATTAATGGTTTGATGTTCCTTCATTAGCTTGCAATTTCGGGATGTCAAACACAATGCATATTTTGACTCCTAAAACCATGAATATGATCCTTGCTATAGCAGTTACAGTGTTCATGCTACATGGAACAGACGCTGCAGAATACACAGTAGGAGACGACCTGGGTTGGACCATTCCACCTGGTGGCGCTGCCACGTATGCTTCATGGGCTGCCGAGCACAGCTTAGTAGTAAACGACTTTCTAGGTGAGCTATACTTTTCCTTTTATTACTTGTTCTTTTTGTTTTTGGGAGTGTTGTTGGCATGGCATGCCATGGCATGCATTTCGCTAATTAATCTATATGGTTTTGTTTGTGCACTGTACAGTCTTTAACTTTGCAGTAGGAGAACAAGACTTGGCTTTGGTGACCAAGGAGGATTTTGATGCGTGCAACACCGCGGAACCCTTAGTTGTGTTCCGAGAACCAGGAGAATTTCAATTTATAAAAGAGGGCACGTTCTACTTGACCTGCACCTTCGACGGCCATTGCGCTAAAGGCCAAAAGATTGCCCTTTACTTCGCTCCCACTGCATCTCCAAGTCCAGCTCCAAGTCCAAGTCAAAGTCAAAGTCAAAGTCAAAGCGCTGATGATGCTAATGAACAATATGCTGCCGCAGTCAAATTTGTGTCCAAGAAAGAATATGGCTTCAAGAAAATAATACCTGCAGCGATCAAATCTCTCTAGATAATTCCTTGCTAGCTAGCTCGTATTTGCCAACAGGACCTTATGAATAACTAGACGTACTTTGCACTATTATATGTAAGTAGTGCGTGATCAGAAACCCTAATAATAACATTTGAACTTTCTTTAGGTCCACTCTTGGTTTTTTTTTTTTGCCCCGGTATTTTTTATGCCATTAAAACTGCATGCAAGATTAATAATTTTCAAGAATGGCTTAATTAGGCCCGTTCGTTATCGGTTTTGGGAGTCCATTTTCATTTTCCGTTTCCATTTTTCACCGAAAACGAGTTCGGTGCTTTTTTGTTGTTGCAAAACATAGAAATCGACTTCCGAAAATGAATCCCAACCTTATGCACAAAATTTGAAAACAACAACTTGTTGTTTTCTGTGAAAACGAAAACATGAATTCTCATCTCACTTCACAGTCGAGACAAAACTGAAAGCTCTATCTCCTCTCCTCATCTCTGCTATCTCGTCAACCTCTCTGTCTCAGTCTCTCACCACCACTGCGATACGCCATCTCTGCTCCTCTCTGTCCTCACCGTAATCTCTCTGCTCCTCACTGTCCTCACCACCATCTCTCTGTTCCTCTCTGTCCTCACCGCCACCTTTGTGTTTGAAACCTTCTCTGTGTGGGAGGATGAGGTTAATAAAGCAAGATGACCAAAAATATAAACACGAATTCTCTACCCCAAAAAAAAAAAACATGAATTCTACTTTGGGTCTGGGTCATACTTTGGCTTCGGGGCGGGGACTTTTTTTTATATTTTTTATCAGGATGGCTTTTGGGGGACTTTGGGTACCAAGAAATGAAGGTGGGGGGTTTTGGGCGGTGGGTGGGGGAGGGCTCTAGGCTAGAGCCCCTCTGGGGTTGTGGGTAAGGGAGGGAGTGTGAGACAGTGAGAGGATGTAGTTCAGACAGAGAAAGGGGTTTGGGGTCGGTGAGAGAGAGAGAGAATGGTGCAGTGGGGTTGTTTTTTTTTTTTTTTTCTTTTAAATAGATCTTTTGTTTTTTTATCTGATTTGTTAACTTTATAAATTAATTAGAATGTTCGTAAAAGATTTATCTGTATTGTTCTGCTTTTCATAGTTTTTTATTTTCTAAAATAGTTTTCCAATTAAGTTATACATTCTTTGTCTATGTTTTTTTACATTAAATTTTAATTATTGTTTTAATTATTTCTTTTAGAAAAGACATTAGCAAAAATATACTTTAAAAATAACTCATATATTATTATTCTTAAATTGTACTAACATACACGATTTTACTGTTTTTATTTTCCAATTAATATACCAGATGCATTTTAAAGTTCTGAAAAATTTGTTTCATTCATTCTCCAGAAAATGTTACCAAACAGGGCATATGCATATAGCAATTTCAAAATCCAGGAAGATGTCAATTGCAAATAGAGGGCACTTTTTATGTTTTGCATCGGTTTGGCTGCTTCCATTTTATGTCGTGGAAGCTGTACGACAAAAAATCGTATCAAAGGAATTAAAAATTGTACATACTAGTGTGAAGTCACTTTCGTGGTTTCAATTTCTAAAAACTAGCAAAAATAAATGAAAAATACTTGTGCAAATTATGTGTGTGAATAAGGGGGACATTGGTTCCTTTGTAACCAAGTCAAGCTTTTTGTGTTGGACAATCAGCCAAGGTTGCCAAGGCCTGCAGGTTAGTGTTTTGTAGAATTTAAATTAACTACAAACAAAACAAAGGTTAAAATCCTATTACCCAGCTTGTCGGATTGAAAAACTTTAGTTACGTTTTCTTCGACATAATTAGTATCGAACCCATAACATACCCAGCTTGTCAGATTGCAATTGAAACTTAGATATTTGTACAATCAATCAATATCCTCTAGTTTAAGTTTATTTGATCTCAATGCCCATAACATAACAAAGTATATCTGCCTCTCTATATATATACATATGCATAAACTTCAGAAAGCAATGCAGTGTACTTCCTTCCGGACCTAAACAGCAGAGTATGTTGTAGGAGACGACTTGGGTTGGACTGTCCCTCCGAATGGCGCTGCCACTTATGTTGAATGTGTAAACTTTAACGACTACACATGATAGAACACACATCAAGAATATACAAGAGCACATCTCCTCAATCCGATCCCTCATACACTCATTCTAGATGGGGTGAATTCTTTTGTGTGGGTTGGCTTGATCGGTTAGCAGGGGCACTTGTGTTTTATATGCATCTGCCTGGGAGTCTCTCCCATCAAGAAAAACTCTCAAGCAGTCCTTATTGCATTAGGAAATAAAAACCCTAGTCCATATTAATTAGGAATCCCTGTGGCCCATGTATTTAACTTAAACACTCATACAAAGGCTATGGGCCGAGTAGTAATTGAGTCCTTGATCAACATTGAGCCCAAGACAACCCTATGATGATTAGAAGACCACTTAAGTAGGTAATTGGAATAATCCAACGTCTTACATTCTCCCACTTGGTCAAATAATCATCAAGGCTTCAAAGTTGATCACTGTATGGCCATGTAGAACTCAACATCACTCTATTCCTAAATCAAGCCACTGTCAAAAATGTAAACTTACATGGAACTGTTGGAACACATTGAATTTATAACATCCAAGATTCTTACAACCACACATATAAGCTTGCAAAATCACATAAGGCTTCCATCAAGACTAGGACACAGAATGATCATGACAAAACTGAATTTGTGTTTACAAAGATCACTTTCATTCATAAGCCCTTCCTTAAGAGATTACCAAGATCTCTCCTTAATGACACTGGCATGAATTCATGTCTTATGCAGTGACTGTAGCTAGCTATACTGCATGATGACATGTTACTGGATTCATTTGTCAAAGAATAATAAACATAAAACTGAAGTCACGTAATCCAATAAAAGGACCGAACCAAACAGCAATAGACAAAATAATTGAACTGTCTCCAAGAAATCTAATGAAGATTTAGTGGAATAAAACTCAGCTCCCACTAATTCTACATATCAAAACTTAACGGCATAACCATAATTGTAACAAGTATAAACAACCTTATTCAATGAATCAATGAACCACTGGAAAAATTCTTTCTTTTGCCTTCTCCCTTACAAGCATGAACCAAAATCCAAAAGCTTATTAGCAATCACAAATTTCAATTGAAAAGGCAAAAGTCATTGATTAACTACTGAAGATTTGAACAAAACTGCATGAAATAATAAGAACATATAACATACGTAATCCAAACTTTGTTCTTATTAGCCTTAAAATCCTTAATGGAAAACTAGATTGTTAAGCGATTAATCAGAAAAATCCAAATTACTGAATACATCCTCAAAGAAGATCATTAAACGCTCCCACTCATCAAAACATATATTTTGCATGTTACAAAAAAGGATCAATACCATATAAAATGAATTAATACATTATAAAACTTTATCGTAGTCCAATCCTTAGAGTTAGAGCTCAAATTTAATTTATTCAATTCTTTCTCAAACAACACTTTACATTTAAGTTGCACGTAGATGAGAAAAACCAAAAACTGTAATGGAGGCATTCAACTTTATTCCATTGGTATCTTAAACACCGATTCAATTTTCTTTAAGCAATACAAATAAGCATGGTAAGAACTTTAGTAGCCAAAACGAAACAGTCAGTCATCCAAACAGTTTCAAGTATGCTTATTAGTACTCAGAAAACTTCAATGCGTCAAAACCCAGAAAAGAATTCCAAGTATGCTCCAAAACCTATATGAGCTTTATCAAAATACAAGATAATAAGGTATTGAGTGTGAAGCCCAAAACTTTACATCACTTCTCCCACTTGGGCAAACACTCACTACTTTGCTACTTCAAAATATATATAGTGCACCAATAGCCTTATGATTAGAAACACTGTGACAAAAAAGTGTAAAAGAATTTTCAAGGCGTGCTCCTAATGTACTTCACAGTATAAGCCTAAATGCACAAAAACTGTCAAGAAAATTCCAGCAATGATATGTGATTACTTGAGAATTTACCATAATTAATTTATAAGTCGAATTAGCATCAAATTTAATGCAAACAAACTAGAGTCATTAATCTTCAAACAGAAAAATTAATGAGTCGTTTTATAGCTAATTAAAAAGTCTGAAATTGACCTACAAGGTTACTCAGAAAATCTGTCAGCACATACTTTTCCTGAACACAGATCACTAATAAAATTCTCACAAATAATCTATACATCCAATAATCACGAAATTTTGTAGAATTCACGAAGACACGTATATTCTCAACATATAAAAAATTCAGTTCATTTGAAGATCTTTAAGTGAGTCATTCAACAATCTTTATTCATAATGCAGAAACTGTCAGGAAAATTCCTGTGCATCTGTTTCAACTTTATAAATTCACTAAAAATTCAATTCTCAATATATTTTCATGAATTCAGTGTCTAAAGAAAGCTTAGAAAAAGATCCTTATCGCCTAATTTTATCACAAATTAATTCGTACTACAACATTATGTAAATAGACATCATAGCAGCATGGTTCAAAACTGAAAAATCAGTTAACTATAGAATTATGAATGCTATCAATATGCTCCTCAAAATTTAATTATCCTTATGTGCATTCTAAACATCATAAAACAGTAAGTTCCAGGTAGGTGCAAACGAAACAATGAAAACCATATCACAAAACCAAGATATATAAAATATCACTTTATTAAGTTTGAAAAAAACACCTTTGAGCAATCCAGAGATCGTATCTTGAGTATTTTATATATAGCAATGTGCCACTTTGATTCAAAACAAGTAAGTTAGTGATCCTTAATCAAAAGTGCAATTTTATCCATGCATCTCATTCATTAAGAAATAGCAATACAACAGCAGAACATCCTTATTTCTAATGCAAGATCTAAACTTCATATAGCATGACATTTTCCTCATATTAAAACAAAAGGTTTATCCAAATAATTTGCCATGCAAAACCCAAGTTTTTTTTCTTTAGGTTATCATCCAAATTTATCCTTTCTTGGGTGAAACGATCATATTTCTTAATATCAAGCATGAATACTATATAACATGACATATAATTAGACGTCGATAAACTGAGAATTGAAAACTATAATGGCAATAAAATAGTGATATTCCTTAAATGCAAGTGATATAACCACAATTAATACTTGTAAATATATATTCACAAGGCAAGTTTGCCTTTATCCAATACTGAAAGCATCAAATATAACACCAATCATGCCTCAAAAACACTTGCAGTAGTACGCCATACCATTTAAAACAAGCCAACTTTATTTTATTTCATTCTATATGACGAACACAACCTTACAGATCAATCCAACTTTACGTGATTCAATCCAATTAAATATGTATCAATCCTTTTACACGTATGAATCAATCCAGCTGTATGTTATAAAACAGACACTTGATTGCATATGAAAAATAGCCAAGTATCAAACATGTCCATACATAACCAAATAAGAAAACACAAATTTTCGATCAATCAAGTCACAAATACCAAAATTGCATACATTCTATGAATATGCATAAACCTTGATGTGAACTAATAGTGATCAGAAACTGTAGTGTAACTTGAGAGAATATTTGATATGAGAAATTAATGCAATCAATTTTCCATACTCATATCTCCTTTATGTGATCAACCAAATAATCTATTTCTTTGTCATACCATTAACTTTCATGACTATTCAAGATCACCAATATCAAATTATCATCAACAACTTAAACATGTTACAATCCGTATAACAAGAACAAAATTTGTATGCCAATGGAGTTAAGGTTCATTGTGACATAACTGAAATCTTCCAAAATATATCATACAATCAATCTGTCCCCATATCCTCAATCAAACATAATTAATTCACACCTTTGGGTAGAGAATTAAACATGTTTTCAACACTAGGACATAAACATACACAAATTTCCTGAACAAAGAAACTCCCACGTCTTTGGACTGAAGAAATTCCTTGCTAATTCATGCAGTTCATCTCTCATGCTGTTCCATTATAAGTGTACTCATGTTAAACCACTCACATCTTTGGACAGAGAGTTTTTAACACGCCTTCACCTACAATGCCAATTATGATCAATTCCTTAAATCCAGAAAACTATTAATGATTGAGTTGCTTTGGCTCACTCAACCATTGCTAGAATATCTGTAGACTATGATCATAAAACTTCAAAATATGATAAAGTTAAAACTTTATACTTTTATCACATTTAATAACCAATCTTATTAGAATCAAAGGTTCTTTAATCAACTAGGTTGCTTTCGCTCTTTAAATTGAAACAAGAACTCTTGAAACTTTGATCTCAACCCTTCAAGCATGAACGAGAAAAGCTGTATATTCGAAACATGCTTAACAAAATATGTTGGTGTAATAAAGGTTAATAAAACAATACATTGCTTCTGTAACTTTCAGTTTTAGGTTTTATCCTTCTGGTTTGGTACTTTATAACCTTTCGCATATGTACACTTTTATGCTGATATTAAAACCTAGAACTGAGTTAAATTAATCATGGAATAAATAAATGAATTTCTCCAAATAAGTCACAGAAAAACAGTTCATGACATGCGATTACTTAATCAACATGAAAAAAAAAATGCTTGGGTCATCAATAACTGAAGCTGAAACTAAAACCCCAATTTCTATCTTAAAATATTTACTGGTGCGGCATCCCATTGCCTTAAGCTCTAAATGTCTGTGCATAAATTCTTTTGCAGCAATTAATAATATTAAGCATGCCTAAGGTTGAAACTTGATGCCAATTTAAATATGCCGTAGAAATAAATAAATAAATGAAACTAGAATCCAGTTCAGAGTAAAGGCAAAGAATACCTAAACTGATTAAGAAATAATCACGACGAAAGCAATTTCGATGAAATTGAGAAAACATGCAAGCCACATGGTTTTTCCACAGACTTATAATTGTAAGATATCTCATAGACTACCATATATCATACAATGCCCACATGCTTTCCCTAAAATAAAACACAAATCGTAGGCAGAAGAAGCCAAATCCAAAACAGTGAAAAATTCATGTAATCAATTCATATTCAACAAGAAAAACATACCCCAATCCTTAAATATGGAAACTTGGTCAGAGGCAGCAAAAGGAGAAAGAAGCCTTCGCAAAGTGTCCTCCAATTGCAAAATAGCAAAAGCGATGGATGATTACTTTCGGTTCTAAAACATGCAGCCTAGGCTCTGATACCACATGTAAACTTTAACGACTACACATGATAGAACACACATCAAGAATATACAAGAGCACATCTCCTCAATCCGATCCCTCATACACTCATTCTAGATGGGGTGAATTCTTTTGTGTGGGTTGGCTTGATCTGTTGAGCAGGGGCACTTGTGTTTTATATGCATCTGCCTGGGAGTCTCTCCCATCAAGAAAAACTCTCAAGCAGTCCTTATTGCATTAGGAAATAAAAACCCTAGTCCATATTAATTAGGAATCCCTGTGGCCCATGTATTTAACTTAAACACTCATACAAAGGCTATGGGCCGAGTAGTAATTGAGTCCTTGATCAACATTGAGCCCAAGACAACCCTATGATGATTAGAAGACCACTTAAGTAGGTAATTGGAATAATCCAACGTCTTACAGAATGGGCTTCCAAGTATAACTTTCTAGTTAACGACATTCTAGGTAATAATATTAATCAATTCTCTCCATTTAAATTTTTATTTTTTTGTCTTTTCCATTGAGCTAATTTAATTACATGATGATGATGATGATTGATGCATGCAGACTTCAAGTTTGCACAAGGAGAACAAGACGTGACATTGGTAACCAAGGAGAACTTTGAGATTTGCAACTCCACAGATCCCTTATTTCAACTCCAGAAACCAGCGAGATTTCAATTTCTTTCGGCAGACACATTTTATTTCATCTGCAGCTTTGCTGGCCACTGTGCCCAAGGCCAAAAGGTAGCCGTTACTTTCGCTCCCTCTGCAAGTCCAAGCCCTAGTCCAAGTCCAAGTAGTGCTGACGCTCCTCCTGCTGCATCCCTGCCCCTCAAATTTGTGCTGTCTAGAAAAGTTGGGTTCAGGAAAGTTTGATATATGTAACCTTAATTAATTAAATATTTACTAGTGCTAAACTTCTTTTAACTAATTCGGTGTGACGTATATGTAGTCATGTATCAAAGTTCTTTACCAGCTATAAAAGGGGTATTGATCAAGTCATCATGGATGTACCTCCTTTGGCATATGGAAAGAATTTATGAATAAGATGATCGAAGTACTTTTTTCAATTAGTATCAATAAATGATTATGAGATCATAAATGTTTAAAACATAATGTCAGAAAGTTCATGTTTGAGCCAAAACAAAGAAATTAAGAACTTATCCAAATATGAAAGCAAAACCCATGTACATATAAATTAACCTAGCAACAATTTTTAAAAAATATGGGCTAGGTATGTTGGATCCACAATATGATCAATCTACATGGGGTACCGATAGTTGTCCGCATAATTAGTGTAGTGGACGATAGGGTTAACTTTTGGTGGCGATCTTGACTGAAAATAAGAATAGTGTGGTGGCTGAATTTGTCCGTAGTATGATATGCCATTGGTTGATAATATGGGTTTGGTGGCCGGTATCCGGGCCTTGGCATTCCATGAAAGCTCCTATGGGCCGGAATGCCCATAGATTGCCGCATAGGCGGCCGACGCTGAGGAGGCATAGGCATGCCCATGCCCATTCCCATGCCAGAAAATCCCTTCCCATTCTTCTTCTTCTTGTCATTTTTGGCCCAAGTGAGAACTCCATGTTGCTTCTTGGGTACAATACTGCGTTTGCTTTCATCATCAGAACTGCTTTCAGCCTCATCACCATCATAAGAGCAATCTTCGCCAATTTGGATGTTGTACTTAGTAGATGCACCAATATTAACATTGTTTTTGTAGGGTTCTTTCTGGAAGGACCAAAGTTCTGCCTTTTTGTCCATGTTTTTGACTATATTTATGAGAACCATAGGGTCTATGTTACCTGAAACTTTTAATAATCCTTGTTCTGGATCTATGTTTATGTCCTCCACTCCTATAAAATAAAAAATAAAGAAAAAAATTATAAACTATATAAATGAGCCACATGCATGATGAAATCATGAAAGGAGGAAAAGAGATATATTTACCATTGAGTTTCTGCAACTTTTCTTTCAATTTTATTGGACACTTTGCACAACAATGGAGATTCATTTTTATAGTACAAATCTGCAGGGAATTGTCCAATAACGGATAACATAAATTTGAAATCATCAGGAATAATATGATAACTAAAATGCAATTCAAGGGCAACTTCAAGGACCATTTAAGTCGAAAACCCTACAGAATAATATATATTTACGTATCCACCAAATACAATAGAAATAAAAGAAAAATACATACTGGAACGGATGCACGATGTTGCTCCATCAGAGTTGCTTTAGATCTTTGTAGAGTAGAATAGAAATAGAAGAAGAGGTATCAGACTAATGGGTTTTGTAGAAATTAAAAATGAATTTTCAAGATGAATATATGTTTTGGATCGGTATAAGAAATATATATAAAGAATGTGAAGGCTTTCTGGGCACTAATTACTGCTTTGAGTGATTTGTTTTGGTTTCAAGAGATACTTAAGTGGGAAGAAATAAGCTCAAAATCCTGAATATTGAATTAATGGTAAGAAAATCTAAAATTGGCATAAATGAAATTGGATTTTGGTTCACTTTCCTTGGTTGCCGTTTATTCTTAAGCATCAAGAAAGGAAAGGAAAGGAAAGGGTTTAAGATTCCTGGTGAGAATGCAAGGCTTTCCTGATGAAGCAATGCAAGGCTTAGAAAATCTAATAACATACCCAAAAATAGGTCAAAAGATTCTGAAAAAAAATAATAATAATATTGGCATACATTTTCTGATGTATAAATATCTCACAACAAATCACAATCTTCTCCCAACATTATTTACTTTCTTCAAATTGTTCTACGACTATTGTCGTGTTTCTCATCGTCCCACAAATGATAACAACTATAATTAAAACTTTTTTTTTTCTGTTGGGCAGGTTTGTTTCCCTTTGAATTTAAAATACTAAAAAGAATAAAATAAAATAAAATTTAAAAACAAGTCTAGGAATTGTCATTTAAAAGTTTTATTTAACATTTTCGACATAGTTAAGATCGACGCCATGAATACCTATGGGTACAAAATTCCGTTGCACAGCTTGCAATTGCTAGATGTCAGGCCATTGCTATAATTCAAAAAGTCCTCCTCTATAAATTGATACACCACACCACATCATTTCCTACACAATCAAGAACATCATGAATAATGCGATGCTCCTTGTTATAGCAGCGGTAGCAGCATCAGTGATGATGCTGCCTACAGCAGATGCTGCATTGTATACCGTCGGAGACGACTTGGGTTGGACTATTCCTCCGGGCGGCGCTGCCACTTATGCAGCCTGGGCGGCCAAGCATAGCTTTGTAGTCAAAGATATTCTAGGTCGACCCAAATTTTCAATTTCTTTATTTTCTTTTATTTTCTTCTTGGAATTTCGCTACTTTAGTTTATTTGATCGAAAATAGAATGACTTTCATCCAAGACAGAAATAATGGTTACAAAAACAGGAAATGTTTACGTTAAAATTAGGCTGCTTAATTATTTAGTGATATGTTGTTTGTTTTTGCAGTGTTTAACTTTTCTGCCGGAGAAGATGACTTGGCTGTGGTAACCAAGGAAGATTTTGACACGTGTAACACGACGGACCCCTTATATGAATTCCAAGAACCAGCGACACTTCAATTTCTTGCAAGCGAAACATTTTATTTCACGAGCACCTTGGCCGGCCACTGCTCCAAAGGCCAGAAGTTAGCCGTTTACTTCGCTCCCTCTTCAACGGATTCTCCAAGTCCAAGTCCAACGTCCTCCTTCCCCCTCAAATTTGTGTCTCAAAAGATCATGCAGGGCACAAGAACATAATTAATCAATTATGTAACCATCGATCTTGAAGCCCAAATAAAGTTAATTACGTGATTATATAATGCTGTAATTTTCAACAGTTTAATCTTTTACGTACATGCAAGAATTCAAGTTTCCTTCCTTCCTTGTATTAATTTGTGATACATGGAGTTAATAAAACTGCGTAAGTATCAACTTTATTTGAAGAGAAAGTCAAAAATAAAAATCAATTTCACAGCCATGTCTCTTGATGACTTCCACACAAAACACTTCATTATCATAGATCAACATAAAAGACAAGACAAGATTATTATCAACTTACAAATTCTATACATAAAGTCTCGACATGAATAATTCAATGACTAAAGTTTTAAAAAGGACTATTGACACAAACGGGATTGGAGGCAGAAATTAAAGGGTAGTCATTCCATTTTTATTGTAGAAAATCTGCAAAAAAGATAAAAGAATATATATAATATTGTATAAATTAATTGCCTAAAAATGGAATCTGATCATTCTAGCTAAGACATCTTTCTACATGATAATTAAGGCTCATCACTCCTTGTAGCCAGAAAAGTTTACAGTGCTCAATGATACATTACACACTAGTAAAATAATACATGCCAAGCCTCTTGAATTGGACACCTCATACTGCGCACAAGAATTTTGTACTTTTAAAAGCATGATTCATTGTACATGTATATATGGTTACAATTAGTTCTGAAATCAATTTAAGATTAATTCAAGCTGATGCAAACTTCTATCTATGGCCCAAAACAAGAAAACAAAAATGAACAAAACAGTCGATAAGGAAGTTAAAACCTTTTATTTATTAAATAAGAAATAATAAAAAAAATCCAGCGGCATCAAATTGAATACATTATTTAGTGTACACAAGGTAGTATATACTATATATCATATGGAATGGATGGATGCATATTTAATTTATTCTTGAGCGCGTGAAGCCGCCTTGTTGGAAGACTTTGGCAAATCAATTAATAAATTAAAGGGGATAGATTAGGAAGGTTCGGAAGTAGAAGAAATTTGAGGCCTTGCTCACGAAATACATGACAATGAAGACCTAGCAAACGATGAAAGATTCAAATATTGCAGATTATTGTCACGTTTAGTGGGTCTTTTAAAAGTTACAAAACATCTATTTCCCTCATCTACAGGACGTCTTCTCCATATCTTTTCAACAACCATTTCATCTTCATGCAGCATATGACCACACGTACTTTACATCACCCAATATATATTGTTCACATATTAGGCTCGGATGTCAATAGGAGTTGTCAGCAACTCTCGACGTTTGTCTTGAAATTTAATTTAATTAAGCTTTTTTTTATATAGAAAAAAGGACTGACTGAGGAGAGGCTTGACTGAGGGAAATTATACATGATGAACGAGGACGTGTTTGATGCTTCTTCTATTCAATTTCTAGAAGCGTCTTTGTGAAAGACAAATTCATAAGGCATATCCTGTCCTCTGCCCAAGGTTTATTTGGGGAGTTGATGATCTGGAGTCCAGATGTGATGTTGTATATGAATTTTCTTAAGCTGACTTAGTATTGCAATTTGCAATCACAATCCATATTTAGTTGAATTTACTGCTTAACAATATTCAAAGACAATGCTTCTTCTATTCTATGTTTCTTGACTCTCTTATATTTATAATCTTTTTAAATCCTTTCGCTATTATTTTAAAAATTACCAACCCACACTTGCGTATTTTTATCTTCTATAAATGTAAAAAACAAGCATTAAACTTTGAACTTCTTCTTATTTATTGGTGAGAATTATTATTCAAAACAGAGCATCAGTGTTTTTCTTCCCCTGATTTATATAACTGAAACAGAGGACCCTTCTTCGCCTACTGAACATTTGATCATCTGAAATGTAAAATAAACTACCTCTTCCACTGGTTATGTCTTAGCTATAGCAGAGGAACCAACCAAATTCATGAGCAAGGGTGCCTCTGTTTCTGTAAATATATTATTATATGTCTTATAGACTAATAATTCTGGCCTGGCCAGTCAACATGAAGTGGAGAGATTATGCAGTAATATAAGACTAATAATTCTTCATTATGGAAGGATTAAAGTGAACTGGTCATGTTAATTAAATAAAATAAAAGGTATAATAGCTGTATGAAACTTCTGTTATAATTAGAAGTCAGAGAAAGAAGGCTCAGAGGATCTCCAATGCCTTGGCAAAAGTCATGTTATTCTTGGTAGGCATTACAAACTCAATGACATATGCCATTCTGCCGAAACTTACGGATGCAGCCTGTTGTGTGCAGCGGAAGCGGATTGCACTGGGGTGGTTGATATGAAACCGTTGAAACAACAAGAGCAAAATATGAAATACAGAAATCCAAACGACACAAGGATTTATCCTGGTTCGGCCCGTGTGTAGCCTACATCCAGGTTCGAAGACAGCGAGAAATTCCACTAGTATCCCAAATGAGATTACAACCAAAGGAGATTAACCCTCTCACCTATCCTAGGAATTACAAAGTTTAACTCTCACAACCCAAATCCCAAATACACTCAAGTCACAACAAATAGGAGCAGCAGCTCCTGCATCTCTCTCTCACATGGTGCACACGGCACCTCCAAGATGGTGAGGCACAAATGCCCTCACCCCATCTCCATTTGCATGCACCCTTATATAAACCCATGCATGCAAGGAAACCATGCTAAAGAAAGCCACGTGATGGCTAGTGAGAAAAGTCATTCACATGCTCCAAAAGCCAACTACCATATTCAATTAATGACCACATACCATATGCCAACCCACGGTCAGCCAAAGAAGGAAAAATTCCTTCATCATTGCCTTATGCTTTGTCTCCCACTAAAGACATCATCATTCCATGCAATATCATTGGTCACCAACTTGCAAACAATTATGGCTTTCCATGTGATTTCCTTTTCCTTTGTCCATCTTGCTTTCGGCTGTGCCCATGGAGCCAAGAGAAACACAATATCCCATGCACATAATTTTATCATTCAAAATACAATACCACCGAAAGCACTTGTGAAGCCAACAAAGTCAAAGTAGGTGCCCATAACAAAACACATCACATGCCATCAAATTTGAGCCAATTTCAACACAGCCTGCAGTAATGTGAGAGAAGAAAAAAAAATTTGTGTCTTAGAATAGAGTAGAGCAATCCCCAAGCAATAGATTAAAAAGTTTAGAAATTTTGACTATTTGATTGTAGATAGGTTCTAAAACTATATGAATATGCAGGGAAAATCAAAAGTTATTCGTCTTTTAGAAGGTACTGATGGTTCAAAACGCGTTACGCTGAAAATGCTGGATCATTTCAAGCTCACTCTAGAGGCTGCATAATAAAATTAAAATGATATTGCAGACTAGGCTTATGAAATAAGACTTCATTTACAAACAAATGTTAGTGTTTTATCCAACTATCCCCCTGTATTTTATTTCTACAAAATTAACAAATACCAATGGAAGGTGTATATTGTTAGCAATAGTCAATTAATGTGTTAATTATGTAGTCAATTAATGTGTTAATTATGTAGTCAAATAATGTTTGGCACCTACTATGTTTGGCACCTACAATATTTGGGGGGCTTGACTAGGTTGGTTGCCTAACTAGTTTGGTTGCCTAATTAGTTTGGTTGCCTAACTAGGTTGGTTGCCTAACTTGGAGGGCTTGACTAGGTTGGTTGCCTAATTAGTTTGGTTGCCTAATTAGTTTGGTTGCCTAACTAGGTTGGTTGCCTAACTTGAGGGGCTTGACTAATGTCTTAGGAATTTGTATATATATGTGTTGATTGTAAGTAATGAATGCATAAGTGAAAATCAGAAAATATTCCACAACTCTCATTCTCTCTACACTTTCCACTATCTCCTCTCAATATTCTCTATGTTTTGACATGGTATCAGAGCAGCGATCTTGCTGACTCTAGTCTTGAATTGTTGTTTCCATCATGGGAGAAGATGTTTTTTCCCTGCTGGAAATAACACTACCAACTCTTCTCAACCTACCTACCTAGAAGCATTGACGACACCGATCCCGACCCAGACACCGAACCGACCGATTGGCCTCACCTGGACTAGGTGTTGCCGCCGACCAACCAACCAACCGACCCCGATGATCCAGACCTCGACCCCAACTGAAACTGCACGATATGAAAAAGATCAAAAGAGATATGAAGCTGCAAGTGGTGACTCTGGCTATGTATTCCATACTTCGGATGATAGAAATTCAACGGGCTGGATAATTGATTCTGGCGCAACCGATCATATGACATTTGATCCTGATGATTTTCTGAGTACTAGTCAACCCACACGAACTAGTATTGCTAATGCCAATGGAGTTACTTCTCCTGGCAGGGGCTGGCAGTGTGGCTCTCTCATCCTCTCATTCATTATCTAATACTTTACTTGTTCCATCTCTATCAAATAAGCTAATGTCAGTTAGTCAGAATTCCTGAACAATTGAATTGTTGTGTATTAATCTACCCGAGTTTTTGTTTACTTCAGGATATTCACACTAAGGAGATTATTGGTCGTGGTACTAAGAGAGGGGGGCTATATTATATGGAGGATCTCTAGGACAGGCATGGCTCACAATGTGACACATGATATCAAACAAAGGCAACTCTGGTTGTGGCACCGTGGATTGGGGCATCCATCCTTTGGATATATGAAGCATATTCTACCAAACTTATTATCAGATTTCAAGGACTCCGACTTCAAATGTGACATTTGCATTTTGGCTAAAAGTCACCGTGTGCCCTACCCATTAAGTTCAAGTAAGAGTACTACTCCATTTAAGTTAATTCACTATGATGTTTGGGGGCCCTCACCTATAACTTCTCATTCTGGCTTTCGGTGGTTTGTGACATTTGTGGATGATTGTACTCGTATGACATGGTTGTACTTGATAAAGAATAAAAAGGAAGTGTTTACTGTGTTTCAGCCTTTTCACAGACAGATTGAAACTCAGTTCTCTAGCAAGATCCGAGTTCTTCGCTCCAATAATGGGGGTGAATATGTCAATCATGACTTTCAAACATACTTCCAGATGCAAGGCATGATTCATGAGACAACTTGTCCTCAAACACCACAGCAAAATGGTGTTGCGGAACGGAAAAACCGACACCTCCTTGAAACGGCACGATGAGCCCTTCTGATTGAAGCTCATGTTCCTCGTCACCATTGGGATGATGCTATAGTCACCGCAGTCTACCTCATCAACCGAATGCCTTCCAAAGTTTTAGACTTCCAGACTCCCTTACAAGCACTTGCCCAACATGGGCCCTTGCCCTCCGTTCAAATGCTTCCGCCCCGAGTCTTTGATTGTGTGGCATTCGTTCACCTTCATAAGAATCAATGTGGCAAACTTGATCCATGTGCTCTCAGATGTGTTTTCGTAGGCTATGCTGCTCATCATAAAGGATACCGGTGTTATCACCCCTCCAGCCGTCGTACGTATGTCACTTTGGATGTCACCTTTATGGAGTCGGAGATGTTCTTCCATGATCCGATGTCCAACTCTATGCCTCAAAGAGGCATAATGAACAAAGAGGCTTTGGGAATTCAAGGACTTGAAGATTGGAGCAAAACAAACCCAAGCAATGAAGTTGAATTTCGGAGCAGGAGCCAAGCGACCGGTCTCCAAGAGCCCAGCGACCGGTCGTAAGAGAATCCTGAAGAAGAATTTCGAACATGCCCAAAAGCGACCGGTCCCCAGGAGCCCAGCGACCGGTCGTCAGAGAATCCTGAAGGAGAATTTCGAACCTGCCCAAAAACGACCGGTTGCCAGGAGCCCAGCGACCGGTCGTAGAAAGTCTTGAAGAAGAATTTCGAATATGTCAAAAAGTGACCGGTCACCAGGAGCCCAGCGATCGATCGCTTCCCTGCCAAGAACATGATATCTCTTCATATTTCACCTCCGAGACTGATGAAGACCCCCTCACATCTCAGGACCCGCTGATCAATCTCCTGAGAATAATCCTGAGGTACGTGATTCTACTACATCTGCCTGCTTTAGTTGATAAACCTGTTAGATATCAATTACCTGATGGGCAAACCGTGGAAAACCGCCAATTCGGTATTCAAGGGATAATGGTAAGGCATCAAAGTATCCAATTGCAAACTATGTTTCTACTGAAAAATTATCTGCACCCCTTCAAGGCTTTGTACACCATTATCCGCAATTCATATTCCAACCAAAGTGAGTGAGGCATTGAAGGATCCAAAATGGGTTCAGGCAATGAAGGAGGAGATGCATGCTCTGGAGAAAAATCACACATGGACACTGGAGAACTTACCTCAAGGAAAAAGGACTGTCGGATGCAGATGGGTTTACACTTTGAAATACAATGCTGATGGGTCAATTGAACGTTACAAAGCACGGCTTGTGGCAAAGGGATACACACAAACATATGGTATTGACTATGAAGAAACCTTTGCCCCTGTTGCAAAACTTAACACTGTTCGAGTGCTCTTGTCCATTGCAGCAAATCTTGATTGGCCTCTCCACCAATTTGATGTGAAGAATGCCTTTCTCCATGGAGAACTCACAGAAGAAGTCTACATGGATATCCCACCAGGATATGTTACATCTACTCATGCTAATGTGGTGTGCAGATTACGAAAGGCATTATATGGATTGAAGCAATCTCCTCGAGCATGGTTTGGGCGTTTTACCTTGGCCATGAAGAATTATGGTTTTAAGCAGAGTAATTCTGACCATACTCTGTTCTTAAAACACAAGGGAGGAAAGGTAACGGCTCTAATCATTTATGTCGATGATATGATTATTCCTGGGAATGATATGCAGGAAATCTCTCAACTACAAAAATATTTGGCAAATGAGTTTGAAATGAAGAATCTTGGTGGACTCAAGTACTTCTTGGGCATTGAAGTTGCTAGATCAAAGCGAGGCATATTTCTCTCACAAAGGAAGTATGTTCTAGATTTATTGGCAGAAACAGGAATGTTAGATTGCAAACCTGTTGACACTCCAATCGTTCAGAATCACCACCTTGGGGAATATCTCAATCAGGTACCCACTAACAAAGAAAGATACCAAAGATTAGTAGGTCGATTGATCTACTTGTTCCATACCGAACCCGACATCGCATATGCTGCGAGTGTTGCTAGTTCAGTTTATGCATTGTCCAAGTGAAGATCATATGGATGCAGTTTTCGGATTCTTAAATATTTGAAGTCAGCATTAGGAAAAGGACTTATGTTCTCCAAAAATGGTCATCTGAATATCAGTGGCTATACAGATGCAGGGTGGGCAGGGAACATCATGATAGACGATCAACATCAGGGTACTTCACATTTGTGGGAGGTAACTTGGTTACTTGGAGAAGCAAGAAACAGAATGTCGTTGCTTTGTCTAGTGCAGAAGCGGAATTAGAGGAATGACCAAAGGAATTTGCGAACTTCTATGGTTGAGAAAATTGCTTAGAGAGATTGGATATGCACCTACATTCGGAATGCATCTACAGTGTGATAACAAGGCTGCAATATCCATTGCACACAATCCAAGTTCAACATGATCGCACCAAACATGTTGAAGTGGATCGACACTTCATTAAAGAGAAAGTTGAAAATAAAGAAATTCAGCTTCCGTTTGTCAAGTCGAAGACCAGCTGGCAGATATATTAACAAAAGCTGTTTCTAGCAGAGTATTCCACAACTCACTGATCAAGTTGGGCATTGGTGATATCTATGCACCAACTTGAGGGGGAGTGTTAGCAATAGTCAATTAATGTGTTAATTATGTAGTCAATTAATGTGTTAATTATGTAGTCAAATAATGTTTGGCACCTACTATGTTTGGCACCTACAATATTTGGGGGGCTTGGCTAGGTTGGTTGCCTAACTAGTTTGGTTGCCTAATTAGTTTGGTTGCCTAACTAGGTTGGTTGCCTAACTTGGAGGGCTTGACTAGGTTGGTTGCCTAACTAGTTTGGTTGCCTAATTAGTTTGGTTGCCTAACTAGGTTGGTTGCCTAACTTGAGGGGCTTGACTAATGTCTTAGGAATTTGTATATATATGTGTTGATTGTAAGTAATGAATGCATAAGTGAAAATCAGAAAATATTCCACAACTCTCATTCTCTCTACACTTTCCACTATCTCCTCTCAATATTCTCTATGTTTTGACATATATGATTTGAGATTTTTTTTAATTTTTTTTCTTTCTTTCAAGACAAGTAGGAAATAAAGTTCACTAACAGATCTAACCAAAGCAGGGCTTTTCTGTCCTGAGATTGCCTCTTTCATGCAAGTCTTCATTTGATTAAATCAACTGGGTCCACTTCAATTGTAGATTGGTCATGGGTTTCTAGACCTCCTTGAATGAAATGTGATCGAGTATAAAATTGGGAAACGTTTTCTAACATTAATTTGTTAATGTCATTATCACCAAAGCTTCCCTATAATTTCTTCCCGCTAACACCTCTATAAAATAGACCGCAACCGAAATCTCATTCTTCACAGAAACAGACGCGTTAACATACAAACAAGAGAGAGCTAGACAAGAAAAGAAGCACTTACAACTTACGAAAAGACAAACATGGGCAGACAACTCACAATAGCCATTCTAGCCATAACAGTGGTTGCTCTGCTCCACTCCACAGCAGCACAGGAAACCCATTTGGTTGGAGATAAATTTGGATGGCTGGTCCCTCCCGGAGGTGCCTATGCTTATGAAGCCTGGGCTGAAACACAAACATTCGCCGTCGGTGACTTTCTTGGTACGTACAAATATAAGCCAACAGTAGTTGTTTTAGCAATATTAATGTAAGGCAGATTGCCCATAAGTCTTATATACGTATCGTATTGATTATGTGTTTGATCAATTTTCAGTGTTCAACTTCACAAACGGTGACCAAGATGTAGCCAGGGTCACAAAGGAAGCTTTCAAGACGTGCAATTCAACAAACCCCATCACACTTAAAACAACTAGTCCGGCCAATTTCACTTTGGATACCATTGGAGAGTACTATTTCATTGGCACCAAGGACAAGCACTGCGGGTTGGGACAAAAGCTAGCCGTCAACGTGACTGCAGAACATGGATCCCCTACTCCAAGCCCTGCACCTAAACCCAGTCCTGCACCCAGAGGCCCCGTGACTTACGTCGTTGGTGATGATTTCGGATGGATTGTCCCGCCAGGCGGTGAACTTGCTTATGCTACATGGGCTTATGGCAAGACTTTCTATGTGGGAGACACTCTAGGTAAATAATTAATTAATTAGTTTAAGACCGAATTAAGTAACGAAGTATATTTCAATTGGGTTATGTTCAATTCATTGATGTTTGATGAGATCTGTTTGCTCAACTTTAGAGTTCAACTTCACAACCGGAGAACAAGATGTAGCCAGGGTGACCAAGGAGGCTTTTGAATCCTGCAATATTTCAAACACCAATGCCACAGTTGAGACAACTGGCCCGGCCTATTTCAAGTTGGAGACTGTTGGACAGTACTATTTCATTGGCACCAAGGACAAGCGCTGTGAATTGGGACAAAAGCTAGCCATCAACGTGACTGCTAATCCTGGACCAAACCCTAGCCCTTCAGTCCCAGCTCCTGCCCCAACCCCCAGAGGACCAGTCACTTACACCGTTGGTGATAAGTTGGGTTGGATTGTCCCAGGCAGCGGATATGCTTATGCCACTTGGGCTTATGGAAAAACTTTCATCGTGGGAGACACTCTAGGTAAAAACACACTAAACTCTGCCACATATGAATTATTAATTACTTTTTCTGTTAATTAAAATTTAAACCTGTGACTTTAAGAACTTTTTAATTGATAATCCAATTAATGTTTCAATTTCTTGCTTTTGCAGTTTTCAACTTTGTGAATGACACACAAGATGTAGCTGTGGTGACCAAGTCAGTTTATGAAAACTGCACAACCAACAATACGATTGCTGTTTATACAAAGAGTCCAGTAAGCATCCTTCTCAACACCAGTGGTGAGCATTTCTTCACCTCCACCTACTATCGCCACTGCGTCTTGGGACAAAAACTAGCCATTAACGTGACAGCCAGGAGCACAGCCACCTCCCCCTCTGGTTCCGTAGCACCTTCCTCACCTACTACCTCTACCGGTGGCCCGGGATCTGCTCCTGCTCCATTCAGCTCTGCCCCTTCCAAGATTGGCAGCGGACACTTCACCTTCGTGCTCATTTCCATGGCAGCTTTCTTCTTCTATTGATTATTAGCAGCTAGCTAGCTGTAGCTAGTTCATGTGTTTTTGTTGTTCCTTTGTATTAGTTCTTTATATTTGCAGTACATATATACCCTGAGGCTGCATTGGTTTGATTTGATTTATATAAACATTCAGTTTTTGTACATGGATTTCGGACAAAGCTATTTTCTTGCCTTGTCCTCCATTGATCTTTGACCCTTGTAATAATCATGGCTGTTCTTTCGTTTACATTGGTGGTTATATATATGAATAATTGCAGCCATTTACCTATTTTTAGTTATACTCTTCAACTTCGTTTCCTTCTTTTCTTTCTGTTTACTTCAAATTCAGACACGTACTTAGCAAAGTTGGCTAGAATAGATGTGCTCCCCACTATGCACCCGAGTTCAAATCCCCCTCCCTGCCATAGTCTAGATTAAATTAAAATAGAATATCTCTTGTATAAATATTTTTATTTTAAAAAAAACGTACTTCAAATTCTTTGATGCTAATATAAAATGGGACCATATAATAATACTATACATCATAAAGTCAAAATTGGATTGCAGAAAATTGTTCCAGTCATATATAGTCGGTCAATTTGGAAAGTTCCTCGAAAGCGCTCATAATCAAAGTCTAGGCTATATATGAAAATAGCAGATTCTGTGTCAAAAAGTCATGGGGTTAGGTGTTTAAGAGAAAACAAAACAAAAGATTGGACTTTGATCCTGTTGGATCAAGGTCTCCTTCGCTTAAACTAATGAATGAGAAAGAAATATATTTCGATATATCGTCAGGGCCAGAAGTTGAAACTGTAAAATTTAGTGGCAAACTGCTACTTGCTAGGTTCAGAGCACTTCTGAAATTTTACTTGGTCATTACAATCCACTGCTTCCTGATGAATAATAAGAAAGAACCAACTTGCTCACAATTGTTTGAAAATTTTGAGTAAATGACAGATGGAATTTTTTTTAAGGTAATTGAAGCAACATAGTCTTCAAGATTAACAAAATATCAGTAACATATATGAACAAACACAAGCAACCAGAAACTCGATTATTAAGGCTTTCTTGTTCAATATCATTCACACTTGAATTCATCGTTTTTACAACAGTTGATTACTTTGTTTAAGTCATTAGCGAACAATTTTGATGCAAGTAGATTTTCTTTCACTTGTGGTGCAACCAACCATCTAACAGACGATCTAGCATGCCTCTAAAAGGATGCAAAACATTGCAATAATATAAGTGCCCAGAACTATGAATCTATGATCAAGAAGTATGTTAGGAAAGTCTAAGACATTTGGATACTTGATGTAAATCGCAGTTTTGATTGTAAGTATTTAAGCTATTGTGGTTAGTTCAAGTGACAAGAATGAGTGCCGAAATGTGTTAGAATTAAGTTAGGTTAAGAGTTCGATTCCATTTGATATATTATTGTTTTATAATTATTCACGTACATATCAAATGACCATTTTTTATTTTTTTAGGTATACAGAGAAAAGAAAAGGTGCTGCCATTGTCAATTGACGCAATTCTTTCATGTATGTGAATCTATACGCAGAAAGAGTCGCACAAATTCACCTGGAGATGGAGGGTTTAACGAATCCACGTTTGGCCTACTGTCTAAGTTTGACAAATTCTACGTTCCACATTGTAATGAAACCCTTTTTTATCATTTTGTTTGCCAATTTCCTTGGTAAAAAGTTATACTACTAGATGGTCAATGTGGTCGTTCCTTTACTTTTTCTCACTCGTTTCGATTACGAACTCTAATTTCCAGACTTGGTAATTTAATTCATATAAAGCAATGACTAGTCAACGCCTAAAGGTGTGGTCCACTTTTGTTTTGGTGAGAGCTCTCAGCCTCTCACGCGGAAATCTGAATGTCCACACTACAAGTCCCATATCTCGGCAGAGTTGGACCAGTTGAGCCTACCCCATCAGCACATCTGAAGCGTCGATCATGCTGACCGAAGAACAAACGTGGCATCCATCCGACGGCTCCAAACTACCAGAACTTGTGATCATCGCAAGGCCTTCCTCTATATAAAGGATGACGAAGACATTCTCTCCTACTCCGTTCTTGCCATAACAACCAAAACTTTTAGTAAGGTTGAAGAACAGAGGACAGAAAAACAGAGCAAGAGAAAACAGGGGCGACCTGACCTTCACAAACACAAAAGCGATGGCAAGGAACTCAAACGTGGCGTTTTTTGTAGCCATGGCCGCTCTGGCTTTGGTAATGAACTCGGTGGGGGCAGCAACTACTTATGAAGTGGGTGATGCGTTGGGTTGGATCGTCCCTCCCCCTGGAACTTACGCTACCTGGGCTTCAAACAAGAACTTCACTGTTGGCGACGTTCTTGGTAATTAACAATAAGCTTAATTAACTCAGCTAATTACTCATTGTTTAATTTATGTGATGATCTAATCTCATTTATATATTTATGTACATACACAGTGTTCAAATTTAGCAGCGGAAATCATGACGTAGCTGAAGTGACAAAGGCAGCTTATGATTCTTGCAATGCCACGAGCCCCCTTTCAATGGATACTAACGGCCCTGCAAATCTCACACTGAAGACTTCAGGGGAGCATTATTACATTTGTACCTTTCCTGGCCATTGTACTGGTGGTCAAAAGTTGAGCATCAATGTCACCGGAACTTCATCTCCAGCTCCGGCACCAAGTACTAGCTCTCCTCCTCCTTCACCTTCACCTTCACCACCGGCCGCTGTTCCGGCACCCGCTCCCAGTACTAGTTCTCCTCCACCACCGGCCGCTGTTCCGGCACCCGCTCCCAGTACTAGTTCTCCTCCTCCACCGGCCGCTGTTCCGACACCGCCTCCGAGTACTAGCACTACCCCTCCTCCATCTGGCAACCCCAGCAGCCCAACCACTCCTTCATCACCACCACCGCCAAGTGCAGCAACATCTCTTAGGGTTGCTGGCCTATCTGCAACCTTCCTTTCCATTGCTTTGGCTTTGTTGTTTTAGATGGATGCGTGTCGGTATATAGTTAATTTGCGTGATGTGATTCATTTTAATTAATTATTAGACAGCGCAGCGCTATATGGGATGGCGTACGTGATTGTTGTTTTTATACACAATATATTATTGATCACTTTTTTTCGCATAATAATAATAATAAAGCTGATTTTGAGTTTTGACATTTCAGCTATGGAGGTTTTCGTCCGTTCATTTGTTTTTCATTAATGAATAATATTGTGGACAAAAAGAAAATTCAAATTAGATGGTTTGATTTCGAACTTTTAATTCAATTTTCTACCAACTCTTCCAACCAATTCATTTGTCTGGTTTACCATAAGAAAATTCAAAGTTGCAACATTTCGGGTTTGACATGGTGCCAGACTGAGCCTTATCTTCTACTTCTAATGTTGTAGATTGATATCCTCTTCTTTTTTTAATCTTTTCTTTTTGGTGCATTATCATCTAGATTTTAGAAAAAGGCATTTTTGGTTCCACGCCAGCAGCAGCAGCTGTTCTACTTGCTACGTGCATGTACAGCGATAGCCTGGTGGACCATGGACGACCATTTCCTTCCGAGCCTGTTGATATGGGAAAATATCAGCTTCGTCTCGTCACACATGAGGACATGATAAATTCATTAAATTAGAATATGTCAAAAGTTATTATATGCCAAGCGCTTCAGCTGTCAAACAAACAGAGAACGAATCCGCTTAAACCACACATTAGATGACTATTTTCCAGTTTTGGATTGAACGACAAAAAGACAGATTATTTAATTAAGACAGAGACATATAACAATATGACAAATGCCAAAATCCAGACAGAGCCACTTGTGGTTTTATATTGTAGGCCTAGAGAGACTAGAGACCTACAAAAATATGGGTCTTTATCTCGTATTTTCAAAATCGAAAATGACCATAGCTAATAGCTTTTCATGCCAGCACCTCAGTCAACTTGTGTTTAAAGCCTCTGCTTTATTTTGGGCGTATTAAACTGTTCATGTTTTAAATAAGGACTGACGACCCAACTCTTATGTGAATAAAGGTTCGCCTAATCTTCTAGGGCAGTTGAACTTTTTTGTAATGGTTACTTCCTTGCATCATTCAATAAAATTTGATCGCCTCTAACTTTAAAAATCATCTTAACATACATAGGTTTAGTCAAGTTGACTAAAGTGGACGTGCTCCCCACTCTACACCTAAGTTGGAATTTCTCTTCTCGTAATTTATATTAGATTAAAGTAGAACATCGATTTTTACAAAATTTTCAATAATACATACAAAATTCAGGTATTATACACATAATTCTCAAAATATTATATAGTTGCCGAACTTTGAAGTTGTAATTTGCCAAAATTTTGCCGAATAAAACACGTACGTATTTTATTTCGTATAGCCGCACGGCTATACCAAATTAATATCTATAAAGTATAAACTAATGCAACTAGGATGGTCGGCTATACTCGATTTATTTTTTTTAGGGATATTTGTAGAAATGTCACCTTAACTTATACCTTAGTTTCAATTTGTCACATGAAATTTTTTTTAAAGAGAAATGTCACCTTAACTTTTCAAAATCCATGATTTGTCATCTAATTTTAACACCATCTAATTTTCCATCTATTTTCAAGGATAATTTAGTCTTTTTATTTTCAATGATATTTTGAAAATAAAAAATTCATTATAAAAAAATTATATATCTTTTAAATAAATAATAAATAAATAAATATTAGGAAAAAAAACTTCTCTCTTCCTCCTCTTATTTTAAAGGAAAATAATAATAATTAATTAATTAAAACATTAAAGTTTCTTTCTCCTTCATACACTCCCACAGCACACCTCGTCCTGCTCTCTCTTCCTCTCTCCTCTTCCATTTCTCTTGATTCATGCTATGCACGTCCCCATCTCTCTCTACCCCACACACCATCTCTCTTCCCCAACAACACCTTACTGCCAAATATCTCAAGCTGCACCAAACCCCTACCTCGACATCCCCAGTCAAAGTGGGTGTGTTTTGAAAATTTGGAAATTTGGGTTGTTGAAAAGAACATCATGGTTGTAGAAGAAAGAGGAGGAAGAGAGAAGTTTTTTTTTTCTTCCTAATTTCTCTTTTTATTTTTAATTATTAAAAATATATATATATATTTAAATGAATTTTTCATTTTTAAAATATCATTGAAAATGAAAAGACTAAATTACCCTTGAAAATAGATGGAAAATTGGATGGTGTCAAAATTAGATGACAAATCATGGATTTTGAAAAGTTAAGGTGACATTTCTCTTAAATTTTTTTTACAGGTGACAAATTGAAACTAAGTTATAAGTTCAGGTGATATTTCTACAAATATCCCTTTTTTTTAAAAGCAAAATAGTGTTTTTTCTTAATTTAAAAAAAAAATAGTATAGCCGCACGGCTATACCCGGGTTTTTTCGCAATTTCATTTATCGATAAGAGTAGTTTAGAGCATTATACATTACTATTAGGCAATTACCTGAGTCTCTATTGTCTCCTTTTGATTTTTCACTTTTCCAAAATTATTACCCGTATAAAGAATTATGCACTTTCACATTTACTACAATATTATACTATTTTAAAAGAAATAGTATAGCAGCTCGAGCTGCTATACTCGGTTTTTTTCTCCAATTTTATTTATCAATAAGAGGTGTTTAGAGTGTTAATTGTATATCATGTCAGGGTTTCTAAAGCGACACTCTAGCTAGCTCCTACTATAGCCTGCTATCTCTAGTTTGGCCTGGTTACCATTTAGTCAAGACGACCATACCTTTCCGTCTGGCATGGTTACCATTTAGTCACTTCGCATATATACCTTTCACATTGTTGTAAATTGGATATACCAGAAACAGAGTTTACTATATCCTAAATTGAGAAAAATAAGGCAAAGAAAGACAAAGACGTAGTTGCTTTGGGTTTGAATTAAATGTACCAAAAACCACAACAACAACAAAAAAGGGGTTGAATTTTGAGTTCCAAATCCCGATCACACGATGGCTTTCTGCCATCACGACTTGAGTCAGCTTCATTTAATCATAGATTACAATTATACAATACCGTATGTTTTGGTCTTTGCTTCCAGAACGAGAACAACGCGTTAATCATTTTCAAATGAAAAGAATATGTTAATGTATATAAAATGGTCAAACTTCTAGATAATGATGAGTTAACGTTGGCGTCGACCAGTCGCCTATGTTGAAAGCAAGGATCTCGCTTGGTTGGTACAGTTCTGAATCCACAAAAAAATGAAAAAGGAATTCTAATAAAGCAATCCCAGCAATCTTATAAGTAGTCGACATTAGATGATTCATACACCAAAACATTTCCAAAAAGAGAAGAAAAGTAGAGAGCCAGGGACGACCTAAAGCAGAACACAGCAGAACAGAGATGGCTAATCAGATGGGCTTACATGTTGGTTGCTTGCTTCTTGTTGTTGCGGTGGCCCTGTTGAAGGGTGCCGCAGCTGATAATTACACTGTTGGAGACGATTTAGGCTGGAGCATTCCTCCATTGGGCTCTATAGCCTATAAAACCTGGGCTGACAAAAAGAGCTTTCAGATTGGTGACACAATAGGTAATTATTATTTACTTCAAAAACCCAACTATGCAGAGGGGATTCATGGTGAAGCGGACGGCTCATTGCCGTAGTCAACTGACCTAACTCAGATTTGCCTTGTCTATATCTTCAATATTATCAAGTTGTTTGGTTAAGCAACTAATAACTGTCTTCGGTGAAATTTGAAATCTAAACTTTTTGTTTGATGTTTTTGCAGTATTTAACTGGACTGGGTCACACACAGTAGCTGAAGTATCAGAGGCTAATTACGGGAACTGCACAAAGTCGAATCCTTTGGCTTTGTATGATTCAAGCCCTGTACCAATTACACTGACGTCCAACTTTACCCGATACTTCATATGCACGGTAGACGAACACTGCAAAGGTTTGGGACAGAAGGTGACTATCAAAATTGGAGGAGATGATGATTGGGGGAACAGCGCTTCTTATCCCACCCTTAATATTGCTGCCTTGTTGTTCTGCAGTGCCATAGCAGCTTTCTTCTTGAGCTTCTAATTAAATCAAATGTACTATGTACTGCCTCATATATGTTCTTGTAATTGGCAGATTGTGTTGTGTTCATCCTTTTTGTTTTTGTTTTTTGTTTTGGTCGAAAGTGTTCATCCTTTTTGTTAATTTTCAATCATTGTTTCTTTCTATTATGAAATAAAATATTCATCCCCCAATTCTATATAGCAGATTCAATGCAGGGACAGTTGGAAGTTTTTTCCCTTCTTTTTTTGGGAATTTTTTTCGATGTTGAGTGCACAGATCACATTAATGGGTGTACGTATGTTAAAAACCCACACTTATAACATGAATTGAGCCCAGGCCTGTCAGTTAATCCGGGCCTGGTGATGCTCAGTTTAAACTTTAGACAACCCAGCCCTAAACCCAAACCCAGTCAATAAATATAAGGCTTATTTGTTGTAGTTCCCCGAAACTATAGTCAAGTCTCATTTTACTCCTTGAAGTCCAAAGGTAATTTATTCTCATTTAAAAATGAAAAAGGAGAAAAAGAAGAGAAGACGATGAGTGTGAGTGTGATACACCAAGGGCATCACGCAATTGACCCGTAGGTCTCTTGACTCTGAGAGAAATGGTAAAACTTGGCTTCCTTTTGATCTTTCGTCTTGTGATGGATCAATCAATCATGATGCGAAGGGTTCAAAGATTTTTTAAGGGTTTCGCGGCACAGAAGATGCTTTATTTTATTCATGAATTAATGCACATACATGTTCCCCTCGGAAGATTTCTAAAGATATTGAAGTTTCATTGTCGTGTACGTATTCATTACATGAGTATCGACCCGAGCCTATAAATATCCACACTTGTCATATCTAATTCACATTGCAATTTGCAAACACATTTCCACTCCAGCATAAGGGGATGATGAACAAGATGAATATGGTGATGGCTTGCTTCATGGTTATGGCGGTGGCTTTTCCTTCATTATTGAATTTGAAAGGTGCAACTGCAGAAGATTATGTTGTTGGTGACAGCTTGGGCTGGGCTGTTCCCCCGAACATCTCTTTCTATTCCGAATGGGCTGCCTCAAAGACGTTTCAGATAGGAGATGGACTTGGTAAGTAAGCATGCCATGTTTTTGTCTATTTGAGAGTACTTCTAGAAAACGTTATTTTCATGAAGCCCTTAAAAATGTTTTTTTAAAATTTCAACCTTCTTCAAATAAAAGCACTTATGAACATAAATGGTTCCTAAGCGGTCTCAAACGTGCTTAATCTGAAAAATTAATCAATATCTTTAATTTGTTCTTATTAATTTTGTCATCATTACCTGGTTAATATGTTTATCTTAATGTTGCAGTATTCAATTCAACTAGAGACCACTACGTGGGCCAAGCATCAAAAGAAGAATACGATAACTGCAATGACCCAGGGATCGTGTTCGGCCCAGGAGTGATGATCAATATCATTTCTACTGATACACTTTACTTCATCTGCACTGTTGGCGATCACTGCGAGCGAGGCCAAAAGGTCACCATCACCGTTGGATCAGCAGCCAACAACTCCTCTCCTCCTCCACCACCACCCTCCTATGCTTCATCTCTCACTCCAACTACTCTCGGCTCTTTCTTTGGC
This sequence comes from Prunus fruticosa, assembly GCA_018703695.1. Taxonomy (NCBI): domain Eukaryota; kingdom Viridiplantae; phylum Streptophyta; class Magnoliopsida; order Rosales; family Rosaceae; genus Prunus; species Prunus fruticosa. The sequence goes on from CM031923.1 coordinate 34,889,862, forward strand.
CTCATCATCTCCACACTAGTTGTCATTTCTTTCCTGAATCATTCTTAATAAATTCGTTGTCCTATATTTAATTAGTATGGTTTGATCATATTCATATCCATCATTACAATAACATGATGTTATACATCAACGCAGTACTGTATTGTACAATTATTTTGAATAAAAGTGATACGTGTAGATCGTAATACCAAACGAAATGTAATGCATGCTTGGTTGGCAATGGTTTCAACTTTGAAGTTTGAACATGGCGTTTTTCTTTTCTGGTCATAATTCCGATCCTTAGTTTCAACTTTGAACTCGGTTACTACTTCAAATGAGTTGAAGGTTTTCGCGGGCAAACGACCTGCTTTAATTCTGATTTCTGTCCTCACTTTAATTCCCATTCTTTGCACTGGTCCTTCCTTCCTAGTAAAATGTTACTGAATTAAATTTGTAGTTTGATGATCATATTATACATCAATCAGTGCTCTACCTCTTTTTTAACTTCTTTTTTTCTTCAACAAATCACAATAAATTGTTGCTTCATCAGTACTGTGCCCTGATGAAATTACACTTTTACCCTTCCATGCGACGAGATGTATCATTTCTCTCAATTAATTAGACAAAGAAAAGTAATTTTGGACCAAATGCAAATGTTACTAAACTATTGGGGAATTATTGTTTCAGTTTAAACTACAGAGATTGAAAATGTCTTCTGCCCTCAACAAGTCTCAAGTAATGCAATGTTGATTGATCTCAATAGTTTCTGTCAGATATGCAGGAAATTTGATGTTTCAACTCAGGTCTCTCATTTACAATTCATTGACATCTTTCCACAAATGCAACTAGCAAGTAACAACAACTTTTGAAAATTCTCATATATGAGGATTCAACATTGTGTCAAAAGGAAACCCCTACACCATTCGAGCCCTCACAAAAGGATTTTCTCTACAAACCTTCAAAATTTTGATAATGATCTTCAAAAGCTCTCAATCCAGGTCTCAATATCAGATATTGATCAGACAAAGCTATACTCCCTCAGACACCAAGCAAAACAGCAAAGGTTTTCCCTTGGAAGTTGGAACCTATAACACACTGGATCTGAATAGGGCCCATTCCCAAAATTAGAAGCACTCATCATCTAAAAAAGCTTATAGGAACTATTAACTTAATATCTGAATCAAACAATGAACAATAATTTCCCTACAACTTATAATATTAATTTTCTAGGTTCTGGGGTAAACAAATTCTTGGAAAGAAGCTATACACGTGGTGGCCCAAAGCGGTATGCCAAATTTAGACTATCGCTTAGACTATATAGTTTAGACTATCGCTTGTATCAAAAAAATAATAATAATTACACAACATAATAAAATAACATAAAATTAGAAAAACAAATAACTAAAAAACCCTACCCAGGCCCCACTCCTCCCCATCAACCTATTCCCTCATGTCATTTCGATTATGATGGTAGTGAGCTACAATTTGCCACATCACCTATATTGGTGAGTAAATAAGCCACATGTACATATTTACTGAAAGGGTCATGCTAAAGATACCATATTTTGTATACCACCTCTAATTAGAGGTGGTATACGAAATGTGGTCTCCATAGTATTTTCCTTACTGAAATACCCATGTCACGTCAGCAAATTTAACAGACTTTTGGATGAAGTTAACGGTAAGGGCAATTTAGAACAACAAACCTTTGTCAAGGGGCAAAGTGGGTCACTTGAACTTCCGTGGGCAAAATGAGACTTAACGATAATTTTGGGAGGGGTTATGGTAAATAAGCCTAAATATAAACAATAAATTATATAAATTAAAAAAAAAACCTATATATATACAAGACGCCCAAATTTTGTATCGATATTCTCGGTACATTTTGTTATTATCATATGAGAAATGCTAGCAACCTTCTCTCTAACATTCTCTTTTGGACATTCTCCCTTCTCCTCATGACAAGTGTCACTTTACTTACACTTAAAACAATGTCATTAATGCATCACACAAGTTAGTTTTTGTTTTCCAAGTTTACCCTTTTAAAATGTATTGGCTTCTATATTTCCTTCAATTTATTCAAATTTTGTTACAACTTCTTTAGCACATTATTAAAAATTAAATAAATAAATAAAAAACGTCATATTTTTTTTGAAAAAAAAAATAAAGTTTGTTTCATGACATTGTTATCATCTTTATTTTGTTTTTAACAAAACACACGCTCTCTTTGGAAAAAAACAATTAAAAAAAACTTCAGTTTTTATTTTCTTATTTAATTTTTTAACAAGATGGTAAGTGTTGCTTCAAATTCAGCTGCACCAAAATGGATTCAGCTGTATCCTCAACTTGTGATACTCGCAAGTGCACGAGCCGTTCGGTAGTATAGCATATGTAAGTGCGAGGTCGATCCCACGAGGATTGGTGATTGAATGATCCAATTCATTTTCCCTACACAAAACAAAAATGAAAAGGAAAATAAATAAAACAAAAAAAAAGGAAATAACTCAAGCAAATAAGTTCCCAAGTTCAATTAGATTAACGGATTGATTCTAGCTAAAGTATGATTAAGCCATGGTGTTTGGTCATAACCTTGTGTTCCTAATTCCCTAATTTGATCATTTGTTGTCTAACCTAAAATTAAGCATTAGGAACCCATTAAGCATAGAAAAACAATTTAAACAATCAAGCATGTATCTAATCCCTGTTGTCGAATGTCCATACATACTCTTCCTATTCATAGTTCAATCCGAATTAAAGCATGGTGTCTACTCTTAATTCAAACCAAGATAGCTAACATGCAAGCCTAAATTGTGATCAATCATTCAAACTAGCATATTAACTTATAAGTATAATGAATAAGAACAAAAACCATAATTGAAACTTGGAAACTAATTAAACTTGAATACTTAAGAAAGAATGTACATTACAAATAAAATTAAAGTAGAACTTGAAAACTTGAAGGAAAATTTGGTAAACTCATTTTGTTACAACAATTGACAACTTGAAAGGAAACTAAGAGAATTTGAGGGAGAGAATGGAAGGGAGCTCTAGAGAAGTGTTTGAGAGCTCCCCCCCTTGGGGTGTGATTTATGAAGCTTGAAGACTTCTCTATTTATAGGGCTAAGAGGGAGGAACATCATGATGAAATTCAACACCATCATTCCTTCTTTAATACAACCCATAACTCCCACCTCATCTTGTCTATGTTAGTGTGGTTGGAATCAATCACATCCCATACTTCTTTTGCTGCACCTCAAGCTTTCTTCACATAGGATTATCAAAGGTGTTCAATTGTGGCTGCCTTTTGTTGCCAACCCATGTGGGTTTTCTTCACCTTTGCTGGAAAAAACGATTCTTCTGAACTAGGCTTGGTGTAGGAAGGCCAGAGGTTTCAATATGTATCCAATGGGGCTCAAATTTGGATATGTTATACTAGACACCCATTGAAACAACTTCTATGAAGAAAGTATTCCCATTGAAGCAGTATAAGTGTACGTTTTGGCCACTGTAAGTTGGCTGCCGAAACAGGGACTGGAATTGACTTCATTTTATTTCTTTTCTTTCTTTTGCTTCACATGCATGCACATGCTTTCTCTTTAATAACTCCATCATGTACCAACTTGCTCCTTTAGAATTTCATAGCTGGAATGCCTCCATACTTCACTCATTATGTTGGGTACAAAGTCAGTTATAGCTAGGGTAAGGCACATGGCAAAAAAGCTGGCAGCTACAAATCCTGCTGAGCAAGGTTGAATGTTGGACGGTTTAAGCACTCCACATATGTCCAATTGGGCTGAAATTTTGATATGTTGTACTAGACACCCATTGGAACAAGTTTCATGAAGATCATCATCTCATTCGAGCCCCATAGCATGCTCATCCAAGGCCAAGAAGTTGACCTACGAAACTGGGCCGGCAAGGAGTTGTAGCCAAAATGAGTTTGTCTTTAAGCTCTTCTTCCATTCACCCAAATAAGGCCTTAACATGCATGGATTGCATTATTTCCTATCCAAAGTCATCATTGTTACCTAAATCTCAATGAACTGAAACATAAACACAAAAATGATTAAAAGCACAAGTTTAACTCAAAAATATAACCAAATCATAAGCTAGAAGGGTACAAAATAATATATAAATATGCACCGATCAGTAAGAAAGTTGTAAAAAAAATTAGCTTGTTATTAAAAAAAGAATTAATACATTTAATAAGGGTAAACTTGGAAAACAAAAACTAGTTTGTGTGATGCATTAATGACATTGTTTTAAGTGTAAGGAAAGTGACACTTGCCATGAGAAGAGGGGAGAATGTCAAAAGAGAAGGTTAGAGAAAAGGTTGCTAGCACTTCCCTTATCATATTGTCGACAATAATAATACACACCTATCAATGTCATATTAGGAGAATCTGTCCTTGATGAATTCAAGTGCACCACGCAATTAACCCATACGTCTCTTGACTCTGAGAGATATGGCTTTTTATCTTTCATCTTGTGATGAATCAATCAATCAATCATGATGTGAAGGGTTCAAAGATTTTTTAAGGGTTTCGCGGCACAGAAGATGCTTTATTTTATTGGATTGAATTATTCATGAATTAATGCACATGCACGTTCCCCTTTGAAGATTTATAAAGATATATAATACATATAATATATATTGAAGTTTCATTGTCGTGTTCGTATTCATTACATACATGAGTATCGACCCGAGCCTATAAATATCCAACACAAACTAATTCCTACCGACAACACGTTACACACACTTGTCATATCTAATTCACATTGCAATTTCCAAACACACTTCTACTCCAGCATAGTTAAGAAGGGCAAATGGGCAGCCGCAGCATAGTTAAGGGGATGATGAACAAGATGAATATGGTGATGGCTTGCTTCATGGTTATGGCGGTGGCTTTTCCTTCATTATTGAATTTGAAAGGTGCAACTGCAGAAGATTATGTTGTTGGTGGCAGCTTGGGCTGGGCTGCTCCCCCGAACACCTCTTTCTATTCCGAATGGGCTGCCTCAAAGACGTTTCAGATAGGAGATGGACTTGGTAAGTAAGCATGCTATGTTTTTGTCTGTTTGAGAGTGCTTCTTAAATAGCTAGAAACGCTATTTTCATGAAGCCCTTGAAAATGTTATTTAAAATTTCAACCTTCTTCAAATAAAAGCGCTTATGAACATAAATGGGTCCCAAACGTGCTTAATCTCAAAAATTAATCAATACCTAAATGGAATATCTTTATTTTGTTCTTATTAATTTTGTCATCATTACTGGTTAATGTTAATGTTTATCTTAATGTTGGAGTATTCAATTGGACTGGAGACCACTACATGGGCCAAGTAGCATCAAAAAGAAGAATACGATAACTGTACTAACCCAGGGATCAAATTCGGCCCAGGATTTAGGTTTAACATTTCTACTACTAATACACTTTACTACATCTGCACTGTTGGTGGTCACTGCAAGCGAGGCCAAAAGGTCACCATCACCGTTGGATCAGCAGCCAACAACTCTCCCCCTCCTCCACCACCCTCCTATGCTTCATCTCTCACTCCAACTACTCTCGGCTCTTTCTTTGGCCTCATCATCTCCACACTAGTTGCCATTTCTTTCCTTAATCATTCTTAATAAATTCCTTGTCCTATATTTAATGTTCCTTTTATTTAGTATGGTTTGATCATATTCATATCTATCATTACAATAACATGATGTTATAACAACAAAATAACCCTAAACTCTCTATGAAGGTGAAACTGTGAGCTCTGCAGCCGCCGCACCCCCTTTGGAGTCGGTGGCTTCACCATCCTCCATCTCTCTCCTCATCTCCCTTTCTCATTTCCTAGTTTTATTCCCCTCTCCTCTTCTCTCACCAGATTCGTTTGGATTTTGGGTCCTCTTTCCCAAAGGATCTTGTCTTTCGTTTGTTTTTGTTTGTGTGTTTTCTATTGTAGGTCCATGACTTTTGTTGTTCTTGGATGTGTCTTGCTGTCATTGGGATGGTTGCGGTGTGGTGTTGTACACTCAACTTTTTTCTTTGGTTTTCGTTGCGTTTTTGAAACAAGTACTACAATCCATCGTAGACGCCATGATTTTGTTGCAGCTTTTGGTCCACTCACATGGATTTTGCTCCAGTTCAGTGTTTGGAGTTGGAAAAATGACTGTTGCCGTTTTGTGTGGGATCGGGTTTTGCCTGCAAAATAAGAGGTTTAGTCATGTTGGTGCTACGAATCTCTTTGGTTTGCTGGAGAGGATGTGATGCGGTGTCTTTGTTTTTGTGTTTATTTTAGTATAATAACTCTCAAAAACTCAATAGGAGTTTGCTGATGTTTGTATTTAGTGTTCGACTTTTCAATGTGGATTTGACGTTACTGCCGTTGCGCGGTGGATTTGTATTGTAGGTTTGAGTATAAGTGCTTTTGCCTGCCGAATTGGAGGTTTTAGGTTTTTCTGGTATGCGTAATTCTCTCCAAATCAAACCAATTTTTTTTTGTGTTTGGTCACTTGAGATGTTGTATTCATTTTCGGCATTGCGGATACTCTATACTTTTTTCTGTGTTATTAATAAAATTACTATCGCTTTTAATAAATAAATAAATAAAAACATGATATTATACATCAACGCAGTACTGTATTGTACAATTATTTTGAATAAAAGTGATACGTGTAGATTGTAATACCAAACGAAATGTAATGCATGCTTGCTTGGCAATGGTTTCAACTTTGAAGTTTGAACATGGCGTTTTTCTTTTCTGGGCAGAATTCCGATCCTTACTAGTAAAATGTTACTGAATTAAATTTGTAGTTTGATGATCATATATGCATCAATCAACGCTCTACCATTTTGTTAACTTGTTTTTTTATTCAACAAATCACAATAAATTGTTGCTTCATCAGTACTGTGCCCTGATGAAATTACACTTTTACCCTTCCATGCGACGAGATGTATCATTTCTCTCAATTGACTTGACAAAGAAAAGTAATTTGGGACCAAATGCAAATGTTACTAAACTATTGGGGAATGAGTGTTTCAGTAATGCAATGTTGATTGATCTCAATAGTTTTTGTCACGGGAAATTTTTGATGTTTCAATTCAGGTCTCTCATTTGAAAATTCTCATATAAAAAGGATTCAACATTGTGTCAAAAGGAAACCCCTACACCATTCGAGCCCTCACAAAAGGATTTTCTCTACAAACCTTCAAAAATTTGATAATGATCTTCAAAAGCTCTCAACCCAGGTCTCAATATCAGATATTGATCAGACAAAGCTATACTCCCTCAGTCACCAAGCAAAACAGCAAAGGTTTTCCCTTGGAACTTATAACACACTGGATCTGAATAGGGCCCATTCCCAAAATTAGAAGCACTCAACATCTAAAAGCTTATAGGAACTGTTAACCTAATATCTGAATCAAACAATGAACAACAATTTCCCTACAACTTTCAATATTAATTTTCTAGGTTCTGGGGTAAACAAATTCTTGGAAAGAAGCCATCCACATGGAGGCCCCAGAGCGGTATGCCAAATTTTCAAAGAGGACACCAATTCATTGTAGTGAAGTCCTAAAATTTGAAGTTTATATTTGCTTCGCTTCCATCTTTGCACAGTACCACAAAGCCCTCATGTCTTCTACCTACAACACTTAATTCTCTCATTTTCACTCAACTCAATAAGTCTAACTAATTAATGTAAAGTTGACTGATCTCACTAGTTTCTGTCACATGAGCAGGAAATTTGATGTTACCAGGACATTGATCATATAATATAAATCCAACTCGGGTTTCATTTACAACTCACATCTTTCCAGGAATGCAACTAGCAAGTAACATCAACTTGTGAAATTTCACAACCAGAGCTACATAAGAAGAGAGTTCTCTCAAAAGAGGATTCAATAATATATTGGGATCTTGGATTTTTAAGCATATATACTACACAAGGAAAAGAGCGGGTCACACACAGTAGCTGAAGTGTCAGAGGCTAATTACGGGAACTGCACAAAGTCGAATCCTTTGGCTTTGTATGATTCAAGCCCTGTACCAATTACACTGACGTCCAACTTTACCCGATACTTCATATGCACGGTAGACGAACACTGCAGTGGTTTGGGACAGAAGGTGACTATCAAAATTGGAGGAGATGATGATCGCTGGTGGGAAGGGAACAGCGCTTCTTCTCCAGCCCTTAATATCGCTGCCTTCTTGTTCTGCAGTGCCATAGCAGCCTTCTTCTTGAGCTACTAATTAAATAAAATGTACTATGTACTGCCTCATATATGTTCTCGTAATTGGCAGATTTCGTTGTGTTCATCCTTTTTGTTTTTTTCGTTTTTTTGGTCGAAAGTGTTCATCCTTTTTGTTAATTTTCATTCATTCTTTCTTTCTATTATGAAATAAAATATTCATCCCCCAATTCTATATAGCAGATTCAATGCAGGGACAGTTGGAAGGTTTTTTTATTCTCTTTTTGGGACTTTTTTTGGATGTTGAGTGCACAGATGACATTAATGGGTGTACGTATGTTAAAAACCCACACTTATAACATGAATTGAGCCCAGGCCTGTCAGTTAAGCTGGGCCTGGTGATGTTCAGTTTAAACTTTAGACAACCTGGCCCTAAACCCAAACCCAGTTAATACATATAAGGCTTATTTGTTGTAGTTCCCTCGAAACTATGGTCAAGACTCATTTTACTCATTGGCAGTCCAAATGACCCATTTTGTCCAAAGTTTGTTGTTTCACATTGCCCTCATATCATTAACTTCATCCAAATGTCTGTTAAAATTGTTGACATGGCAAGGGCTATTTCGTAAAATTTGTATCAAATATCTTTGCTAAATTATTTACCTCTAAATTTTTTAAAAATTGCTAACAGTCTAGCCCAGGAGAAAATGACCTTGACTTGTAGACAGAGGTTTCAGGTTTAAATCCTCACAACATCATAGTTGTGTGTGTTTGTGTAATAAATTCCCCTCCCATGTAGGTTAGACTATTGTGTGTACTAAAAAAATATTAATCACACAACATAATAAAATAACATAAAATTAGAAAAATAAATAACTGAAAAAACCCTACCCAACCCCACTCTTCCCCATCCGCCTATTCCCTCATGTCGTTTCAATTACGATGGTAGTGGGCTCCAATTTGCCACATCACTCAAATTGGTGGGTAAATAACCCACATGTACATATTTACTGAAAAGTTCATGCCAGAGAGACCACATTTTGTCTACCACCTCTAATTAAAAAGTTAGTACACAATGTATAAAATGTGGTCTTCCTAGTTTTTTCTATACTGAAATACCTATGTCACGTCAACAATTTTAATAGACTTTTGGATTGAGTTAAAAGTAGGGGCAATGTGGAACAAGAAACCTTGATCAAGGGGCAAAATGGGTCACTTAGACTTCTGGACAAAATGAGACTTAACCATAATTTTGGGAGGGGTTTTAGTAAATAAGCCTGAATATAAATAATGCATTACATAAAGAACCTATATATATATAAGACACCCGAATTTTGTATCGAATATTCTCGATAACATGTCGATACATTTTGTTATTATCATATTATCAACAATAATAATACACACGTATCAATGTCATATTAGTAATATGTCTTTGATAGACATCAAGAGAGGTGTAACTTGTCCTACTTTCCTCCACATTTTATCAAGTGGTCATGCTTGAGACATAAATAGCCATAGATAATTATGAGATGATATCTTTCCGAACAATGGCAAAAATAAAATAAAGTAAAGAAAACATGTATGTTATGTTATACATTTAGGCACAATAATGATTTAGATGTTAATCAAGAGAGGCGTATATATATAACAATGGTGGAAACAAAACAATTGTAGTATATATGGTGCAAAAAAGTATTTAGGATCGGAAGTCGTAAGATTGATAATATCGCCGGAGCTGGTTGTTAATATCTTTGGCAGTCTTTGAGCCGTTTTAAAACTCATCCTTTGTTAATAACTTGGCATCTATTTACTATCTATAAATAAATCTTTCAAGGTTTGTTTACTTTTTGATTCTTTCCTTTTAAGGCAGATAATTGTGAATTTTGTACTATGTAAACAAATTTCGACAGCCAATAGGTAATATATTCTCATTTAAAGAAGAAAAAGAAGAGAAGACGAGTCTAAAATTGAATTGAATTCAAGTGTGATATACCAAGGGCATAACGCAATTGACCCGTACGTCTCTTGAGTCTTGACTCTCAGAGAAATGGTAAAACTTGGTTTCTTTCATCTTGTGATGGATCAATCAATCATGATCATTCATAAATATCCAACACCAATTAATTCCTACCAACAACACACACTTGTCATATGTAAGTCACATTGCAATTTGCAAACACACTTCTACTCCAGCATAGTTAAGAAGCCGCAGCAGAGGGATGATGAACAAGATGAATATGGTGATGGCTTGCTTCATGGTTATGGCGGTGGCTTTTCCTTCATTATTGAATTTGAAAGGTGCAACTGCAGAAGATTATGTTGTTGGTGACAGCTTGGGCTGGGTTATTCCCCCGAACACCTCTTTCTATTCCGAATGGGCTGCCTCGAAGACGTTTCAGATAGGAGATGGACTTGGTAAGTAAGAATGCTATGTTTTTCTCTGTTTGAGAGCCCTTCTTAAATAGCTAGAAACGCTATTTTCATGAAACCCTTGAAAATGTTTTTTAAAATTTCAATCTTCTTCAAATAAAAGCGCTTATGAACATAAATGGTTCCTAAGTGGTCCCAAACGTGGTTAATCTCAAAAATTAATCAATACCTAAATGAAATATCTTTAATTTGTTCTTATTAATTTTGTCATCCTTCCTGGTTAATGTTAATGTTTATCTTAATGTTGCAGTATTTCCGTTGGACTGGAAACCACAACGTGGGCAAAGTAGCATCAAAAGAAGAATACGATAACTGCACTGACCCAGGCGGCGCGTCGGGCTCAGTAGTGAGGATCGAAATCAATTCTACTGATACACTTTACTTCATCTGCAGTGTTGGTGATCACTGCAAGCTAGGCCAAAAGGTCACCATCACTGTTGGATCAGCAGCCAACAACTCCTCTCCTCCTCCACCATCACCACCACCACCCTCCTATGCTTCATCTCTTACTCCAACTACTCTTGGCTCTTTCTTTGGCCTCATCATCTCCACACTAGTTGCCATTTCTTTCCTTAATCATTCTTAATAAATTCCTTGTCCTATATTTAATGTTCCTTTTATTTAGTATGGTTTGATCATATTCATATCTATCATTACAATAACATGGTGTTATACATCAACGCAGTACTGTATTGTACAATTATTTTGAATAAAAGTGGTACGTGTAGATTGTAATACCAACCAAAATGTAATGGTTTCAACTTTGAAGTTTGAACATGGCGTTTTTCTTTTCTGGGCATAATTCCGATCCTTGGTTTGAACTTTGAACTCGGTTACTTGTTCAAATGAGTTGAAGGTTTTTGTGGGCAAACGACCTGCTTTAATTTGTTGCAAATATTCTCATTTCTGTCCTCACTTTCATTCTCATTTAATTTGCAGTTTGATGATCATATATACATCAATCAATGCTCTACCTTGTTTTTAACTTCTTTTTTTCTTCAACAAATCACAATAAATTGTTGCTTCATCAGTACTGTGCCATGATGAAATTACACTTTTACCCTTCCATGCGACGAGATGTATCATTTCTCTCAATTAACTAGACAAAGAAAAGTAATTTTGGACCAAATGCAAATGTTACTAAACTATTGGGGAATGATTGTTTCAGTTTAAACTACAGAGATCGAAAATGTCTTCTGCCCTCTACAAGTCTCAAGTAATGCAATGTTGATCAATCTCAATAGTTTTTGTCAGATATGCAGGAAATTTGATGTTTCAACTCAGGTCTCTCATTTACAATTCATTGACGTCTTTCCACAAATGCAACTACCAAGTAACAACTTTTGAAAATTCTCATATAACTGGATTCAACATTGTGTCAAAAGGAAACCCCTACACCATTCCAGCCCTCACAAAGGGATTTTCTCTACAAACCTTCAAAAAATTGATAATGATCTTCAAAAGCTCTCAACCCAGGTCTCAATATCAGATATTGATCAGACAAAGCTATACTCCCTCAGACACCAAGCAAAACAGCAAAGGTTTTCCCTTGGAACCTATAACACACTGGATCTGAATAGGGCCCATTCCCAAAATTAGAAGCACTCATCATCTAAAAGCTTATAGGAACTGTTAACCTAATATCTGAATCAAACAATGAACAACAATTTCCCTACAACTTTCAATATTAATTTTCTACGTTCTGGGGTAAACAAATTCTTGGAAAGAAGCCATCCATTTGGAGGCCCCAGAGCGGTATGCCAAATTTTCAAAGAGGACTCCAATTCACTGTAGTGAAGTCCTAAAATTTGAAGTTTCTATTTGCTTTGCTTCCTTCCTTGCACAGTACCACAAAGCTCTAATGTCTTCTACCTACAACACTTAATTCTCTCATTTTCACTCAACTCAATAAGTCTAACTAATGTAAAGTTGACTGATCTCACTAGTTTCTGTCACATGAGCAGGAAATTTGATGTTACCAGGACATTGATCATATAATATAAATCCAACTCGGGTTTCATTTACAGCTCACATCTTTCCACGAATGCAACTAGCAAGTAACATCGACTTGTGAAATTTCACAACCAGAGCTACATAAGAAGAGAGTTCTCTCGAAAGAGGATTCAATAATATATTGGGATCTTGGATTTTTAAGCATATATACTACACAAGGAAAAGAGTGTCTACAAACCAGGCCCTGTAGTTCGATCAGTCAATCTGTTGGGCAGGACATCTGGTTGCCCGCAAAATTTCCCATCCTCTTCATTGCTACAAAAAGGTGCCTTGCGCTTCCGTACAGTTGCCTCCGAACTCCGACCTTCACCCTCCGAATTCCACATACTTGAAGTGGACTCAAAGCGATCATAAGCAGTCTTTGTGGGAAAGAAACAGATTTCCTTACTTATCGATGGTGACAAATCATTTAATTTTCCCCCATCTTGAGAACTGCTTGAACCAATATCTTCCGTTTCGCTGGCCAAACTTCTTTGAATACATGGGTGCAAGACAGGACCCAACCTCAATGATAAATCACATTCCGTTTCTCTTGGCTTCTCATGGCCTTCTACTTGTGTGATTCTGTGTGACATATTTTCAGCAGTTTGGGAGGAGAATAGGTTGTGCTTAGTAGGCTCCGCAATCGAGGTAACAATTGGCTTGCCAACATATATAGTCCTAGAATGTGTGTTTTCTGGGACCTGAGGACCTGCCTGGCACTCTTCGGATTGATAGTGAGCTCCATAATATAATGGATATACTGAACCCAAGTCCAAGGAGTTGTTGGTTGACATTGTTGTTAACTGGTTATGGCCAGCAGGAAGATTCTCGAGTGAAAAGGGGTAATTCCGACGGCTATTGAGGTTAGTATTTTGGTTGATGCGGCTGTAAGATTCTGGGACCGAATGTGCAGAATTCCCAGTTGAGGCTTTTGCAAAATTCAATTGATTGCCAGAGTGGTGTGGAGAAAACTGAGGGCGTCTTTCATCAGCAGTTCTATCCAAAATCCTAGTGGGAGCAGAAGGGGGTTCTTGTGCTCTTGGAGTGAGGTAAATCCTTGGATTACTGTGGCGTTGGCTTCTTGAAGCTCTTACTGGAATGCAACCCAGATTAAGGGCAGCTGAACAACATAAAGAGGAAGAACCAAAACACACATACAAAATCACACCTCTAGTGTATTCATTTTGCACAATTTCTGCTTGCAAACTAAACTAAGCTTGAACTAATATACATTGAAAATAAGAACAACCCAGTAGCTTAATTTCAGAGTTTAATCCAACAAAATGCAAAGAAATCAAGTCAACGGTACCTTCAACACAAGGCGGCAAAAGCTCTCCGGTTTCAGTGCCCTCATCTCGCCGGATAATTGTGTTAACGGCGTCATTTACTCTGTCCCATAGCGTTTCAAGATTCATGTACTCAGCCTTCAATAGAAGTAAGCAAAATGAGCACAGGCACAACCAACAGTGAATGCGAATAAACTCTAACCCTGAAATGGAAAAAGAAAAACCTCTGAATTGGCTTTGGAATACATAATTTCCTCTGCTTTAAAAACCACCATAGGTAGCTTTTCTTGCCATTCCTTGTTCCTCTTAGTTACGGAGCCATGAACCTCACTGACGACCCTAATCAAACAGGTGATGGGTAATCAGCAAAATGTGAAAAGCAGAAACCTTTACCAAGATACCCGTTGAAACAAAGAGGACCCAATACCTGAAAATCTGCTGAATGATAGAACCTCTCATGGGTTGGTGTCTATCGCTGTGCCAAGCTCGCCTCACACACTCATAAGGTCTTGGCCCTGGCCTTGGCATCTTGAACTTGAAGAGCAGCAGCTTATGAAGCCTGGGCACAAAGATGTCAAAGAGGAAGAGAAATACGTTGGCCGTGTTTTTGCTGGAAGGACAAATTAGTGCTGGGACTCTTCTACATGGAGTGATGGGTTTTCATTTTCAGTTGTGCTTTTGCACTGTTTCTGTTTCCCCACCTTCATTCTCTAAGTTTGTGCAATGGGACAGTTTTTGCTGGGCAGTAGTACATGGGGAGAGAGGAAGGGTAGCTTTCCCATGCTTTTGTCTTCCCCCAATAATTTAGAAAAGCTTACCATAGTTTGATGTTCAATCTTTTCTTTTCTTTGTGTGTTGGGGGTCACCCTCTTCGGGAAAAAGAGGGCTTATTGTGGTTTGTGGGGTGGGTATCAAATTGTGCCTGCAAATTTGTCCCTGCCCATACCATTCAGCAATTGGCCCATTAGTATGGGCAGACAGAAACGTAGGGAAAATTGACACCCTATCTTACTAATACTAGGAGAGTACACATCATGACATGTTACAAGATTTGTCATATAACATGGTATTTCCCCTTCTTAATGTGGATGTGCAATAATGAAGGTGCATTTTGTGTCACTCATTGTAGATAATTGAATCAATCATCATCGTGCAATCAATATAGTTAACGATCTACTGTGATTTATGACATTTGGCAACTAAATAATCCCCGATCAAATAAAATATATTCATTGGCACTTTTTATTTGGATACTAGGGTTTTGGGTTTTAATAGCCTTTTATCAAACTTGTTTGTGATGATAATTGTAGAGTTAAGTTTGTCACACTCATAAAGGATCCGTAGATATGAGGTTGGATGGAAGCATTGACATGAACAATTATGATGAGGTTGGTTGACGCATCCAAAGCTTACCTATACATAAGAAGCTTGTCACGTATATCTTATTGAGTAAGATCATAAAGTCATAAATATAACAATGTGCAGCAACAGCAGCAGCAGCAGCTCCCACAAAAGAAGATAAATGCAGATAAATGCACAGCAGCTGAGCTGAGCTGTGTTAGCTAAAACTAAAAGCATCAATATTTACTGTAATTTATTTGTTATTTATTGTTGTTGTTGTTGTTGTTGAGTGGTCTATAACATTTGCCTTGGCTTTGACACCACCCTGACAGTGCATTGCTCTTCCCCACCAAAAGCCCATGTCTTGTCCGCTCTTGAAAATGGCTGTACAATACAAAGGGAAAGGACCAAACCAAAGGTAGGAGCCAGGCAGTAGAGACTAGCCCTTGAACCCTTTTGCTGTTTTAGGTGATCGATTCGATCCAGCAAATCCAACTTGCAATCTTCAATTCTGAGCAGTCACTTGCAAAACTCAGAAGCACTAGTGTTGATGACGCATTTGGTAGGTGCCTGTCACTGTTAACTAAAAGTATGCATGTTTGCCAGTTCTGCCTTTGTCCTAGAGCTCATATTGCAGGATCAAAGATGAGCAAAGCATTAACTGATCATTAGCTCCTCATACTTTGCCTCCATTGATTGGATTTTGAATTGGATTGGATCACTCAAGACTTGTTTAGCAAAGCATTAATTTCATTTTGAGACCTTATTTTAGGGTTTTTTTTTCAGGGGGGTGGGTGGTGGCATTGGCTGTTGAAAAGTACTGAAAGAAAGGTATATATCTATCTGATATTTTTTGTTGCAAAGTGGTGACTGGTGAAAACTGATGATCAAAGGTAAACAATATCTGCCTTCTGCTGCTATTCATTATATGCCCACGTCACATTCAATACACCGCATTGCATACATTTTAAGTTCTATCCAATCGAATCTTTTGCACAAAACAAAAGTACATATCACAATCAAATAAATTAGGGCAAGTAGTCAATACTTACCAACATTTGACAGCAGATGACCTCAATTTCAAATGAATTGACATAGGTGGTGATGATGATATTACTTGAACTGCTTAACACACAAAACTTCTAATGAATAACCTTTCATCTTTTTCAAGTTTCAGCCTTTGATTGTTGCCACACAGAAAGTTGAAGTTGAAGTTGAAGTTGAAGTTGAGTTGGTTAGGTGTTAGTGGGTTATCGTTATCATCCTCTTCACCAGGCCAGGCCCACTCCATCGCTGCCTCAAATTCAATTCAATTGTACTAGTCATTCTATAGTAAGGGCCTAAGAGGTGGTCCTATCTTTTAATTATTAGATCAAATTAATTAATTTGATATAACGGCTAACTAATTTGCTAGAATTCTATAGTCATGGCCTTATATATGGCCTACCTAGGTAGACCTTACTCTCTCTTAACCGTTGGATCAAATTGGTTAGATTGATCCAACAGTTAAGAATTAGGACCTCACATACGGTAGAGTTATTGAATTGTACCAACCACGTTGGATTATTATGCACTACCCCACTAGTTATCATGACTCTCTTTGTAATTTACAGAGTGTGGGATTCAAACTTAGGTAGAAGGGACAAGCTCACTAGGGATGACAACAGGCCGGTTTGGGGCAGAGTATAGCAATATCATTCCCGTCCTCGCCCTCATCCTAATTAAAATAAATAAATTACTTTTTATCAAAATATATTTGTTATCGGGCCGGATTTTGGGGATAGGGATAATAATACCATCCTCGGCCTGTCTATGATCGAGGATTTTTAAAATTCAAAGATCCACGTACCCACCCCCAATTTTCCCCAAAATCTCCTCCCGTTAAGGTCGGAGACCCAATAGAGACTCAACCCGACAAGGATTTCTACCATCCTTAAAGCTCACTAGTCTAACCCACGTTTCCAGTAATATTAAATTATTAATATTAATAAGGGTAAACTCATTTCAATTTGTTAGAATTGTACAAATTTAATTCCAAAATATGAATATACCAACTAAATAACAAATTATATCACATATGTTACACAAACTCGAGCGGTTATAGTTGTGCTCTTCCACCTCCACTCATATAATCAAAGATTCGAAACTCCCAACCATCCAAAAAAATATTTGTGTAAATCCGCTGCTCCAACAATTGTACCCAAAAAATACTAAAAAACTAAAAAATGTTAGGGCCGGCCCACCAATCTTAGCCCCTTGAAAGCATGATTAGGGGACAATGACCCGATGCTTGCCGCAGGGCAATCCATCGTCATCATCACGATGCGCAAGGTTGCAGAGATGGTGGGAGGCAATATGTTGGGCCAATGAGCTGGGAATTTTGCATCTACAACTACCAGTAATTAAATTATTTAAAAAAGGAAAGAATAAATGGATCATAGGGACAGAGAGACCTTGGAATTTCCATTACATTGACCTTAATTTTAGCTACCAAAACCAATTGAGAAAGAAAAAGAAAACATCAAACCGAACGTTATTCTTCTCTGTGTCTTAAATGTCTATATACTCGCAAGAGTAGGAGAAAGTCGGACAAAAAACGCACTTGCAACGCCATGTCGAGTCCGAGAGCGTCGACGGCCTCTACAGTCCAGGACTGCTGGGACTGCATGCTGCCGGGCCCACCCAGCCGCAACAACTTCGGATCCGTCGACCTCAGCCCATCGGGCCTCCTCGCATTTCCCTCCGGCAGCTCCATTTCTGTCCTAGACGCTCGCTCAATGCAGCTCATCGTCACCCTCCCTATGCCCCCTCCCACCCAAGCATCCTCCTCCACGTCATCTCTCTCCCCGTTCGTCACCTCCGTCCGGTGGACCCCTCTCCCTCTCCGCCGCGACCTCCTCTCCACCGAGCCCTCCAGCTCCCACCTCCTCCTCGCCGCCGGTGACCGCCAGGGCCGCATCGCCCTGCTTGACCTCCGCCTCAAGTCCCCAGTCCTCTGGTTCGACTCCGACTCCTCCTCGTCCAAACTCGCCATCCAGGACCTCGTCTGGGTCCAGGCCCGACCCGACTCCTACCTCCTCGCCTCCATCTCCGGACTCTCCTCTCTCTCCCTCTACAACAGCTCCACCGGCCGATGCTTCTGGAGATACGATGCCGCACCCGAGATTCTCTCCTGCATTCGTCTCGATCCCTTCGATTCGCGCCATTTCTGCGTCATTGGACTCAAAGGCTTTCTGCTTTCGGTTACCGTATTGGGCGAGACCGAAGACGACGTCGTTATTAAGGAGCTTCAGATTCGGACCGACTGCTCCGAGTTGCTGAAGCTGGAGAGAGACTTGGCCGGTGGAGTCGCCGGGAACTCGTCGTCAGCGTCCGCGGCTTTCCCGCTTTACTCTGCGAGGCTCGCCTTCTCACCGCAATGGAGGCACATTCTGTTTGTGACGTTCCCAAGGGAGCTGGTGGTGTTCGATTTGCAATACGAGACGCCCCTATTTTCGGCTACATTGCCTCGCGGCTGCGGCAAGTTTCTGGATGTGTTGCCTGATCCCAATCACGAGTACCTCTATTGCGCTCATCTTGATGGCAAGCTCAGTACTTGGCGCCGAAAAGAGTGAGTTCTCCAAAAGTTTGATTGATTGCAGCCTTTTCAATTTCCGTTGATGATTTTTGTTACGTTCTGCTATATCTGAAAGATTGAACTTCTCGATCAAATTGTAGGAAGTTAGGTTTTAAATTAAGCTGCTCGATGGTTCTAATTGTGCGTGAAATCGAACTGGAACTTATTGGCATTTGAACCATTTTATGACGAAGTTTAAGAAATGTTTAGATCGCAATCAATCAACTCATTTTATATTTACGCAGAGGAGAACAGGTGCACATAATGTGTTCAATGGAAGAGTTGATTCCCTCGATTGGCACATCTGTCCCTTCTCCTTTGTTGCTTGCTCTCGTCATCTCCCAATCAGATTCGACCCTCCAAAACGTCGTCAGCAAGCTTTACTCTGATGTACCTCATTCTCCTTTCCCTGATGTGGATTTTGATAATCCTTTTGATTTTTGTGATGAACCTCTTCTTGTTTCTAAAACACATTTGATCTCCATTTCTGATGATGGAAAAATATGGGACTGGCTCTTGACTGCTGAAGGGGCTGATGATAATCCAAAGGGTGATACAAACTTGGATATCAGTGAAGTCCCAGTTCCTGGGACCAATACCAACATTCTAGTTTCATCTACTGGAGGACTTGACATGGAAGCAAGTAAACAAACAGGCAGATGCCGACCTTCAAAGTCTACTGTCAGCCATACGGATATATCACTTAAGGTTGGTTTCTAGATTATTGCTATTCTTCCAACTTTCAATTTTTCATGGTTAATACTGGCTAGAGAATTTAATGTAACCTGAACAATGGATGTGAATTAGATAGCTAGATGCAATTCCCACTCACATCCCCGTCTAATTAAACAGATATTGGTATTAATTGGTTACACAACCTTGTCTAGCTCCTCCCAAAAGGACAGGCACACCCACCCATACACACACAGGCCGGATGAATATGTATTTTAGTGGTTGCATATGGTTCAGAGCAGAGCTGGTTTTGTTTTCATATACTTTCTGTATATCTAGCTGTAAATTTGGTCATCTAAATGTTTCTTTATTTCCCATTCACTGCAATGTTACTCCAGTAGAAACAGGACCACAATACCGGATTACCAGTCTTTTCTTTTCTTTATTTTTGTTCTGTTATAGTCATAAGAAGCCAAAATCCCATGCTGCCAATCCCATTTAGTGCAAAGTTCAAATCTAAAATTTCTGCATGCTTACAGAGCCAACTTACTGATGCAGATTAGCTTAGTTGGACAGCTTCAGCTTCTTTCTTCAGCAGTGACTATGCTAGCTGTACCTTCACCTTCTTCAACAGCTACTTTGGGCCGTTAGTTCATCCTGTCACTAATCTACTGTATATGTTGATTATATATATATATATATATATATTAGAATATTTTGAGTTAGCATTATTTTGGGAGAAATTGTAATACCATGTAAGTTGATTATGTATGAAGGCGGGGGAAACTATCCTGTTGTAGCTGTTCCATTAGTTGCTTTGGGAACTCAAAGTGGGACAATTGATGTGGTTGATGTTTCTGCCAATGCTGTTGCTGCAAGCTTTTCTGTTCATAATGGTACTGTTAGGGGATTACGATGGCTTGGAAATTCTAGACTAGTTTCATTTTCATATAGTCAGGTATGGTACGATGAATTCAAACATTGTCAATTGTTTGATTGCTACTACTTGCTGTGATTTAATGTTCAGCATTATCTTCGATCAGTACATTTTTTCCCTTTAAAAAAAAATAAAGTATCATCAATCCATGTTGATTGTTATATCTAGCATTACTTTTGTTGATATAGGTGAGTGAAAAATCTGGAGGTTTCATCAACAGGCTCATTGTAACCTGTGTTAGAAGTGGCCTTAACAGACCATTTCGGGTTTTGCAAAAGCCTGAACGTGCACCAATAAGAGCTTTGAGGGCCTCTTCCTCTGGAAGGTTGACTTCATACCTGGGTTCTTGTCTTTATTTATGGTTATTAGTTAGATCCTCTATATCCTGTGTCGTGTTTTTGGGTTTACTCGAATTTAAGATCGATACTTCAGCTGGTATCTTTGTTTACATTGAATGGGAAAGAGTGAAACTTGGTACTTTCTTATCCCCTAGTTGTCTTAATGTCTTAAATTGACTCCTCTACTGGATCATAGATTAAAAATTGCGGGTGTTTCAAAGTTTTGAGGCAAAATTTACAACTCTTTTACAAAGAAAAAAGAAACAGTTTCAAATTTCATTTAGTAAAAAAAAGGGCATTTTATGGTCTTCATATGTGACATCAAAAGGTGTAATCAAGAGCCTCAGGACGCATGAGAAGTACCAAGTGGTGGAATTATGCGAAGGAAAATTTTGTTTTGGCAAATATTTCCTGCAAAGATGTTTAGTATAAGTCAACAATATCTGTTTTGGTTTGGCTGAATTGGCCTTGTTGACTCAATATGGCTGAATTGGCCTATTTGGCTCAATATGGCTATCGGATATCTACACTAATGCTCCTTTTCTTCACACTTCTTGCATCCACGTCGGTTTTTATTATTTTTAACTACCCAAGCTACAGAATGTAACTTTTTTGCTTATGTTTTCCAGGTACCTTCTTATTTTGCTTCGTGATGCACCAGTAGAGGTTTGGGCAATGACAAAGACTCCTATTATGGTAAATTTGTTATTTTCTTTGGTTATCTCTTATTCCAATTGGAAAGATTTCCCAGCAATTTATTTCAACTACACTAAACAGAAACTTCACAATTTTCAAACCACCATGAAAAATACGCACTTTTTTATATGCATCTCACAGCTTTTCCCAGTTGTATATATGTATGTGTTGTGGTATTTATTACACTCTAAATCACGTGTAGCTTAGATCATTAGCTCTTCCTTTTACGGTTTTGGAATGGACCCTCCCAACGGTTCCACGACCTGTTCAAAATGGACCTGCTAAGCAATCATCATCATCCTCCGGTGATCAGACATCTGTGGCATCAGATGGGACATCCTCTCCAACAAAGTTATCATCTGATTCCAGTGAGCTTGTTTACTTGATAAGCTTGTACAATATTAATATGTATACTAGCTGCCAGTCTATATGAATTACTTCTTTTTCTATTGGATTGTTTAATTGTTCAAGAAACAGAAATAAAGTTTTTTCTTCCTTGAAATGCAGAGAGCTCAGATGGATCCCAAGATGACACTTCTGAAAGCTTTGCATTTGCACTGGCAAATGGTGCTCTTGGTGTTTTTGAGGTTCATGGGCGGAGGATTCGTGACTTCAGGTGTGTTTCTTTTTTAATATAATGGATAGATTGTCAAATCTGTATACTATTGTAGCCACACACTGACTTTCAGTTCCTGCCAAGTTGGTCCTCTAATAACGAGGTTGAATGAGAATGACAGAATTGCTGCTTTATAAGTACTGATTTTCATTTGTCATTATTTCCTTTAGACCATTTCTAGAGCATCTGGAACTTGGATTTTTCTGTCTCTTTTTAAAATCTTCAAACATATTGTTTCATCCAGTTTATTTAATCATCAACGATTAAATATTAGTATCATTATCAGTTGTTTGACCTCTTACAAACTAATATTTCATGTAGATAAGTTTTTCTCATAGTGGCTATTCTTTGCTTGTTTCTAGACCAAAATGGCCTTCTTCTTCATTTGTCTCATCGGATGGACTAATTACTGCCATGGCCTACCGGTTACCTCATGTAGTATGTATCACAGTTTTTTGTATTCATTTCTGCCAATTGGTATTTTGTATCATCTCAATCATTTCAAGATTTCTGTTCTGTGAATCATTTCAGGTTATGGGGGACAGGTCAGGAAATATTCGCTGGTGGGATGTAACCACTGGACATTCTTCTTCATTTAACACTCATAGAGAAGGTATCCGGCGAATTAAGTTCTCACCTGTTGTGCCTGGAGACCGCAGTAGGGGGCGTGTTGCTGTACTATTTTATGACAATACATTTTCCGTATTTGACCTTGTAAGTATGGAAAAAAAAAATTATATGGGCAATTATTCTTTCCTCTGTCATATGCGTGTTAACCACCGTTGGAGTCTATTTTTAGTACATATAGTAATCTACTGAATCATAAGTTGCCCAAGTGGAGCAAGCAAATGTATATATGTCACTTGGATAGGAAAACGGGCTGCCACCTCAGGTTATGATTGATGAACTTTATAGGCGACGAATATTCATTTATTTATAAATAAAAAGGTAAAGATAGTCAGCAGACACAATATGCCAAGAGATTTTTATGGCACTATTTGTTTTTGTCTTGTAAGATTTAGTCATCAGTAGAGTGTTCGGTATCACTCACTTCCTGCTCTTATTGAGTTCCTAACTAAACATTTCTTGAAATTTATCAGCATAAGTTACTGAACATTCTGTTGGATGATATACATTTGGTATTATTAAATGGGTTCTTTTCTAGTATCCATATTCATAGGACGTGGCTGAGTTTTAAGCGTTAGCTTACCCAGTCCTCCTCTTTTATCCAAGTCCAGATTTGATGTTTGTTAAGTAAAATACTTTGCTTTGTTTGTCCCAACTTTACTTTCAGATGATCTTTCTTATCATTTTTCAGTAACTCTTTACATGTCTTAACTGCAGGATTCTCCAGACCCACTAGCCAATTCACTTTTACAGCCTCAATTTCCTGGAACCCTTGTGTTGGAACTTGATTGGTTGCCTTTGCGAACTGACAAAAACGACCCCCTGTTATTGTGCATAGCTGGAGCTGATAGTAGCTTTCGCCTTGTTGAGATTAATATGTATGTGTCAAACTTCGATTTTATGAGTAATTTCGTTATGCCTTAAGTTATTAAGTCATAATGGGGAGGGGATGGCCTGTGTTGGTGTTAGCCATTTCTGTGCTTTAATAGTCTTACTCTTATGCAGAATTGACAAAAAACTTGGTTATACCCACCAGCCCAGATCTATAAAAGAGAGGTTCCGTCCGATGCCCTTATGTTGTCCTATACTGCTTCCAATACCACATGCCCTGGTAACTATGTTTCCATTTTCCTTTTATTTGATGGAAGCAATTTTAATCTGTTCCAGTTCTATTGATTATTTGTCAATCATGCCCTTTGACAACTGGAAGTTCATGGCTGTATTAGAGTAAGACTACATTAGAGTAACAACCTATTTTTTAATTACAGGCATTACGGGTGATCTTACAATTAGGTGTCAAGCCCTCTTGGTTTAATACTAGCAGTACAACTTTAGATAAGAGGCCTCACCTAATTCCAGGAACTCCTAAGTCCAGTGAGGATCTTCGCAGTTACATGATCGATTTACCACCTGTTGGTGACCCTGTGGTACCAGAATTGCTGCTTAAAGTCTTAGAACCTTATCGTAAAGAAGGTGGGTCCTCTTTAAGTAGCTCACATTTGAGTATTGTATTATTAGTGTTTTTACTATTAACTTATAAATGTTACATTGCTCAAGGCTGCATACTGGATGATGAGAGGGCAAAATTATATGCAAAGGTGGTGACCAACGGTTGTTCTGTGAGATTTGCTTTTGCTGCTGCAATTTTTGGAGAACCCTCAGAAGCCCTTTTCTGGCTGCAACTACCTCGTGCTCTTAACCATTTGATGAATCAGCTAGTAAACAAGTCTCCACAAAAAGCTCCTGTGTCAGCATCAGTTCCAGAGCTTGATGATGCATCTATGCTTAGTAGGATAACATCAAAAGGAAAGTCAGTGTCTGGAACAGAAAAGACAGATGCAATGGTAAGCCATTTTTTAGGATGATATTACTCTCAAGTTTTTGTAAACAATGTGTTGCTATGTTACCTAACATTTCTCCTATACCTTGTGCTCTTCAATTCTAAACTATTGTTGTAGGTAATTTTCCTTCATAAAAGCTTTGTAACATTTCTATAATTTATCCACTTCTATGGTAAGCAGAACCAAGGTCAGCTCAGGTTAATGGCTTTTGAACAAGAAGACTTGTGGGCAAATGCTAGTGAACGTATCCCTTGGCATGAGAAGCTGGAGGGAGAAGAGGCTATTCAAAATCGTGTACACGAGTGAGTGTTTCATATCATTCTCATGTTTTAGATGTACTGCCCGCGTATTTACTGGATAAGCTTAAGTATGACTTAATGCCTTCTGGTTTAGTTGCTATTGGGTGAATATTTTATTTGCTTGGTAGAACTCCATATGTTTGAAAGCATAAACTGGGAAGCTATTTTTGCTGAGTTCCATCCTTCCTATTGTCTTTCTTTGGCAACATGCCGAATGCCCAAGTTGCCCAGTTACTTGTACATTTAAAATTGTAGGCTTGTTAAAAAAGAATGCCAGACTTTGCCTCTTGGGGGTTCTTGGTTTACTTATGATGATTTACTTTGTGGTCTTGATAATTTAGGCTTGTCTCGATTGGGAACTTAGAAGCCGCAGTTAGTTTATTGCTTTCCACCCCTCCTGAGAGCAATTACTTCTCTGCAAATGCTTTACGTGCTGTTGCTCTTTCTTCTGCTGTGTCAAAGTCTCTCCTTGAACTTGCAGTTAAGGTGAGTGCTTACTTAGATCAGCTCATGACACCAAAATGCATTTGTGACTGGAATAAAGTGGTTTAAGTGTCTCAGTATTTTGTATACTTACTCTTAATGTCATTTAGGTGGTTGCAGCCAACATGGTCAGGACTGACAGGTCATTATCTGGTACTCACCTTCTTTGTGCTGTAGGAAGGTATCAAGAAGCTTGTTCTCAGGTTAGGTTCTACTTTAAAAAAGTTCTGTAAACCTAGTTATCTAAGTGTGGCCTTTGTTTTCAGTGTAAACTCATACAACTTGGCAGGTTTTGTGTCAAGTAATCACACTAATCTTCTTTATTCTAGCTTGGCTGCCGTAGAATCTGATCCGACTTGTATTGGTTTGCATTACGTTATATTACCACCAATTACTATGACATCTCTTATGCAGCTACAAGATGCTGGGTGTTGGACAGATGCTGCAACTTTAGCTGCTGCGCATTTAAAAGGATCTGACTATGCAAGGTTGTTTACTTTCTATTCACCATTTCTGAGGTCTCCTTTCCCATCTACCAGTTTTTTTTTTTTTATATACTTTTTAGTTGATTAGCTTGCTGCTTATTGCTGGCCCGTTAGCCTAAATGTGGGTTTTTATTTATTCATTTAGTTACATATCATAAGTTCATAATGTATCGTCATTTGATGAGATATAAACTCATCCCCATGTTTGCTGCTTGTCTTTTGGCTAAACAGATCCATTTCTAGTCCCCTGATTTTCATTTGTACTAATTCTAATTTTCTAAATCATTCTTTTCACTATGGTTATGGCAGCTGAATTGTGTGTATTATGTTCTTCCAGGGTGTTACTAAGATGGGCTTCGCATGTCCTTCGTGCTGAACACAACATATGGAGGTATCATTATTTTACTTGTTAAGGTTTTTAAAATGGAAATTGTTAAAAAGTATTTTATAAATTCTTTTTTTCTCATCTGACTTGCGCTAAATGATCCATTGGCAGGGCTCTGATTTTGTATGTTGCAGCTGGTGCGCTGCAAGAGGCATTGGCAGCACTTCGTGAGGCCCAACAACCGGACACAGCAGCTATGTTCATCCTTGCTTGCCGAGAAATTCATGCCAACTTCATCTCTGATTTAGGGAACTCAGATGATGAATCTAGTTCTTCAATCAAGGACAAGCTGCTTCACTTGCCTGGGTTGGGACCTGAGAATGAAGATGTTGTTGCAGTCAGTGAATATTATGGGCAATACCAAAGAAAATTGGTGCATCTATGCATGGACTCGCAACCATTCTCTGAATGAAGGACTAGGCCTGGTCACGTGGTACAACCTAGTCATTTTCTCCGTATGTTACAGTAAGAAATGGCAAACTTTCGATCGATAAAACAATCCACAGCTCTTACTAGATTCATGGGCCAAAAGCAATTTGACGTTACGAGGACATGACAAAGTGATACCTGGCCAACTTCGAGAATGGTCATATTCTTAGCCGGCAATCGACTGAGAAATTTTTGGTTTTGAAATTGGATCTGCTTGATTGCAACTGCAGCTATGTAGTTCAGGTAGAAAACATTACTTGAAAATGTTGTAAATGTAGAAAATTGTCAAGATAAATCTATATCAAAGTATATAATGTTTGTGTGTAGTAGGAATGTGTAATGATGTTATTTCTTCATTTTGACAGGAGAATATCTAGTAAGTGTCTCATTTTAGGGCTTTGTACATAGGGATGGCAAAAATCCTCACGGGGGCGGGTCCCGACCCTAACGGGGGGAAATTTTCGGGGGCCAAATCGGGTACAGGTACGGGGGAGACCCAAAAAAAAAATCCGGACGGGTTCGGGCGGGTATGGTAATTGTGTCCCCGTCCCCGAACCCGCCCCCAAAATATATATATTTCTAATTTTAATTAATATATATCTTAAAAGCCTTAAAATATTTTTGTGATGGAGGCATGGGGTTTCGAACCCATGACCTCCTTTAAAACTCAACAGCTTACCTTACCACTACTCCACCAATTGTCCTTGTGTTATAGAGAAATAATGAATTAATTTAATGGTTACAATTCCAATTCTAGCTAACAAACATGCATATTAAAATCAAAATTCATATGCAAATATGTATAATAATCAATAAATTCAAACAATCCAAATATAATATGAAAAATAAAACACAATAACAAATACTGATTTTAAAAAACAAAATTCGTATGCAAACATGTATAATCAACAAATTCAAACAATTTAAAGATAACAAAAAAAATCAAACGCCACAACAAATATTAAAAAAAATCAAACGCCATAACAAAATTTTTTATATTACACAACTACTTCATATGCTATCGCACAACTAGATGATTGATGTAGATTGGTAATTAAACACCAAGTCATACATAGATTAGAACTTTTCATCAATTAGATGACTAATGTAGATTGGTAATCACATACCACTCTATGAGTATATGATGGATGTAGACAAGAAACACAAATTACTCTCATAATCAAGGTATCCATATCCATATCCATGTATGGAGGGAAGAAGAAGAACCATATCCATGTATAATTTTGGTGTTAAGATGATGAGAAAGAAAAAGAAGAAAAATAATGAGACTTTAACAAGATTCACAAAAAATATATGTCATTAATTCAAAAAATTGGAAAAAGTATATTTATATTTTTTATAAAAAATTGGAGATGGGTTGTGTGTTTTGAACCCATGTCGTGTCACTTTCAATCTCACATGCTTACCATCAATGCACAAACAAACGTTGTGTTTTAGTGAAATATTTAAATTATTTAATACTTGCATTCCAGTTACAATAAAAAACACTAACCCAATCCTAAATAAAAAAACACACCACGTAAATAAATAAATAAAAAACTAACACATAATACTTAACAAAAAAAAATTAAAAACTAAAAAACTAAACAAAAAAAAACAAATAAAAAGAAATTAACTAATTTAAAAACACACAAATATTTATTACTACCCTTAGCTCTCGCTTACTACCCGTAATTTACCAGAAAATAAATATTTATTTTGTTTTTTTCTTTTCATTTTAACAAATCCCTTGTAAAAAACAAAAATAACACATCTCTTTTTAAACAAAATATTAATCCTATAGCCCAACAATATTAAGCCTGTAGCCCAAACCCAATAATAACCCTACATTTATTTTTCTGATGAGCATAAACCCTACTTTCTTTGCTCAGCCGCCGCACTCCCATCTTTTCCTTCATCTTTTTTTTTTCTTCCTTTTTTCTTCTTCTTCTCCGCACTCCCATAAACCCTATTTTTCGGATCATGAACTAAATCAACTCCAATTGAAACTCTGCGCATTTCCCCACCCGAAATGCCATTGTTTGATTTTCAACCAATTCTTGAAGCTGCAACATGCTCCAGCCCAAAGCTCCTTCATCAGCTGTCTCACTTTAGATGCAGTGCAGCCTCTTTTTTCCCACCAGGCTCGACGCCATTGCCAGGCAGACCAAGACCTTACAAGTCCCCGAATAGCTATTCATGGTGTTGCAGGAAATGCAGAGGAGCTTGGTCTACTTCCACAGCAAGGAGCAGAAGGTATGGTGCTAGAGCAACAACATCAGGTCATCGCATCAATTTACTTCTATGGTGCAGAAGGTATTCTTTGGATTCTAATTTTTCACAATCAGTTATATATTTTGATAAACTTCCTGTATCTTACTTTATGGAATCTGTCTAGTAATGTGGGGGACTTATTCCCATGTGTGTACAAGTACTCCTTCTGACAATTTTAATTGGATGCTTATGTTGTACTATGAACATTCATGTATGAGTTTTCTGTTTTTCGCATTCACTGTTCCCACCTTTCATGAAATCAGGAATATGACTTGGGAGATCTTTTCTCCCTGTTCTTTCCTTCCTAGATTATGCCTTATGCTGGAACAAAATTTTTGAAGAAGGCATTCTCAGGTTACAAATTTTGAAGTGTGAGATGTTAATGGCAACAACACTAGTTACAAAGGAAATAAATGAGGTGAAATTTAATGCAAAAAATCGGGGATTCGGGGCGGGTATGGGGATGTCCCCCGACGGGGACGTGGACGGGGCGGGGGAGGGTTTGGGAATCGGGGTCGGGATGGTATTGGCAAACCCGGACCATAAACCATACCCGCCCCGTTGCCATCCCTATTTGTACATTTTTCTGGTCAACCATGTTGTGGCTATTAGTATGGCCGACGTTTTCGTTATTGGGCTCTAGCTGGGCCATTTCGATACTGGGCCGAATTATTTGTTATTGGGCTTTTCTCTGGGCCGAATTATTGTTATTGGGCTTTTTTGGGGCCGTCCTTTCCTTACTGGGCCCAATGTTTCGTTGTTGGGCTTTTAATTGGGCCGACATTCTTTTTGGCCCAAGTATTTGTTACTGGGCTTTTCTTTGGGCAGAATTATTCGTTATTGGGCTTTTGTTGGGCCGGAATTTCCATTCTTGAGCCCAATTATTCGTAGTTGGGCCCTCATTTTCGCTAATGGGCCCAAATATTCGTTATTAGGCTTTTGTTGGGCCGGAATTTCCATTCTTTTGCCCAATTTTTCGTTGTTGGGCTTTAGTTGGGCCCAAATTTTCTCTAATGGCCCCTCATTTTCGTTGTTGGGCTTTTAGTTGGACTGTCACGTTTTTTGGGCCCAATTTTAGTTACTGGGCTTTTTCTTTAGGCGGAATTATTAATTATTGGGCTTTTATTTCGGCAGACATGTCCATTATTGGGCTTTAGTTGGGCAGTCATTTTCGAAACTGGGCCCAAATATTCATTATTAGGCTTTTAGTTGGTCGAGATATTCCTTTTGGGCTTCATCACTTGGCCTTTTAAATGGGCCGAACTATTCCCTGTTTATATTCAGTTTGGCCATCTTTTTCGATTATTCGTAACCGGGTTGGGCGTTAATTCATTATTGGGCCTAAGTTTTCGCCATGCACCTTTTGGTTGGCGTACCAAAGACGTTTCTGGGCCGTCTAATTAGCTCTTGGGTTTCGAATATTGGGCCGAATTTAATCAGCCGGACGGTTCTTATCAATTCTGTCCTAAGACGACTTCTGTTACTGTTGTAACTTATGAAGACACCTTACATCTGTTTTGCATTAGCTCATGAATTCTGTAATGAGGGCCTTATAGCCCTTAGCTAAGGCACTCACTATAGAATGACTCTGCATTAGCTATATATACATAAAAAAACCAAAAACCCAAAAAAGAGGTCGGAAACAAGTTTACGGGATTGCTGCAGGAGTCCGATCTATAGAAATATATAAGTGCACGAGAAAACCCAACTTGAAATATCAACCCACTTCGAGTTCAAGCTCCGTTAAATTTAAGAGCTGCATCATCAGGGAACACCACCTATCAGGAAATTGGAGCCTTTGACCAAAACACAAGGATTTTACTTCCACCAGTAAAAATATCCTGAGCAGCAGCTACTTCGTATTGTAGAACTCCACACTTTGATTGTGGTCACACTACCGCCCACCTGAACAAAATACTGAGGGCAACATAGTTAACTCTCACAATATGTTATAATATATAAGTGATGATTATCAAAATGTGCCTAGACTTTGAAAATATATACTCATGATGATTTGAAAATGTGCCTAGACCCGGTAAATTCAGTTTCACAAAGGCTTCAATGTGCACAGGTTTCTTTTAAATATTTTGGAAACAGCAACGAAACCCCCAGTTGTCCAAGGTGCAACCCAAGCACCTGATTTTTTTGGAACAAAAAGAAACATACGAGATAACACTACATTCATAACAATGCAAATCATCACTGAAACAACCACAGATGGGAGACAACCACACCCAACATTGACCCACATTATGTAACCTTGATACAACTATTGCCCCACAATAACTATCCATACACAGAAGTTAACATTAAGCTTGCAGCAGTAGCATTTGTTTCTTAATCGCCTGCGGCACAACTGATCAGCATCGAGCATGCAACTAACAAGCATAAAACAAAATTACAACTATGGTTGTATTTTATAGTGCAACATACTGGCCCCCAGCCACACTAGTGGCTGCATGATTCATTTCCAACTCTTAATTTATAGGAACAATATAGGTTTGTTCACAGAATTATATTTCCAGAAAGTGTAATGCTCTGAATTTATGCATTTCCAACATAAGGTATAATATGCTTTCAGTAAGTGTCCTAGCCTCCATATGTACCTTATGTAGATCTTTCATGACTTCACCCTGCAAGTTTTACAACTTTGTCTCACTTAACATTGGTCCTGCGAGGCCCCTGTCATGCCTTCACGAGGCTGTCTCCTCTTCAAGAACAGAACAAAATAATAGTTAACATTGCTAGAGAAGTCTTAATACACTTTGTTTGAATTTAAGCTAGAGATACTAAAATAAAAAAATTTAAACGCATGAACAAAGGCTAAATTTCTTTATCTAATAACATGGCATTAGGTTGGTTAAATTATACAAATATTATGAGCCTTTAACTTTAACTTTTCTTTTTCTCCAGGTGTAAGAGTTATGAAAATAATTCTTGCCACTAACTAATCAGAGATCCTTTCTTGCTTGAACGAGGGAGGTGGCCAACATTGACGACCATTTTAACTTTTTACAACAGAAGTTCCAATTAAGGTTCAAACCATAGCATCAAATTTGTTTGTTAATGGTCGGTGGGACCACTGATCAGCACCAAAGCATAAAACAGAAAAATATAACTTAACCATTGCGTTTTATAGGGCAGCAAATTTTCCCTATCAGCCACTCGCATGGCTGAATGCTTCATTTATAAATCTTAATTTACCCCTAGAAACAGCTTATACTTATATTACAAAACCGCATTGAATAAACCCAACAAGGGCGATAACCATAAACAGTAATTCAATGCCTTCCATCACAAATAAACATTCAATGGCGATAACCATGTCCATGATTATTTTCATAATAAATATCACCACTACATAAATAATAAAACTAAGATCATAATAATTTATTATTAGTAATTTTATTTTCATTTTTCTTAAAAAGTATAAGGCGTGAAGAAATTAACCTGCATATGAAGATCGAGAAGGTAAAGATTTGAACATCATCTTTGAGTCAATCTGTCTCAAAAAAGAAGAGAATCGCTTGAATCAATTCCGAAGCGCACTCAGGCTCCACCAGATCAGGCACATCAGCCACATACGATCTGCCCAACAACAAACCCTAACGTTACACCGTCAAGGTTGCAATTTACACCATCGGAAACACCGCGACCCTGAAATCGTTCATCCACAGGCAAAACCAGCGACCTCGCCATCGACGATCGTCTTCGAACCCAAATTGGATCGAATTGCTGAAACAACCGGCCCAATTGATTCGATCTTCGCAAAGGCGTCAGATCCGTCGAGTGTGTTTGAACGCGATCTTCGCAAAGGCCTCAAACACAAACGTCACTAACGTATCGGTGATTGCGATCGCAGATGATCACGTCGAATCGAATCAAAGCTTCTTGGCGCCGGGGATTAGATTAGGGCTTGGAGCCTTGGAGAGAGACGGTTGGCGGGTTTTCTGTGCTCTGTTTGGGCTTTGGGTTTGGGTATTTTTGTTTCTCCTAAGGGCTTATGAATACGATTGTCTCAGATCTCAGTTTGTCGATTTGGACGGGCTACGGGCTTGTTTGGTTTTGTTGCTTCCCTGGCCCAAGAAAAGAAGTGGCCCGTGTTCAATAAGCAGTAAACTTGGATTGTTACTTATTCACGGCTGGGGCTGTTTGGTTGATGATTCGAAAGTAATCTATACAATTTTGGATTTCATCCGAAAACTTGGATTGTAATTTGATTTTGTATTTTCCTTTAGTCTTAAAATTTATTTGGCATTGGCATTAGAAGTTTTTAAGTTTTAAAAACTATGAAAATAATGTTGTTAATGAGCATAGAAATTCCAGGTAGCTACAGAAAGTTGAACAAACATCAACATGAGCAATTTTATACAAGCATAGGGTGCAGTATTTTTATGTTTAAAAGACGATTCAATATGTCGCAGGAAACATGTTAGAACAACTATCTTTCTTCTACAAGAAAGACCAAGGTATCTCAAACATGAACAAACCAAGGTGTTCAGCGTGTCTATGCTGGAGGCGAAGCTCGAATCAGATAGGTCTTGATTTAGAAGACACTGCAATGTAGCTTACAATGTCCGAGGAGTCACCATCTCCCGAACTCTTCCGGATCAAAATTATAAATCTTAATATGTTTACGTCTTTTTGCTTGAGTTTGCCCATCCCACATAAATAATAGCTCTTCTGGATAGCCTAGGCAGGATTCTATAGCGAAGGGATCGAACCTCAATCTTCCTCTGGACATGTATAAAAAAAACAGAGGTCGGGGAAGGCATAATGTATGTAGCATTTCATTTTATCATGCTCATGAGTATGACAAGGACGGACAATCAGGTTTCAGTTCTCATAACCAAGCTGCCAAGCCTGCTTCTACCTACCTTTTCTTCAGTGTCTCATAAACAGTCATAGGGAGCTGCATTATCCCTCACGGAGACTATTCGCTTCCACAAAGGTGCTATAGAAATTTACAAAGGAATGTTATGTCGTCCAACAATTACTTGGAATCTAACTCCATTGCTCATCTTCTCAACCAAACAGCATGATATGTAAATTACCGTAAAAGGTGGATTTGATCATTCAGATAACATACCCTTTAAGATTAACAGAATCTCCTGCGACATTCGAGCAGATCCAAGCTCCTCATACTCAGCCTTGGTGACACGCATTGCTTCAAAATCAGGACTTGATGCTAAAAGAGATCCTCCTCGCCAAACACCTAGTATGGGGCTGGAAAAACATGGACAATTTTAATAAAACTGGAAGCAGGCATGAATAAACAGAGTAATACAGATCAGGAGGAAAGTTACTCTTGTTGAGGAGTTATGTTCACTTGATAGTCATCAGGAACAAGAGGCCGCAGCTCCCTCTCTCTGCAAAATATCAATACAAACTTAAGGATGATTAAGTATTAAGTCTGACATTGCACAACTGAACGGAAAAGAGATCAGTACATACAGTCTATCAGAAAGTCGAGGAAATAGTGTGCTTCCGCCGGTTAAAATAATGCTGGCTAACACATTCAGACACACGCGGGTAAGTACTGACAATATATTTTTTCTTTCAAGTAAAATGCAGAGTTTGGAAGGTCACTTTTCATAGAGTACAGGGTGAAGATGAGGATGACAGGAACTGACAGCTCGAACTATGCACTCCACTAGCCCAGCCTGATTCATTCCTGCAAAACAGGTCCAAGTTAGTGCTTTTGCTTTGTAAGAAATCATAGAGTCCCCAAAGGAATGAGCAAAATCATTACTAAATCACATACAATGTTCACATAAGTTATAGAATTTCTAAAAACCTCCTATTATGCCACACAGTATCATATTCTACAGAAACAGCTAATGACTTATTTCCAACGCTATGCTCTACATGAATCAAGCAACAACTTGCAAAAGCAATAACCCCTAGCCAACATGAACCACAAAAGGATATTGTAATCTTTCATTCAACAACAAAGAATCATATATCGTATTTGTTTCAAGAATCAAACTAAAACCCCAAAAGTGTACTTTGAAACAAGAATATAAGACAAACCCAAATCAGCAGGATGGAAGATCATCTCTGGCACAAGGAACCTTTCATTTGTCAAGTCAAATTCCTGCCCAAAAACAACAAACACCACTCAGAAGTAGAAAACAAACACAACCAGTTACTAAATTAGCTCAAATATATGGGAGTAAGATTACATTCTTGGTTAAATCAATCTTCTTTCGATCCTCCAGCTTGTTTGTAACTTCCATCTGATCCACATCCATCTTTTGCTGCACTTCTTCAAGTGTGTCACCGTCTCCCAAAGCCAAGTATCTCTGCGCCTCTTCTGGGTTCTTAACGAACCCTTTTGTGTGCGTAACACCATCAGGCAACACATACGTGCACCTGAAAGCATTGTCCTTCCCTTGTTTCCTGAACACCAATTTCAAGCCCAAAAAAAATAAAAAAACAACAAAACCCAGAACTGACATTAAACCAAATTCCAGGAAAAATAGAACAAGAAAATAGAAACAATATTAAAATAAATTCACGAACTTTGCGATCTGGAGGTCACGAGCAACGTCTAAGGAAACAAAGCAGAGCTTCTCCTTAACGTCGTCGATGAGGAAGGTCTCGTCCATGACATTGACAGAGCGGTAAGATACAAGCTCTTTGAGGTAATTGGTCAAGGCCTTGCCGCCCAAGTCGATTCGCTTAGCGGCGTAGTTGATGGGGAAGTTTTGGAAAACAGGGACGGCGTGAGTGAAAGAGAAGCCGCAGTCGACGACGAGGCTGCATTGGGCCTTAAAGGTCCGCTGGCTGGCCTCGTAGAGGTGGGCCAGGGAGGGAGAGTGGGCCACGTAGAGCGACGAGAAGTTGAAGTCCTCGAAGACGAGCTCGTCGGTGGCGCGTTGGATGGATGGAAGGGTGAAGAGGGGCTCCGTCAGGAGAAGGGACGATTGGGCCGGGTTGACCCGGAGAAGGGAGGAGAAGAGGTTGGCCCAGATCTCGCGCTGGAGATCCGGGTTGATTAGGTAGCCGCGGTCGATGGGCCGCCGGACCGCGGCGGAGGTGAGGTCCATGGGCTCGGTGGGTGAAGGGTGCACCCATTTCTTGGAGGAGAGTGGGCGGTAGACGCAGTTAGGGATTATGGCTGAGGGGTCGCGCTCGCCGCCGAGTCCAGCTTTGATTAGGCCGCCGCCGTTGTCCAACACGACGACGTTTTGATGCATGTCCAGGTGGAGGGGGTTGGGTGGTGGGGGCCTGGGACTGATTTGGCGCGAGGTTGAGGTTTAGGTGAGTGTGTGTATATGTGTGAGTGACTCGCTGGGGTTTACGCATTTGCCATTTGGGGTTTAAAGGATGTATTGCAACATGAAATGAAAATGCACCAATAGGCCAATGTCAAACAAAAATTTAGGGCTTGTATTCGCTTTTGAACTTCTTGGGTTTTACTTTACTTATGTTGTTCTTCGATTGAAAATTTTGGTTTAGTTTGGTTGGTACAAGTTATATAACTCAAAGGGTTCAACAGAAATATATTTATTGTACCATTGCGTTCTTCAACAGGATAATTGATTTTATTTAAAGACCAAAATTTGCTAATTATATAATATCAAACTTTGTATGTCATCTGCTACATTACAGTGCATGACTGCAAGTAAGCGCAGCAAAATGACAAATTACATAAGGTAAGTAAAGAAAATTTTCCAAAATGAAGGAGGTAGCATAACAAGCATCTGCAGCATCAAAAGCTTTATCCAAATAGTCGAAAGGTATTTGCATTATGGGAGGAACAAACTGGTCAAGACAAGAAGGCATCCGATTTCAATAGGGCGCATAGTAGTACCCTCCTGGCTGAGGCATCATCGGCTGAGGTGGGCCATAATAACCAGAGCCGCCAGAAGAAATCTTGGCCAAACCCACTTGCCCTTGCATCCCATCTCTTCCATATTGCTGCCAAAGCAGTTGTTCCTGTGAAAGCAAATATTGCTTCCTCTCAATCTCTGCTATCTGAACATATGAAGGAGGCGGCACTGCGAGGGAGGCGGCAAACGGATCTTGCTGCCCCACTGCTTGCACTGTCCCGTCTGGGGCAGGCAGAGCCAGCAATGGCGTAACACCCTTGCCTGCCCCGGGCATTGCCACACTACTTGCACTCCCACCACTCAGTTGTGAGGTGCTCACATGTTGCCTCACTGCTCCCTGATCATACATGCCATTCAATAACAATGGATCAAAACCACCAGCCAAATCAGCCTTCTGCTTTGACAGATTACTAGCTGTCTCAACTAATGCCAATTCCCAGTCTGCTTTACCACTCTCAGCAGCTGGTGTCTGC
The DNA here is from genome assembly GCA_018703695.1 of Prunus fruticosa. Classification (NCBI taxonomy): domain Eukaryota; kingdom Viridiplantae; phylum Streptophyta; class Magnoliopsida; order Rosales; family Rosaceae; genus Prunus; species Prunus fruticosa. The sequence continues at coordinate 34,927,085 of CM031923.1, forward strand.
CAAGCTGAGGTCACTTGAGGCTCTCCATCTGATGGGAATGCTTCCCAGGATCCATTTGTATTAGTAGTAGTAGGAGGTCCAGAGAACAAAGCCAAAGCCAATTTGTTTCCTTGCTCATCAGCAGTAATTCCATCATCCCTCAAATTGACCAAGTCCTCTGTCACAGGTTGAGGATGTGAAGCCTTAGGCTGGGCTTCAGGTGGCGGGGGAGGAGGAGTGTAATTCTCCGGCGGAGGAAGAGCCTTCATCACCTCATAATTCATATCCTGTTTTAGCTCACAATCAACCTGACCCTTCTCCTCCGTACTCTTTGGCCTGTTCGTCTTCTCCTTCAAGAACCCTTCAAGTGAGCTCAAAAGCTTATCAGTTATTCTCTGAACCTCCGGGTACTCAGACGACCGGGCAATCCCCGTGTCCTTACACCAACCATAAAACCCCACAAGCTCATCAATCATCTTTGCCGCATTAACATAAGCATCAAAAGCCTTAACACAATCCGCATACTCCATCTCAGTAAACCTATCCAACAACACCCCCAATGCCTCGCATATCGCGACATATAGCCTAAAACTCTCCTTCAAAACCTGGTAAAGCGCAACAATCACCAACCTACTACTCTTAGCCGCACCTGCAGGCCTACAAGCCAAAATTCGATCAAGAATCCTCAACAGGTCATTCAACCTCCCCAGCACTCTCTCAGGCCTCATTTCCCTTATTGGCGTACTAGACTTGGTCTCTCTTTTCTGCTCTCTCTCCAATGACTGATCACTCGCATCATTTCCATAATCAAATTCTTTCCTTTCCTCTCGATAATCTCTCTCCTGATCCAATATACCGCCCTCTGTGCCTCCCGATTTCCTCTCATAAACCTCAAACTCCACCTTCTCATCAAGATACATCGCATAAAACCTTAGAAACCCGGCATGATCCCAAGCATTTGAATGCGCTTCGTCTCTAAAACCAGACAAGTTCAAAACCCGCATGCCTCTACGAGTTGCATACACAATCTCCTCCTCAAACGAAGGGTGCCCCTCAACCAAAATTCTGTGAACAAGCATTAGAGCCTTGAGAGCCACAATCCAATCATGGGTTTTGCTCAAACGCTTAGATATAGTTGCCACAGCCGCAGTGACATATCCACGCGAGTAGGAGGTCAAGTTGATGATCTCCCTTATGTACTTGTCGTCAGCTGGGTCTTCATCGTGGGTCGTGGCCTTAACGACCAGAACTTCGAGGTCCGGGGCTATGTTCTCGGCCACTTTGGCTAGGCTGATGCTGGTTTGGTCCTTGACAGCCCCAATTGCCTTGCGAATTGTGCTGGGTGCCATTGATGATAGGATTCAAAAAGCAAGAGGAAAAAGGGGTTTGTTTTTGTTGATTACCTATGCTTTGTTCAGGGTTGTGCAGGAGTGGATCGAGACTGTAGAGGATGAAACGAGAGATCTGCTGACTTGGGTCAACGTCGTAGACGGTGGAGATTGAGTCCGTTCGATCGGAATTGCAGTAGATTGGAAAGCGTCACGGCTCACGGAGCTGTGCTGCAAAAAGCAGAGACCAAGGCAGTCTTGTCTTCTTTTACTTTTCGCTGTGCTGCGAAAGGCTAAAAGCGCGTAATCTAGAACCTTTGCTGGCTAATTCATTGCAAATGATAGATGACATTTGACGGTTTGAACTCTGTGGACTCTTTCTCCATGCAATGTATGTGAATTTCAGTAACAGTGGGTATCATAAGCAATTTTGTCAATGTAAATCTCTATGGTTACTCAATAAATATAGATACTCTTATCACATTTCCATACCACCATCAATTATTTGTGTTTTACATATTTTTTATTTAAGGTTTATTAAATGTTGCAAGGACTTATAATTTAAGTCGTCCTTACATTCGGCTCCTGAATTTTTAATTCCTACTCTATTTTGCTTGTATATAAAAAAAAAATTACTAAATATTAATTTCATCCCAATTACCTTGTGCACTTCTAATTATTTTTCTTCTAAAGAAAAGGAAAAAGTTTGAATTTGACGGTCACATATTTTCTTTAGTCACATCACATTGTAAATTGTGAGGATAGAACATATATACACGGACCAAAAATAGTTTTCACTTTTGAATTATTATTATTATTTTTCTTTTTGCTAGCAAGAAATTTAAATATCCGAAGATAAATGGGCTGAAATGTAATTATAGAATTGAACTTCCTGATAAATAAATAAAAAACAATTGTAAATATTATACACTGTCAGAAAGGTGAAGTGCATGTTCCCGCGAATATCAGCTTTGGTCGCATTTGGCTTATAAATAGCTTTGCCTCTCAAAATTGTCATTTCTAATTTCTCTCTTCCCCAACCGAGTCGACACAGACAACCTCAATGTTCTTCCTCCGAGTCCACTCAGTGGACACCAACCACCCTCTCAGCCTCGAAGACGCCGAGTTCACCACCATCACAACTTCCAAGATCACCAGTGCTACTGAATCAAACCCTAACATCATCCCCAAATTCAGCGAGCGAAGAGGCATAGCTCACCTGTTCCGAAGCATAGGACACTCGTCGCTGCCGAACAGCCCTGCCTCTCGATCCACTCTCCTCTTCGTCATTGCTGTTCCCAACTACCTCTCCTTCGACGACTTCATCCGCTTCTGTGGGTCCCGAATCGACCATGTCCTCCAACTCGTCTTCATCAGGTACCATTCTAGAATTTCTTTGTTTACCCAGAAATTAAGAAATTTTGAATCTTTCAATTCGGAAGTTGTGGGTTGGTTTGTTGATCAAAACCCTGAATTGGGTTTGTGACGAAATTGAGGAAATAGCAAAATTTGTTTTTTATAATTTTATTTTAAAGAAAATTTTGGATAGGGTTTTACTTCAATTGAGCCACAGAGTTGTGCCAGGCTTACATTGATAATTTTCATGAATATAAAAAATCAAATTTAAAAGATAAACTTGAGCAGAAAATCTAAAAAAGCAATGCTTTGAACTAAAAGGAAAAAAAAGGGTCTATATATCAGTTCAGTGAATATCTTTGTTTGAAATTCAAGTTCCATTTTATCTATGTTTTTGTTTCCTCAGTGATCAAACAAAGTCTAATTTAGTATTTGCTTAATTGGATTAGGAACGATGGGATGGAAGATCGGTACAGTGTTTTAGTTGAGCTGAAGAATCAGATGACCGCCGACGGATTTTATCACACTTTAAATGGGAAGAAGTATTCGCCTGGAGAGGTAATGAGCTTTTCTTATTATCGTTTATATTCATGGATGATGTATATACATCTTGAGCTTATGTGTGCGATTTTCTTTGTTTTTTTTTTCAGGCCGAGGTGTGCCACATTCTGTTTCTGCTTTCTGTGGACTACACGGATTCAGATGAAATAGCTGGGACTCCTCCAGAAGGATGTACTGAATTACCTACTTGCCCAGTTTGCCTTGGTGAGTCACAATTTTCTTTGGTGGGACGGGGGTTCTTCTATTTATTTTTTTCAGAGCTATAATATTCTTTTGCCCAGTATTTATATTATTTTGGTTTGACTTTTGTTTCAATGTCAGAGAGATTGGATGCAGACACTAGTGGAATAGCGAGTACACTTTGTGACCATTCATTTCAATGTCCATGCATTTCAAAATGGACTTATTTAGCTTGTCAAGTGAGTTGGTTTTCTGTTCCAAAATTCTGTCTTATGTGTTTAAGTTTATTAGAGATCTTGGTTGAGAGCATTGTTGACTGCACTACTGATATCTATTGTTACTTGCATGTACTGCAATATTTGTAATTTAATTATTTAAAAGTTCTTATGTAGATTATTATGAAATATTTCTATGTAACAATTGTGGTCTTGGGTTTATCAATTTGAGCTTGAGTTTTCCTTGAGTTGGCATTGGGCCCTTTGTAACAATGATATGTATTAGGACTCGAGCAAAGTTTGAGAATCCAGCTATATAGAAGAAAGTTGCTGATTTAATATTTGTGTTGTGTGCCACTAGGTTTGCCGATTTTGTCAGCAGCAGGATGAAAAGCCAGCTTGCTCTATTTGTGGAATATCTGTGAATCCCTGGGTTTGCGTAATATGTGGTTTTGTAGGATGTGGAAGGTACACATGATACACTCTTTTTTCTTCTTATATCTTTGGTAATTTGTGTCTCCAAAGCAAGAAACAATATAGCCTACGCATCATTTACTTGATGAGCTATGGCGTTGTCTTAATTAAATTTTGTCCAGACAGAAAATTATTGATATTCTTTTTTCTTCAAAAAGATACACAGAAGGCCATGCTGTTAGGCACTGGAAGGATACACAGCATTGCTATTCTCTTGAGTTGAACAGGCAGCAGATTTGGGATTACGTTGGTGATGCTTATGTTCACCGCCTGAACCAATCAAAAATTGATGGCAAGCTAATAACTGATATGGATTCTCAATGTATGTCAGTGGAAGGGGATTGTGACAGGTGTGAATGCAGTGATGATTCTGGAATTAGTGGAGCCCTCTACAGCAGCAAAGTTGAAACTGTATGTAAATATTTTAAGAATTTTTTTTTACTTTTTTTCTACCTAGCACTATCCATTATTTTCGATTTCTTATTCACGTAACTGATCTTTAGATGTTGTGCTACAACAGATTGTAGACGAGTATAACCGACTTCTTGCAAGTCAGCTTGAAACTCAAAGACAAGTAGGCTGTCACCAAACCCACGTTTGACCTCTGCTTTGTGTTCTTATTTTTCCCTCCACCTAATTGGTTGTTGATCAAGTGATATCCTTTTCTTTTTCATGAACTTCAGTATTATGAATCTCTACTTATGGAGGCCAAAATTAAAAAGGAAAGTTCAATTTTAGAAGCGGTGGAGAAAGCTGTAAATTCCAAGATGCAGGATTTTCAAGCGAAACTGGAGAAATGTCTTGAGGAAAGAAATGTTGTTGAAGATGTGAGTTTGTAATGTGCTCCTCTTTATTTTGGAGTTTGGCATAGCTGTACTGTGTTTGTGTGAAATCTTCTTCTTCTTTTTTCTGACAGTTTATTTTAATTTATTGTGCCTATTTTTGTGTTTGTTTCTTAGATTAACCGTAATCTCATCAAGGGCCAAGAAACCCGGCGTGGAAAGTTGAAGGAAATTGAAGAGAGGTACATATTGTTTTCTCTCCTTCATTGATAGATGTCAATTCTCCCCTTGTTTAGATACTAACACTTCGGATAGGACCATGAGGGTGATAAAGGGTTGTTCAAAATTTGAAAGCGAAATATGGAGAGCCAATTAGTATGTGCCAAACTTCTGTTTTTTTCTTTCTTCCCACCCTGTCCCCTGCTCTCCTACACAACCAAGGATAGTGATCATTTCAGGACCCATGAGCCAGTGCTAGATCAATAGGATATGGCATAGAGGCAAGTCTGTGATTATTAGCGGCACTGAATTCTTTGGTTTTTATATCCTCCTTTTAGGGAAGCTGCATCACTGAGGTTAAGAGAGGAGAAGATACTTGATCTGGAAGAACAGGTATTTCTGTTACGAGTTTCTGCTTGTTAGCCACTATATTTAGAAGTTGCGGGTTTCTTAACAAGTTTAAATGATGGTGGTCACAGATTAGAGATCTTACAGTCTACATTGAAGCCCAAAAAACACTTAAGGACATGACGGATTCAGATGGCATCAAAGGGGGAACGCTCTTGCCTGTACCTTCTTCAAAGCAATCTTCTCCTGCCAACTCTAGACGACAAACAAAATCTGGTCGAAGACGGAACTAAAAGAAGGGCACTCAACATTTCGTGTATAGTAATAATTGTGTGTCCAGCTGATTTTGGATCATGTTGCGATTTCATTCAGTCTTAATGCTTCAGTAACTTTCCTTTGGATGTGCATCTGAGAGTGAGAAGGTTTCCAAATCATGACCATGCCAAGGATTTTCCTGAAGAAAAGGATTGAGCAAAGAGGCAATATGTATGAGAACAACAAACAGTGCAAACGAACCATTGTAAACCTATAAGATTCAAAAAAAAAATTATGTAACCAAGAAAAATAAGTTATAAGCAAATTGTATACGAAAACAAACTTAATATAATATTTTTTTTCTCAGTTAGTCGAAAAGCAAAAAGAAAAGAAAGCCATTCTCACCTTGTGCCGTGAAGACCCAACAGTTAGATTGTGAACCCAAAATCAACTCTTCTGTGTAAAGAAAATAGATTGAGAGAAGTAATCAAATCAGTATATAACACATCCCACTTATACGATTTGCAGTTGAAATAAACAATGAAGTAAAGGAAAGGCAATGCATAGAATTTAGTATCCACAACTCCCTTTCGGCTCCATAACAAGAAATTATATATTCAGTTAAAGACGTTCCTTCACGTAAATTATTTCCCCTCCTCTTCAGTGGCCCAAAGTTTACAAATTTGGCTGATAGTTGGGTTGAAATCCTGGTTACTACGCCCAATTATTCGTACTAGGCCCAAGTTTTATTCAGGGATTTACTTTATTAGGCCCGATTATTCTTTACTATGCCCAAATATTACTCGGGCCTTTCGTTTTTTTTTCCAAAGGCCGACTTTTTCGTTAACCACGAGCCTAAAAACACAACGCTTGTTCTTTTAAACAGAAAAGAAAATATTTCCCTCCCCCACACATTCATATCATAGCCCTGGCGGCCATAATATTTTATTTCCTTATTTATTTATTTATTTGTAATACTAACCCTTTTTTTTGTAAATACTTACCTTTTCTTTCCTTATTTATTTATTTATTTGTAATACTAACCCTTTCTTTTGTAAGTAGTTACCTTTTCTTTGTTTGTAAATACTTACCCTTTTTTAATAGTCATATTATAATTAGGATATCTTTCCTATTGTTAACTTAAATTTGTACGTCTATATAAATACCTTAATATTAAAGAGAAACATACATATCAGAAGATTCTCACGTCCTTTATCATTGTTTGGCAAGCCTTCGAAATCGTAACACTGATACTGACACCTCCGCAAGAATTCCACCCTTGAATTGTTAAGCCATTGAAACTTTACACCTCCACACCTCCACGCCATGAAGTTCCCTGTGGTTTTGATATATGAAGATTACCAAAACTACGAATGCTACCATATGGATTATTCAAGTGACATGGAGAGAGTGAAGGACGTCAGTGTAAGATTGAAAAAGATTCTGGCATTGCTTTTGACCAACAGAAGTTGTTTCTGGTAGTTGGAGAAGAGGAGCATATAAGTCTTGAAACTTTGGAGAAAGGAGTTTTTGTAGTTTTACCTTATCCGGAGGTAGCCACGGTGCCAGACGAAGAGATTGGTTGTCATCTTGGTTCCAGGTAACTAATTCTTTTATATTTTATTCATTAATTATTTAATCGTCGTCTCTATGTCCTTTCTTGATTTCCGAATGACATTAACAATTTCATTTTCTTCAATAGCGGTGGTCTTGACAATCCAGTTGGTTAAGCGCATCTTGAGATATATTCATGGTACTTTGGATCATGGTCTGACTTTTACAAGTGGATCTTGGGATCTTCATGCTTACAGTGATGCAGATTGGGCCTCTGATGTGAATACTCGCAGGTCAACTACTGGTTTTGTAGTGTTTCTTGGCAACAATCCAGTTTCATGGTAGTCTAAGAAGCAAACTTCTGTTTCAAGAAGTTCCACTGAGGCTGAGTATAGAGCATTGGCTCATACAACAGCTGATTTAGCTTGGGTTCGACAGGTATTACTTGATTTGAAGGTATTCTTACCACAGCCTCCTACAATACATTGTGACAATCTTTCAGCTCTTGCCTTAAGTTCAAATCCTGTGTTTCATTCTCGAATCAAACATTTAGATATTGATTTTCATTTTGTACGAGAAAGGGTACAGAAGAAAGACTTGATTATGCAATATATTCCCACTGAAGAACAAGTAGCAGACATCTTCACAAAGGGATTGCATGGTCCTATTTTTCTGAGACATTGCAGAAATCTGCAACTTAGTAGATCAGCTGGGTTTGAAGGGGAATGATAACTATAATGTCCAGGTCAGCTGAGTTTGTTAGAAGAGCACATGGATGTCACGTGCTCTAAGTCAGATTTGTTAAACAAGTTGTTAGTCGGTTGCTTAGCTTCTGAGATTGTTATTAGCTATAAAGGTTGTACTGTTACAGTGTAATATTACTACGAAAATTAATATACAATTCTCAGTTTCAATAATCTCTGCTTTCTTCTTTACTGTTCTTCTTCCTCTTCTGCTTCTTTAGTCTTCCTTTTTCATTCTTCTTCTCTATTGTTATCAACACTGATACTGACACCTCCGCAAGAATTCCACCCTTGAATTGTTAAGCCATTGAAACTTTACACCTCCACACCTCCACGCCATGAAGTTCCCTGTGGTTTTGATATATGAAGATTACCAAAACTACGAATGCTACCATATGGATTATTCAAGTGACATGGAGAGAGTGAAGGACGTCAAGTGTAAGATTGAAAAAGATTCTGGCATTGCTTTTGACCAACAGAAGTTGTTTCTGGTAGTTGGAGAAGAGGAGCATATAAGTCTTGAAACTTTGGAGAAAGGAGTTTTTGTAGTTTTACCTTATCCGGAGGTAGCCACGGTGCCAGACGAAGAGATTGGTTGTCATCTTGGTTCCAGGTAACTAATTCTTTTATATTTTATTCATTAATTATTTCATCGTCGTCTCTATGTCCTTTCTTGATTTCCGAATGACATTAACAATTTCATTTTCTTCGATAGCGGTGGTCTTGACAATCCAGAGGTGGCCGCGGTGTCAAAAGAGGAGATTGATATTCATCTTGATTCCAAGTAATGAATCCTCAAATGTTATTCAATCGTTTCCTCTTTTAATATATATTTGCTTTCTTGATTATTCCCGATGACATTGACAATTCAATTTTCTTTAGTGGTGGTGGTGGTCTTGACAATTCAGAGGCAGTTGAAGTCACAGACGAGCAAATTGCATATATTCTTAATTCTGGGTAATTAATTCTTGAATTTATATTCAATTGATACTCTCTTTTAATACCTATGTGCTTTATTGATCATTGACATGAAATTGACTACTGCTCTTGATTATTGCTTTCTTGATTAGTGATGGTTCTCAAACTCAAACTGTTGAAGTGAAAGTTATGGCTTGTTCGTTAATGGATCGTCAGTCTACTCATTTTACTGAAGTGGTTGGCGTTTTGGACAACGTGTTCACACTTACACAACAGTTGAGAAAAGTGTTGCAATTACAAAATTCACACCATATAACACTACTTTTTAACGGAAGGGAATTGGAGCAGAACTGTTGCCCATTCCTGGATTTTCGCACAAACTTGAGCGAAAATTGGGTGGATATTATTATCCAGCAAGGAGCCATTGTCGGCGCAGAGGACATCAACCAAAATGTCATAGTCCGCGAGTGCTCTACGGCAAATCAAATGGTTCCAGCCTGGGATCCCACCTCATTATATCTAACCCAAGAATCAAATGTTGCATCGTCATCAGCAGCAGTCAATCAGACGAATGCATCAGCATTAGCAGACAACCATACAGATGATCCATCAGAAAAAGTAGTCGGCAATGTGAAGGAAGAACATAAGATAGCGGTGAGGGTCGCAATAGGAAGGGGAAATCAATACATCATTAATGTTTATCCTAGCGACAAGGTCTCCATTTTGAGACAACGGTTGGCTCAACGATTGGCTGAATTGAACATCCCTATGCCAGAAAGATATCACTTCGTCTTTGGCGTAACTAACATCAATAATGAAGAGATGTCGATCGATGAAGTTGGCCTAAAGAACAATAGGGTAATAAACCTCATGAGCAAGGACGAGTAATTTCAAAGATGACAAGAATAACGAAAAAGACCGAAATGCTATATATAACTTTGTAATGCACCAATAATGATCAACCCAGGTGGTTTTTTTTTTTTGGCGGTTTTAGTTTTTTGCTGGAGAATTATGTACCAGTTGTTAGGCAACCCTGTTTTGGATCATTAAACTAAACACTTATTTTCTTTTTGTTCATTATATTGTAGATAATTTGAATTGCAAAGAGTCACGATTGGCTGGAAATAACTCACTTTCGTTCCGAATGAAATTCTCTGAGTTGCTTGGAAAGACACTACATTAACGAACGAAAGGAGAAAGCACATGCATTGATGCAAAAAGCACATGCTTAACACATGAAAATTAACTAAATTAATTTCTAAGATAAAATAAAACAGTCTAGAAACGAAACCAACCAAAGCAACTAAAATCTATTGCTGAATTCCATCATTGTCTGATCTCGATCTTTTGGCCGGTGGTGCTGCTTGCGTTGCCTTCAAAACTTACACTATAGTTACATCACTTCTCCAATTATCCTAAATGAGGGGAAATTGCCTCACCGGGTTAATTATTCAAGTATCCTAAAACTATAAATACCTAAATCTGCAGCTTCGACCAGGAACACTCGTTGGGAGCCGTGCACGGTGCACATGGAATGGAATTGATCTGAACCGGCTGCTCCAAAAGTGGTGCTCAGCCCAGCACCATTCTCAATCGGAGGGGAAGCGCCCCATCTTCCTTTACTGGAATACATATAGCATGTGTGATTGGACGACCACTACGTGAGAAACATAGTTCCACAGATGTAAGTAGCACTAAGTCAATCCCAAAAGAAAAAGTAATAAAAGCAAAAAATTAAACACACTAGAATATCACAATTGTTGAGATTAATTTTGAAAAGTTCATTACTAGTTTGGGCCTACAAGGACTCATTCACTCAATTATTTGTTAATGATTATACTCGAATGATGTGGCTATATTTCCTTGATCACAAATCATAAGCTTTTTTTTTTTTTTTTTTCTTAAGATTCTTATCACATGTTGAAAGAGAAAGTGGCAGGAAATTGAAGACTTTAAGAACGGATCGTGCAGTTCAATTTATTAGCAATCACTACATGAATTACTGCAGCAAAGAAAGTTAGCTTATGGTTAGGCATTTCCCACATCAAGATTCAAAAGGGAGTCGCAGAGCGGAAAAACCGCACAATCGCTGAAATGACATGAAGCATGATGAAAGGAATGCAACTCCCAAATCAGTTTTGGTCAGAGGCAGTCCTGAATTGGCAGTGGCCGATCCAGGATCCTTAGACCATGAGGTCATTGCGTAAAAATTTGACATAACTTTGAAAAATTAAATGATGGCACTTTCATTACTAATTAACTAATCAAAACAGAAAACCATAATCAATTAATCAAAAGGAAAGAACATAAAATATGCGTACTCAATTTGAGCTTGTTTGCACAAGTCATCGAGTAAACATAGATAAATCAAAGTGTAATTGTTGATACTAATAGATATATTATTAAGCACTTGCACTTGCGCTTAATACTAGAGGCATACATATTCTATGGTACAAGGCATTTTTTGTTTAAGGTATTGGATAGCATGATCTCTTGCATTCTCTTCCTCATTGACTCGTAGGAAATTCAACTCGTTTCCAGAAGGTGCACACCAAAACCGGACAGGATTTATAACAATCTTCTCCAATGCAACGACATTCTTTTTCAAGTACATGACATGTTTAACACAACATTTGTGACCACGATACCCTGATATTTCTACTTCCTTGAGGTAGTAATGGGGGCATTCGGCAGCTTTCTCTATTTTTGCCGTCTTCGTATTGGATGTTTTCAAATCCAACTGCAAAGAAACAACACTTTAGTTTTACTTCACAAGAACCAGAAGCAAAACCTTCCTTTCTTGCTCTCAGTTTTATGCTTTTCTTTCTTCAGAAATATTGGCAATTGGTAATAAAATGAAGAGAAATAATGAACGAAACCACTCAAGATATGAATGCACAATATACAATTGTCTATCAACTTGTATTTGTAATCAATCAATCTATCAATCTATGAATAATTATGTATGCATACCCCCAAAACAAGTCTCTGCATGTAAGGAGCTGCTTTCATGAAAGAAGCTAAGCGACCAAGGGACCAATGGTAGTCTGCATCAACTAATAATTGCAAATCCCTTAGATTTGCTAGTATGGGAAGTACATGATTTTGATTGTAGACCTGAAATCCACCAAACCAAATCACAAGTAAGGAACATAATAAATTACAAAAAGGAAGAAAACAAAACTAACTCATCACATATAATTAATAATACTACATACTAACCGCTTCTCTGATATCTAGCTTCAAAATCTCTATATGAGAAAGACAAGGCGAAAGTTGGCTGAACACAATCCTTGTGAATTCAGCATAAGCGGACCACTTGTAATAGGTTACATCAACAAGCAGTGGTACATTCTTGAGATGCAAAGGTATCGATGATCCACAATAAATAAATGAAACAATGTTTGTGTCACAAATCTCAATGTTTCTAAGTCGTTGACAATATTTTATCTCCAAATATTTCAATGCGATCGAGGGACCGACAACTCTTAAATTAACTAAATTTTTTGCAACCTCTAGAGACAACCGCTCAAGAAGTGGACAGTTGGACAAGAAGAACTCAACAACTTCCCCGGTCACACCAACATGTCGAAAATGAATAACTTTGAGGGACTTGAAACCAATATTGTTGTAATAATATCCACCAGAACCTAGACTTGGAATGCCATTGGAAGCAAATTCTTCCTTTTCCATACCCAACAGTTTATAGGGAAATGTATAGTCATCGTCGTGCCAACCCCCCCCAGTTGTCAATAAGTCCAACTCAAGTGTTTGAACTCTCTTTTCCATTGCAAATTGAACCCATTCATCAATGGAACTTGAAAACTCGTTATCTAGAAAAAAGATAACCCTGAATCGTTCAATGCTTTGGCCTCTATGCTGCTCCAGCACGTGATTCACCCAATTGACGTATTTATGGCCTTCTTCTTGGTCTCGTTTATCATAGTCAAGTTCACAGAAGTATCTTAAGGTCTCAGGGTCTTCAAAATTAACAGTCTCTAAATTGAGAGTCGTAGTAGATGACCAGACATACCGCCATCTCCTAGAAAGGATACTTGTAGCTACTGCTTCCTTTAGCGGCAAGAGTGACACTATGCTAACAATAACCTCATATGGCAACTCACTGATTCGGTCCTCCACCACCTTGTGCTCATCATCCTTGATTATTTTCCTTCTCTTTCTCGACTCATCTAACTTGTACTCATCATCCTTATAATTATGGAGATATCATAAAATTTATAAAAATAAAAAATAAAAAATAAAGTAACGCCCTAGTGGTGTTGTTGCTATGGGTCTATTTGATTTCATCATTCAATCAAATGATTTAAATTATAATTTTTTTTTTCAAAAATCAAATAATAGCGACCAATAACAACATTAAGAAAACGCCCCAAAAAAATATGCAAAATTTTGAACAGGTTATATGCCTGGAAAACCAAAAAAAAGTTTTAAAGGGTGCAATTTTGATGCATGCTAGTGTTAGTGTAGAAAATAGTTTGTAGTGTTTACCTTGAGTTGCACAGATTGAGAGGAGGTGCTCATTCTTTTTTCCACTAAAACTGGGAGTTTGCGACGAGTCACAGCAGTGCTTGGCGTGAAGAGTTAGTTTTAGGGATTTTGTCAAATGAAAGAGGGAGAGAGAAACGTAATTGCATTGTGCAAATTTAATTTATAATTACATTGTGCGTTTTGGAGAGAGAGAGAGAGCGTAGTTTTAATTTTTAAACCATACAAAACTTTATTTAGGGTTTAGGGTTTACGGAGCCCTACCTTCCCACACACGTGATTGGATAATAAGAAAGAGAAAATGGCTGTAGGTATTTTTTTTGGCCATCTAATTTTTTTTTTTAAAAAGGACAAAAAACTAACATCTCATATTTTTTAAATAATAAAAAATCACCTTAAAGATAAGAGTTGAATACGCTGTCTAGTCTTCCCCACCCCGCCCCCCCTCCTCTCCTCTTTCTTAAGATTTTGAAAACCAGTAATTCTTTTAAGTTTTCAAATCAGCTTGTTCATCTTATTATTATTATTCATTATGACGGGTACGTATGAGTCTAATTTTTTTATCAATCCACTCGGTCAAGAATCTATACATATCTACTGAAGCTAATCAACAAGGAACAACAACACTAGGTTTTCAAAATTAGGTACTAGGGCAAAAACCCATACTAAGTATTCAAATTCTTTCTACTGTGTCAAATATCTATATATGTTGCTCATTTGATAATCTTTGGTGATTCAGTTATCCATTATTTCTATTGTCACTTGGATTCTTAGGGCTCGTTATGAGTGATTCTCCATCTAAAAAGAATGGTGCATCGTATCTACTAGGTTTTTACCCAGTTTTTTTTTTCTTGCTGGAGAATTATCTAGTAGTTGTTATGCGACCACGTTTTGGATCATTAAACATACACTTGTTTGGAGAAGATTGTTATAAATCTTATCCGGTTTTGGCGTGCAATGAGGAAGAGAATGCAAGTGATCCATTTATTCATACGATGCACCAATATTGTAGATAATTTGAATTGCAAAGAGTCACTATTGGCTGGAAATAACTCACTTTCGTTCCGAATGAAATTCTCTGAGTTGCTTGGCAAGACACTACATTAACGAACGAAAGGAGAAAGCACATGCATTGATGCAAAAAGCACATGCTTAACACATGAAATTAACTAAATTAATTTCTAAGATAAAATAAAACAGTCTAGAAACGAAACCAACCAAAGCAACTAAAATCTATTGCTGAATTCCATCATTGTCTGATCTCGATCTTTTGGCCGGTGGTGCTGCTTGCATTGCCTTCAAAACTTACACTATAGTTCCATCACTTCTCCAATTATCCTAAATGAGGGGAAATTGCCTCACCGGGTTAATTATTCAAGTATCCTAAAACTATAAATACCTAAATCTGCAGCAGCTTCGACCAGGAACACGGAAGAGAAACACTCGTTGGGAGCCGTGCACATGGACAGTGGCGGATCCAAGAATTTTCATTCCGGGAGTCAACGTGTAAAAGGTTTAAATTTTTTCATACAAAATAGGCCCATCGAAATGAAACGAAACGATAATATTCTAATTCATAGTTAATAGATAAAACCATACAAAATACTCATGTTCATTATCAAAGAGAATTGCATCTCTTCATCTCAAATCCTATCTGTCTCTTCTTGATACACGAGTTTGTAAGACTACCAGTTCAGCAAAGTCTCGATTTTTCTTTTTTAGTGCTTCTAGATGTCGGTTTGCATGTTTGAGGAGCCTATGCAATTCGGCAATTTCATCCTTCAAGGATGCGACTTGAACAGTCAATGTGGCACACTCTTGATTCCTCGCTAGCGGACGCAATCCTTCATTTGCTACTAAAGCAGAGCATTGAAAAAATTGGTCTCTTTCATTGCAGTCTTGTCAAACCTCCTTGCCATTACCAAGTTCATATGGTGTAAGCAAAAAGAAAAATGGAAAATAAAAACAAAACACAAAGTAAAGAGCAAAAGGAACAAAGAAAAAAATTAACTTAAAAATAAGAGAAAAAGCAAGATTGGGAAAAGAAAAAAAAAAATTGGAAACAGAATAGTATATTTCAGGGTTTAGGGTTTAGGGTTTGGGCCTACAAGGACTCATTCACTCAATTATTTGTTAATGATTATACTCGAATGATGTGGCTATATTTCCTTGATCACAAATCATAAGCCTTTTTTTTTCTTTTTTTTTTTTTTTCTTAAGATTCTTATCACATGTTGAAAGAGAAAGTGGCAGGAAATTGAAGACTTTAAGAACGGATCGTGGAGTTCAATTTATTAGCAATCACTACATGAATTACTGCAGCAAAGAAAGATCTTACGGTTAGGCATTTCCCACATCAAGATTCAAAAGGGAGTCGCAGAGCGGTAAAACCGCACAATCGCTGAAATGACATGAAGCATGATGAAAGGAATGCAACTCCCAAATCAGTTTTGGTCAGAGGCAGTCCTGAATTGGCAGTGGCCGATCCAGGATCCTTAGACCATGAGGTCATTGCGTAAAAGTTTGACATAACTTTGAAAAATTAAATGATGGCACTTTCATTACTAAGTAACTAATCAAAACAGAAAACCATAATCAATTAATCAAAAGGAAAGAACATAAAATATGCGTACTCAATTTGAGCTTGTTTGCACAAGCCATCGAGTAAACATAGATAAATCAAAGTGTAATTGTTGATACTAATAGATATATTATTAAGCACTTGCACTTGCCCTTGCGCTTAATACTAGAGGCATACATATTCTATGGTACAAGGCATTTTTTGTTTAAGGTATTGGATAGCATGATCTCTTGCATTCTCTTCCTCATTGACTCGTAGGAAATTCAACTCGTTTCCAGAAGGTGCACACCAAAACCGGATAGGATTTATAACAATCTTCTCCAATGCAAGAGCATTCTTTTTCAAGTACATGACATGTTTAACACAACATTTGTGACCACGATACCCTGATATTTCTACTTCCTTGAGGTAGTAATGGGGGCATTCGGCAGCTTTCTCTATTTTTTCCGTCTTCGTATTGGATGTTTTCAAATCCAACTGCAAAGAAACAACACTTTAGTTTACTTCACAAGAACTAGAAGCAAAACCTTTCCTTTTCTTGTTCTCCGTTTTATGCTTTTCTTTCTTCAGAAATATTGGCAATTGGTAATAAAATGAAGAGAAATAATGAACAAAACCACTCAAGATATGAATGCACAATATACAATTGTCTATCAAGTTGTACTTGTAATCAATCAATCTATCTATCTATGAATAATTATGTATGCATACCCCCAAAACAAGTCTCTGCAGGTAAGGAGCTGCCTTCATGAAAGAAGCTAAGCGATCAAGGGACCAATGGTAGTCTGCATCAACTAATAATTGCAAATGCCTTAGATTTGCTAGTATGGGAAGTACATGATTTTGATTGTAGACATGAAATCCAACAAACCAAATCACAAGTAAGGAACATAATAAATTACAAAAAGGAAGAAAAGAAAACCAACTCATCACATATAATACTACATACTAACCGCTTCTCTGATATCTAGCTTCAGAATCTCTATATGAGAAAGACAAGGCGAAAATTGGCCCAACACAATCCTTGTGAATTCAGCATAAGGGTACAACTTGTAATAGGTTACATCAACAAGCAGCGGTACATTCTTGAGATGCAAAGGTATCAATGTTCCACAATAAATAAATGAAACAATGTTTGTGTCACAAATCTCAATGTTTCTAAGTCGTTGACAATTTTTTATCTTCAAATATTTCAATGCGATCGAGGGACCGACAACTCTTAAATTAACTAAATTTTTGGCAACATCTAGAGACAACCGCTCAAGAAGTGGACAGTTGGACAAGAAGAACTCAACAACTTCCCCGGTCACACCAACATGTCGAAAATGAATAACTTTGAGGGACTTGAAACCAATATTGTTGTAATATCCACCAGAACCTAGACTTGGAATGCCATTGGAAGCAAATTCTTCCTTTTCCATACCCAACAGTTTGCAGGGAAATGTATAGTCATCGTCGTGCCAACCCCCCCCCCCCCAGTTGTCAATAAGTCCAACTCAAGTGTTTGAACTCTCTTTTCCATTGCAAATTGAACCCATTCATCAATGGAACTTGAAAACTCGTTATCTAGAAAAAAGATAACCCTGAAATCGTTCAATGCTTTGGCCTCTATGCTGCTCCAGCACGTGATTCACCCAATTGACGTATTTATCGCCTTCTTCTTGGTCTCGTTTATCATAGTCAAGTTCACAGAAGTATCTTAAGGTCTCAGGGTCTTCAAAATTAACAGTCTCTAAATTGAGAGTCGTAGTAGATGACCAGACATACCGCCATCTCCTAGAAAGGATACTTGTAGCTACTGCTTCCTTTAGCGGCAAGAGTGACACTATGCTAACAATAACCTCATATGGCAACTCACTGATTCGGTCCTCCACCACCTTGTGCTCATCATCCTTGATTATTTTCCTTCTCTTTCCCGACTCATCTAACTTGTACTCATCATCCTTATAATTATGGAGATATCATAAAATTTATAAAAATAAAAAATAAAGTAACGCACTAGTGGTGTTGTTGCTATGTTATGATGGGTCTATTTGATTTCATCATTCAATCAAATTATTTAAATTATAATTTATTTTTTTCTAAAATCAAATAATAGCGACCGATAACAACATTAAGAAAACGCCCCCAAAAAATATGCAAAATTGTGAACAAGGTATATACCTGGAAAACACAAAAAAGTTTAAAAGGGTGCAATTTTGATGCGTGCTAGTGTTAGTGTAGAAAATAGTTTGTAGTGTTTACCTTGAGTTGGACAGATTGAGAGGAGATGCTCATTCTTTTTTCCACTACAACTGGGAGTTTGCGACTATTCACAGCAGTGCTTGGCGTGAAGAGTTAGTTTTAGGGTTTTGTCAAATGAAAGAGGGAGAGAGAAACGTAATGGCATTGTGCAAATTTAATTTATAATTACATTGTGCGTTTTGTAGAGAGAGAGAGAGAGAGAGAGAGAGGGAGCGTAGTTTTAAACCATACAAAACTTTATTTAGGGTTTAGGGTTTACGGAACCCTAACCTTCCCACACACGTGATTGGATAAGAAAGAGAAAATGGGTGTAGTTTTTTTTTCGCCATCTAATTAAAAAAAAAAAGGACAAAAAACTAACATCTCATATTTTTTAAATAACCCCTTCCTTTCTTAAGATTTTGAAAACTAGTAATTCTTTTTAAGTTTTCAAATCAACTTGTTCATCTTCTTATTATTATTCATTATGACGGGTATGAGTCTAATTTTTTGTCAATCCACTCGGTCAAGAATCTATACATATCTACTGAAGCTAATCAACAAAGAACAACAACACTAGGTTTTCAAAATTAGGTACTAAGGATTCAAATTCTTTCCACTGTGTCAAATATCTATATATTTTGCTCATTTGATAATCTTTGGTGATTCAGTTATCCATTATTTCTATTATCACTTTGATTCTTAGGGCTCGTTATGAGTGATTCTTCATCTTAAAAGAATGGTGCATCGTATCTACTAGTTTTTTACCCAGTTTTTTTTTTTTCTTGCTGGAGAATTATCTAGTAGTTGTTGTGCGACCACGTTTTGGATCATTAAACATACACTTGTTTGGAAGATTGTTATAAATCTTGTCCGGTTTTGGCGTGCGATGAGGAAGAGAATGCAAGTGATCCATTTATTCATATGATGCACCAATAATGATCAACCCAGTTTTTCTTTTCTTTTTCCGCTTTAGAATTATCTACCAGTTGTTATGCCCATGTTTTGGGTCATTTAAACTTACACTTGTTTTCTCTTTTCTTTACTTTTAGTTCATTAGATTGAAGATACTCTGAATTGTATGGAGTCAAAATTGACTGGTACGTAATGGAAAATATCCCACTTTCGTTCCAGTTCATTATAACTCTTTGAGTTGCTTGGCAAGACACTACATTAACGAAAGGACAAAAGCACATAGCAAAAAGCTGATTTCTTATTAACACCTGAAAATTAACTCAAGAGTAGAGAAAACAAAATGAGTAATCATGTCTGATTCACAATTAAATTAATTTCTAAGATACTTAATAACTTTAGAAGAAAAAAGGGATAAAATAGTCTAGACATGAACCAACCAAAGCAAACTAAAATATTTTGCTAAATTCAACTCATTGTCTGATCTCGACCTTTTGCCTGGTGGTGCTGCGTTGTCTTCAAAACTTACACTATAGTTCCATCACTTCTCCAATTATCCTAAATGAGGGGAAATTGCCTCACCTTAAAATGCCACTATAACGAATTCTACTGGGTTATCGAATTCTACTGAGTATCCTAAAACTATAAATACCTAAATCTGCAACTTCCCCTCAACAAATAAATAAAATATGGTGAGACCAGGAAAAGGGATCACACAGAAGAGATACACTCAAGATCCTCATTGGGAGCCGTGCACATGGAATTGTCACCTTTGGGGTTGATCTGAACCAGCTGCTACAGAAGTGGTGCTTGGCCCAGCACCATTCTCAATCGGAGGGGAAGTGCCCCATCTTCCTTCTGATTCTAAAGGCTCAAGTACATGCACTCCACCATCTGTAAGTCCTAATGCAAACTGATTGGGTTCGGATGGATGTGCCGCAACAACGAGAGGATGCACAAAGCTGCTAAAACGTTTATTGTTAGATATGTTATTTACAACACAGAAAGACCGCAAATATCCTAGGAAAAAAAATATATATTATCTTCACTTTCCTTACAAAAAAACATACCTTGGATTTGGAGGTAAATAAGCAGTAGGTAATATTCGGCATCTCAATCTAAGTGTAGAAGCAGTGAGAACCCCCACACTTCCATCTTCAAAGCTAACATAAATTGACTGGCTATCACAGGAATACGTAGCATGTGTGATTGGACCACTAGCTTCTCGAGGAACAAACTACATGAGAAACATAGTTCCACAGATGTAAGTAGCACTAAGTAAACCCAAACAAAGTAAAAGCAAACAATTAAACACATTAGAACATCACAATCACCGAAACATTTATCTTAATGCTTGCTTGCGCTCTTACTGGATACAAGCTTATGCCAGTGTTGTATGCATGAAATGATCAAGGCCCATGCAATAATATCTATTTTAATGCTGGCTGTGTTAATCCGAACTAACAGGATTTTTTATTATTTAAAAAATAAAATAAAATATACTAATATTTTTATACTCAAATAAATTTAAGCAAAAAATAAACCATTGCACCTGCTTGAGGCATTCTAATTTTGGTGCTTCGTATATGGCTATCTGTGTTTCATGAACTGCCAGCAAAAGTGTCTGATCTAAGTGAAACTGAACTCGGGTATCTGCAAGAGGAGCAGCAGCTCGCCCACTTGGAATCTGAAGAAATTTACTGGCCTGCTTCTCCCATCCATCTGTGTTCCAAACACACAACTGCAGCGAAGAAAAATAAAAGCATTGATGACTTAACAACTCCAGTACCAACACCTAGTCAAACTATTGAAGCGTCTCTTGCATGAAGTTCAAGGACAGAAACAGAAAGACTATATTGGTTAAAAGCAAGAGAGTCTAAAACCAACAGTTTTTGTAAAGGCCTGAGGCAATCAACACCTAAGTGACTAAGTAAACCACAATTCTAGAGAAATGCATTTCAGAAAAGCATTCTCCACTTACGATTAAATGAAATGATTTCAATGTGAATCGTCAAATGCAACCAGGGAATCAGTTTGCTATGAAGTTGAACTATAAACTATCTGGATACTACATTGATCCGTTTTGGCTTGGCTACTTGTGATAAGTTACTTCTGTTAGTCACTAGTTCATTGCTTAAAGCCTTAAAGGCACTGCAACATGCACAGATATAGACTCGCACATTCATACCTGGGAATCAGCGCCTGATGATACAAGCACATTAAGAACATGAGAAAAGGCAAGGCCTGTTATTCTTTTTTGATGTCCCTTTAGCTTGGTTTTAACCTGTGAGAGGAGCATCCAGATTGTAAGCAATCAATATTCCAGCTATCATCACAAACTGACAAATTTAAGTTCAGTGAACAGAGACCTCATCAACCCGAACATTGTAAATTTGGATGGAAGAATCTTCCATTCCTATGGCAATGATATTATTGTCTTGAGGATGAAACGCCAGATATGTTGCAGCTGGTGGTGGGGGCATGAATGTTGTCATTGTCTGCAATTCAAAAGGCATAACAATATCACAACAATATAAAACGATGAGTGTTGTCATTGTCTTTTCTTTTCTTTTCTTCCTTTCTTTTTTTTTTTTTTTTTTTTGCCCTTTTTGAGGAAGTTTTCATTGTCTACAATAAAGGAAGCATAAGAATGATAATTTATAACATCGTAGAAGTAACTTCAATTTTCATGCCACCCAAAGAAAGTTTGCTACATCCGATTGAAAGCAAATAGAACACTGACAGTTTCACCGTGAGTGCTTCTATTACCAAACCAAAATATGCTCATCCCAACCCCTCTTTAAAAAAATATTGTCAATTACCATTTATCCTTCTGTATAATTACCTTCCATAGATTTACCTAAAATGACATAGTTTAAACAAATCACACAAAACAGAAACAAACTGAGCAAAAATGAATATAATTAGGTTTTAAGGGTATTTTAGAAATATTGGTGGGTAGATTGAAAAATATGATTCTTTTTTTTTCCTGATTTTCAATAGGTGTATGCAAAGTAGATGGTGGAGTAAGCATTTTGAAGGACGGTACAGAAGCAACACTGTCTTTTTAGATTGTCTTATGCATGGCACTTCAAAAGTTTCATAGACGATGCATATTCAGTATCTTATCTTAAATTAATCAACCAGTACACTAGATGTATCGAATGAGAGAAATGTTCAGAGGAAACAACCTACCTTAAATGTCATCATATTGAAAAGGGATATTTTCCCCCTGAAGCTGACATAACATATGAGTCATTCTTTGAAAGTGCAAAGCATGGAACAGCATCTTCAGGGTTTGTATCGCTTATATCATTGGTCATCAATATTCCACTTGCAGGTTGCCACAATTGGGGTACAGTACTAGCTGTGGCCTACAAGAAATAAACATTTTAGTAAATGGCAAGCTTAAGGATACATAAAAAGTTACAAAAATGCAACCATCTCTGTTAGGAATTCTAATACCTTAGTCGTGTTTCGTTCGTTTCTTTGCCATTTCCAGAGCTTGTGTACAGCATTAGATGATAATGCCAATACGGCAAGTCCTGAATTTGTATAAATTAATCTAGAAACCTGAAATAATTATCAATACTCAGAGCTTGACATTAAAACATGCATAGTTCTCATGAAAATGTTTTAAAAGGAACAAACATCAAATGCATATAGTACAGAGATTCACCATGTAGTGTTTGTACTGAAATGTCTTAAAAGGAAATCACAAATCTTTCCGCAAGATTAATTTTGGTTCGAGTACAAGTCATATGCTTAAAAAAGTAACTCACTGAAAATTACAGCACAACATAATCAATGTACTCTAAATAAAAAGGATGAGGTTTTTCCACAACATTGCTCTTTATCTACAAGGTGTAGCATGCATGATGCACAAAGAAAAGAAAACAGAACGAAGCATAAAATATAAACCTAAAAATTTACAGATAAATAATCCTGACTCCTGTATCTCAATTTAACACTGGCACGAGTGGGTCAAACATCCATTTCCACAAGCAGAAAAAAAGTTCTACAGGATGTCTCAAAGTGTTAGAATGCTCAAGCACGTTATATAAGTACGTATATAAACATAAGGTTTGAACGGCCCATCTTTTGAAAAAGTATTTATTTTCTTTGCAAGGTCAAACTAAGTTGTAAAAACTATGCTAACAAACAGGTTTATCTCAGATGAACAATCACTGGCTAATGATGCAACAAGAATAGAGATAAGAATGTGCTTCAAGAAAGTAAAATAAGGGGTAATTACGCACACGTGAAATATTGCAGGAAACAAAGATGGAATGCACAGTTCATAAAGAGCTAAGGCATGGGAAATATTTGAATGACTACAAAAGATAATGCAATAAAAATTATAAGTTTTAACAATTTAGGACAAAAGAGAATCAATACCCTCGTTGCTGTTAAACCATCAGGGAGCCTCAGTGACCGGCATTGTGATGGTTCATTGATTTCAGTCAGTTTCCAGATCCTGGATTTTTCTGCCGACTCATCCGCAATTCTAGGTTTCACGTCAACCAAACTTCGACTCTCACTGTTCTACAAAAACTCCAAAAAGAAAAGGTTAAACCATTGAATATCACAACACCCTTTTTTACTAGTGAGAAAAAAATAAAAATTCAAACACATCTCTTATGCATAATCACATACATTTTGATAGGATCATTAAAACATAAGTTATGTTGATGATGGTAATATGAGAGAGATCATGACACTCACCAGTCCAACCATGGCTGCCACTGGAGCAGCTCGCTCTCCAATGCTTGTTCCAACTAAGCTGGAAGACCCAAATGCTCCTAGTGGCGGGGCCTGCATATTAATGATGCATTTAGCTAATGAGTTTTAAGTTTAACAAGATATAGAAAAGTTGAAACTTTACCTTCACAGCAGCTGCAGAAGCAGCTCTTGAAGCATCAAACGTACGACTTTCTGCAGTTCTTAGCAACCTAATTCCATCAGAATTTGCCAGAATTTTAATACCATTGTCATTCGTTGATGCAGCTAACAGTATTCCTTCCTTGTTAAATCTAATAGTGGGAGAAGCCTGCAGGTTTTTAAGATCGTGATGATTATCTGGGAGGAACAGTTATATTGAGAAAAATAAACAAGTTGTAGTGCCTACCGGCAATCCACCATCTGCATCAGTACTTATCAAAAGGTTGACGTTGTCCATGTCCCAAAATTTGACCGTGAACTCATCACCAGCCGCCAAGAACCGATTCTTAGTAGTATCAAACTGCACAACCCCAACAGTTCGCTTTGTAAGACCATGATAGGTACGCTTTACAGCTCCTTCACTTTCATTCCACTCCACCAAGTATGAATCACCTTCTTTATTTGTCCCACATGAGAACAACCTATGTTGTTCACAGATGATACAAAGATGTCCATAATAATATCACACATAAGAAATAAAAAATATCACATCACTAAAAGAAGAATGACTTTGTAAAGGGTGCAGAAAATATGCCAACCTTGTTCCATCAGCACTGTATGCCATGGTGGTAGAAGAATGGCCTGGTGCATCATAGTCAACTCTTGAGCCCACAGTATCATACAACCATGCCTTTATTTTTCCATCAGTAGCTGTCGAGAAAATAAACTGAAAAGGAAATAGTAGTAAATCAGAAATTGTTAGTACTATATAATCATATAATCTATTAAACATCAAATTAAAGTTACTAATAACTAAAACTGCACAGGATTTTTTTTTATGTTGAGAGCCCCCCAAATATTTGTTTTTTCTATGTACTTTATGAATTAGTTTCTTATTCCCCCATCTGGTGAAAGTAAGAGTAATATGGAGCAATTCACCAATCTGTAGAAAGTTTTTTAATTTGAACTTAACAATCCATACTTCTAAACGTCTTGAGTAGCTTTTACCATGTTGTAGACATCCCAAAGAATAAATATGGGAAAGTGGTGTCTAAAAATATAGCAGAGTTGAGTTCCATTCATTTTCAAATCTTTGAATGAAATAACCAGCTCTTATGTAATAACCGTTCCACATTCTCCATTTAATTTATGCACAGAAAAAAATTAGAAACTTGTTACTTGTCATTTTATTTTTATAAGAGCATCTACAATCATGCTCTCTATTTTTTAGTTAAATATAGCTAAAAACACACAAAAACTATGTTAGGAGCTCTCTATAAAATTTGAAGTCCAATCATACTCCCTAGTTTAGGGAGTCATAAATACTATAATTATTTTTTGATTCAATATAATTGGTCAATCTCTATAAAAAAAAATATAAAAAAAATAGTTAGTATTAATTAAAACTTTAAAATATGCATAAAACGAAGCGGCATTAAATTATAGGGAGCCACTAGGAGCCCTTTCTCTCTCCTCAGATTTAGAAGCTCCTAGAGGTCTCTCTATTTTAGGAGGTGGATAGAGAGCATGGTTGGAGTTGTATTTTTCCAATTCCTCCCTAAAATTTCTCTAAGGAGGTGGTTTAGGGAGCCCATTGTGGATGCTCTAAACAATACCTTTTCTGGAGAGGGGAGGGGGTAGGGACAAAATAACCAAAAAGCTTCATTTTGCATTCCAGGTTATCAACATGATAAAATGAAACAGATATTACCTGGATATTCTCCTTGTGATGTGGACACACCGAATATACAGGTGCTTCATGGCCCTCAAAAGTATAGTGCTTAGTTCCAGTGACTGCATCCCACACCTGCAGAATATTGAAAAATCATAACTGACATTGAACTTGAACCTGCACAATCACTTTAGAATTAGTTAAGTCATAGATCAAACCTTAATGACCCTATCCTCCCCACACGTGACAACGCACAGCTGTTTGTTGGGATATGAGAAAGCAAGATCATTTACACTTCCAGCATGAGCCTCGATCTGAAAACAAGAGGACAACCACAGCAATACTTAAGTCAATTTACCCCCATACAGAAACATGAGACATCTAGCGAGAATAGGAACATATGTAGGAGATTTAAAAAAAAAGGCAAAATAAAATAACAAGATAACTATCTTCGAAGGGATGGGTCAATGGAACAAACCTCTAGGTGATTTCGTAAATCATCACCACCCTGATAGGAGTATATGTGCACAATGTGCTTAGAGTATGCAACACCTGCAGTAGAAACCTGATTGATCATAACCAGCTTAAGATTCATTTCCTATTTCTTGATAATACTTTCTTGTGATGAACTAGCAGGTGACTTCACAATATGAGAATAAAATTAAATAGACACTAAACAAACAAGGACACCTATGCTTACCAAAAAGTGTCCCATCAGGGCTCCACATCACGCGGTTGACTGATGCTGTATAGTCACTGGCCAAAGATGCCTATTGGACAATGAAAAGGGGAATGTTCTTTCATAATAATGACAAATAATGACTCTTCTGAAACGCATCCATATTATACTCAATTTCGAATTATTAGAGAATCAAAAGCCAAACCTGCAGTGGCACTGAACATGCTCCAAGATCCCAGACTTTGAAGTTCTTAATAGCAATCTTTTCATGGCTTGGTAGCTCATATATCATGACATCACCAATGTTTGTTCCGACTGAAATGATAACATAGCTTATTACTTGAAGGGGAACATAACAGCTATAATCCAACAGTTAAAAAATGAAATAAAAAGTGAGATAAAAAAACAATAATTTAAATTGTGTGGAATTGGAGAACAGCTCTCTCCACAGGTAGGAGCTTACCAAGAAGTATAATTTGTTGCAATGGGTGGAAATCCATACTCTTGACAGCTGAACCTGGACTTAAAGTCATAACAACAGACCTGGGCAAGTCATCAGAAGAGTAGGAACTCTGACCATGGCTCTGGTTAGGAAACGCAACAGGCAGCATATTTACTGGCAGATTATTGGCCTGTTAGAAATTAAGTTAATAGAGAACAATTACATAAACTAAGAAGTTGAAACTTGAAATTTTTCTTTAAAATAAAGCCAGGATACGGATCTTTGGCAACAAGTCAAACAATGCATGTCACAAGTCATGTAATGCAGGACCAATTCCATCAGATTAACAACCATATATTTTAATATTAATTATGATAGGCTGTAAAACAGAACAGTACTGACTCGAGATGTTATTAATGCTTAAATTGCATTCTATTTAAATCCAAAAATTCGTCCAGCTAACCAACTAAATTCCAACAAAAACAGAATGTTCCCTGTTAAAAAAGGAACTGATAAGACACAATTGCTTAATCAATGCCTCACCAAAAATACAAAGCACCCTTCCTTATCAAGCTGTGTTCTCGTATATTGCATAAACATAAACTTAACATTTTGTTACCTACCTTTTAAGAAACAATTTGTTAAAGAAAACAAAATTTGCAATAACTGGTTTTTTTTTCTTTGTTGGGTCGAACTGAAACAATTTTAATATTACACGGTCAAATGAATGTACATCAAAAGAGCGGAGAACTTATAATTTAGTAATATAACTCAGACTTCCAGCAGGTAAATCAGAATATGCGAAAATTAACGGATAGATTTATACTTCATCAGTTATTCCGAAAGGTCTTGATCTCTTCAGCACGTGTTCAGAATCTGCTGTTTGATAGTCCATAGTTGGGTTATTGGTAGGAGGAGTTCTAGGCCGCTTTAACATGGCTGCTATCAAGATAAGTAAACACATAAAGAGTAATAAGAAAATAACAAGCAGAAAGCGTGTGTTCAATGGAAATAGAATAAAGTGAGCATGTCATAAAGCATTTCAGAAAAAATAAAAATACAAGCTAAACCTAATAAATTGTCCATAAACTTCCATGCTCTCACAATCTGTTGACCATAGTACATCACCTCTTCGTCATAAATATTTTCTTAGGAGGTACAAAGGGAATATCACACACAATCTAAGGATGAAAAGGACAAAAAATAAACTACGGACAAAAGATGAAAAAGGAACGCGCAAGTTAAATGTGTAACACATTTTCTTGACATATACGGTGTATCTTGTACAATTTAGGACAACCACAATAATGGACAAGGCTTCTCATCAAAGTTTTCACATAATGCATTTTGAAAATTTGAAACCCATTAAAAGGTAACACCACAATACCTGCATTGTTAGCTGCGGCCAAACCAATAGGCCCAGCAGAAGCCGAGGGATGAGGCACAGGTGATGGATTTGCCATCCATCCCGCAAGAGATGTTGGAAGAGCAGCTGGTGCGGGCTGAAAGGGCTACATACATACACACCCACAGTCAAACTTCAACTTATAGACAGTTTGACTTCCAACAAAACTATATTTTTTCTGTTCTACTTACCCCGTGAGCACCCAATGGTGGGAAACCCCCTGTCTTAGGGACCGCCCCCATTAAGTGATTAGTGGCAGGGGATGGAGCCCTGGCACCATTTGGTTGTCCACAACTGTGGTCTACAAATAGGGTCTTTATGTCAGGGTTAGGCCTCGGATTCTTGCAAAGCTGATGCTGCCAGTTTAAACTGCAGTTGTAATGACACAAAAGTTAGGAAACTATATATCTCACAATTAAAGTAAGGAAAAATATAGAGTGTCAGACACACGAGGCAGGAGCTTCTCAAGGACCTCTGATTAATAAGAGTCCGCAATCTCGAGTTCTTCAGGGTAGGAAATTGAAGTTTATCACGAAACAACGGGTTTGCCTCTATTAACTTTTTCAGTTCAGCAAGCATTATGCTCCTTGCAGACTTTGTATCACCATATTTAGATAACTGTTCATTATCCCTGAAAAGTAATGCATACCAAAAAAACGAGTGACGTCATAAATATAACAGAAACGTGAGCCAGCCAATTATAACAACAATAGTACACAATTTGTCCTCACCTGAAGTTATCCAAAGTCAACAGCTGTGTAATTTCCTTAAAAAGTTCCTCATTAAATGCTGCAAACACTTTCAAGTCCTTAACTAAAATGTCCACAGCTTTTGCTCGATCCCGCCTACAATAATCATTTATTTACTTGTTAAACAAACGGGGCAAATAAATTTCAACAGAGTAAGCTCACCAACAATGATTAAACATAATACCATATATTAAATTTTAAAAAAAAGTGTAGATAACCTACTTGTCTAAAGCTTCAAGGTACTTCTGCTTGCGAATTTCGAAGAAGATCTTCATAGAGTATCTATTATCATCAACCTTTGTGAAACCGGACAAATACTTCTCCACCTCCTCCCACTCCCCATTTGTCACCATGTCGTCGAAATACCTCATGTTAAAGAAAAACCCCGACTCTTGCTCCAACCTCCACACCCACAATCACAGCATAATTAAATAAAAATTGAAACAAATTAAACTGAATTACAACAACCTACAAAATTAAAACATAATTGAGCATACTTGTGAACACTGTCTTTAAATTTTTCTTCATCCAGAAACTGAAGTATGAGAAACACGAGCTCTCTGCTAAGCGAGGACATCTCCGCCCCTGACTCCCTGCCAAGCCTAATTAAGTCAAAGATCTAAACCCTCTTGCCTCAATTTCAACAAAACTGCGACACAAAAATTCCTATATTGCGTGCAAAAATTAAACAATATATATATAGTTTCAGTTTGAAAAATTAAATAACAAAAACTATTTATTTTTTAAAAAAATAAAGACGGAACAAAATCAGATAGAAAAATGAGAAGGAAAAGCAGGTACCTTAATGATATCGATGGCTCAGATCGGAAGGATTGAAAGCTTTCTCGCTCTAGTTTCTCTCTCTAGCTTTCTTTATTTTGGAGTTGTGGAGCTCGAGTATTTATACGGAGAAGAAGAAGAGGATTAGGGATTTAGAGGAGAGAGAGAGAGAGAGAGGTAGATGGTAGCAGACAAATTAAATAGCGTGAGCGAGAACGAGATGAGATGTATTGGAATGATAAGCGGTATGATAAGCAACTGTGCTTATAAATCAGGGAATATCATCCTTATATAGGTGATAAGTTCGTCTGCTTATAAGGTACGTGAATCGCTAGATTTGGAGTTATTTTCGGCTGGATTTGCGCGGCCTTTAGTTGTTGTAAATTTCTAAATTATTATCAAATCACAATTTTATTGGTATTCGTATACCTCAAAATATTGTTACAGTTGTAATGCCCATCCCTTGATAATATACTTTCTTGATGCTTCTCATGTAGTGAGCAGGAAAATATATATACATATTCATTACTTCTCCCACTATATTATGATGTTTTTCAAATTTTGACATTCGATCTGAAATCAATTGGTAAAAAAAGTGAGTCATATTTATTTGCTCATAAAAATTATGTAATATATAATTTGGGTGCTAATTTTTTCACTTTCATTTTGTCTACCTACACTATCTTTTATTTTATATTATTTTTTTATTATAATAATAATGGAAGTGTAAGTAGATAAAAGATAAGTGATAAAATCAGCTCACATTAATAAACTTTTACTTTTCGAAAGTATACTTGCTTTATGCTTCCCATGTAGTGAACATATAGCTTTAAAAAAAATTATATATGTCTATGCTCATGAAAGTTATATACGTATATAGGCTTTTTAGTTGTCATAATCTCTAAATTTAGACTTGATTTGCATTTTGATTTCCAAATGTGCAAAATGGTTGGTGTAGTCCCTAAACTCAACTTTCGTTAGCAATGTTGGCCTTCCGTGAGATTTGTTAAATTTTCTATAAATTTAAGAGTAAAATTGTCACTTAAAATTCAGTCCCCATCACTCACACTAGACACCGTTCCCACCACCACTTTGTACCCAAATCCATCATTTCCACCACCATAAAAACAAATAAAAAATAACAAAAGTCAGTTGCCTTCTTTTGAGTTTTTTTATTTACACCTGTCAAAAATCCAAATTCATCCAAGTTATACGACGAGATCTTCCCTACCTAGCCCCACAAGATATTTCCCCTCGATCAATTCCCCACCAAATATGTCCCCCAACTCTATTTTGACCAGATTAATTGAAAAAGAAATAGAAAGAATGAGGAGGGACATAAAAATACAGTTGTGCCCACTAGAAAGAATGTACAAATATCGTTTTGCCCCTAAATTTAAACAAAAAAAAAGTAACGAAAGTGGAGTTCAAATACTACAGTCATTTTGCGAATTCAATAACCAAAATGTAAATCAAATCTAAGTTTAGAGACTAAGGCAACCAAAAAACCTACGATATATAATTCAATATACTTTTACTTTTTGAAAGTTTGGTAAGAAATAGTTTATGCTTTACTTACGAGAATAAGGAAGAATATAAATGTGTTATGAGTTACGCATTTTGGAAGATGATAAATTGTGATTAAATTAAGAGTTATATTTAGACCTTTTGTTAATCTAAGACGTGTCAATTATTACATATCTTAAAAATGTGTGTCCTAATTTCATGTAAAAGTAAACAATAATAAGAAATCAAAGTGCTAAACAAACATGACGTTGTCAGGTTAATTAACATGTCCAACAAAATCACTAAATCATGATTTTTTTTATATACCAAAAAACATTTTCGTCAAAATATTGGCTTAGTTAAGTTGGTTATAGAGGTTTGCACCCGAATTCGAATACCCTCTATGTAATTTAGATTAATTAAATGAAAATATTACACCGTTTGTATCAAAAAACCTTTTAGTCAAGCTCATCAAAGTTGCATGAGGACTCATACTGCTTAAAAATAGCCGGTGGAAGACAATTATGTGTAGCGTGCAATATTTCTTTAAATAAAAAAAAGACATATGTTATATGTCTTTTGTATTTTTGGGCAACGCAGGTGCATGCATGTGTAGATATGTATCGAATTATGGTACCAAAAAATATATATGGAAACCGTAGTAAAGACTTGCCAAAATGTTAAGAAACTAATAATAATATTTTAAAGGATAAAATAATTGAGTAAAAAACCTTCAAACTTTGGTGAGTTAAAAGATACATATGACATAGCTAATTTTGCTCCTCTTGAAATATGAGTTTTGTTTGTTACCCCTGACAAGCCAAGAAATGACATAGCTAATTTTCGGTGAAAGTTGTTAGGGTGGTTGGTCACTATTTGCCATTTGCTTGCATATGGTCTGTCATGTCATCATTTACTATCTTCTTTTTAAGGAAGGACGGAATAAAAACTACCACACAGAAAAAGCAAAAAACAAAGTACGTGCACCACAAAAGGATGTGTATTTAATAGATTCCAAAGATTCGTATTTTCTTGCTATTTATATTTTAATTATGTGAATGTACCTATATATTATTTTCTCAAATTAGTGACTATAATTATATATTAATGAGTGAATGAATATGTTCAAAATCTAGGAAGATATTTTTCTCTGTGGATGGATTATGTCCTTGTAAAAAAGATTAATATGGAAATATCTAATATACCCATTTTAATCAAATTGAAATAAGACTTCAAGTATATATCTTTCTTTTTTACTTATACAATCGATAGTCTAAATTACTTTATCGTATGCACCCATTTTTTAAATTTAAAAAGGAAAAGTATGCACATGAATGCGTGCTGGACCGAAATGCTAGTTAAAGAATAAATAGAATAAAGTGATGAATAAGAAAAGTCTTAAAGAATCAATTTATCGTTTCACTTTGATCGAGAAGATAATATTTATCGTAGCACGAGATATATTTATTATCAAGTCATTTTCACGTGGGATAACAACCACACGTCAATTCGTTCTGACGAAAGACATTTTAAACGGTTCTAATCAGATCACTTTGTATTTATCTAGAGAAAAGGAGGGTTCATATCCCATGCGTACCCCTCCACATTATATAAAGTGGGACGCTTTGGAACAACCAGTAAGAGCATTATTAAATTATTTACTTTTTCATTTTTATAATACTTTTGACTTTATTCTATTACTATTTGTTATCTGAATTTGTTAAAGAAATTAATTTTTTTTATAATATAATCGATATTCAATTTTAAACTAATCTAAACTGCGGAACAAAGGAGGATTCGAACTTGAATAGAGATTGGGAGCATATCTAACTTGTGAGTATTCCTACAGAAGACTGAGTCGCAGCATTTGTCCTGACAAATGTCACTTTCGATGGAATTTTCTTGGATGCTTCGATCCATTGGTGGTACAGGCTACAGCCCCTGTATATTGTATTGTTTTCTTCCAGCAATAGACAATGAAGAAGTTGCTTTTGTGCTTTTACACGTTTTGTTTGCTGAATTTGGTTGATAAAGAGTGGGTGGGAATTGGGTTACTCCTTCAAATCATGTCAAACCAAGAAAACAAAGTGCTTTGCTGTTTTTGTTACTTATTGTGTCTCCGCAGTTATATCCCGTGTATATGGAAAATGGAAGATTCATTTCTCACGTTTGTTTTGAGTAAGTGTCTGTTTGGCATTGCTTATTTGGGGTGATAAGTGATTTTTAAAAAATTTTGGGAAGCCCAACCCGTTTGGTAAACTGAGAAAATCACTTATTATTAAAAATTGCTGTGAGAGAAAGCTATAAGGGAAAGCAGCTAACGTAAGGTGCCTGTCATTTTCTGATTATGCAGAAATCAGTTTGAAGAGGCATTGGGTTTAATGATTATGCAACAATTATTTTTTGATTTTGTTGAAATCAATATCAACAACACTTTTAACAAAAAATTTACCAAACGCCAAATTGCTTTCTCTTACAGTTGATTTCTCTCACAGCAAATCTAATTGAGATTATTTTCACAGGCAAGGCAATGCCAAACTAGCCCTAAGAATGAAAAACAAAGTTTGTATAATTTTTCAATAATATCCATATTAAATCAAATAAAAAAAGAATGCATCTAATGATATATATTATAATTCTAAATTATTAATGGGAACAAAATGGTTATGAAAAATGTGCATTTAATGTTGGCTCATTTTTCCAAGCTTTCTCATGAGAAGGGAAAACAAAACCCAAGTTGAGAGGAAGGCTTCACTTTCCCTCTACTTTCCTACGTGTCAGGCAACCATTTCCTGTTATTGAACTTAACAAACATGGCAAAGCAATTGAGTTCCCATCTTCAAGCCCTATTTCCCATTAACCAAATGCGCCCTTAGTATCAAATCAAATTATTTATTTTATTTTATTAGATTAATGCTATTAAATAATTTATTTATTTGGATGCCATTGTTTTTGTTTTTTCTTATTTTTATTTATCTTCAAATTCTCACATTTGGAAATGTGATTGTTTGTTTCGATGTTAATTTCTGAAAGCATGATATAATCGTTTTAGTTAAAAAGACAAGTTCAAAACGCTGAATACCATGATGTCTCTAAACTCGTTTGGAGTTGTGGCATCATGAAAAGTACAAGTGCACAAATGTGAGCCCTCCCAATTTCCAAATACCAATCCAATTGCATTAAAAATTGATGCCAAGTAGATTATCTAGGGTTGCACAAAAGTCGAAACTAATTTATCCACCTTGATGATAATAAATAATATTAATTAAAAAGATGGTGGTCCAAAACGCACTTCAGCGCTTGAGTTTTGGGAGGACCTATTTAACCTCGAAAACAATAACCAAATACAAAATTTTGAGGAACGATTCCTAAATAAATTGCAGTCTCATGCGTTCGATTAACAAACTCAAAGACAATGTACTCACTCCTTTAACTTAAGTTCGATCCTCGACAATGTACTCACTCCTTTAACTTGAGTTCGATCCTCGACAATGTACTCACTCATTTGATCATCTTTCGTAACATTATGGTAGTTTAGAATATTGCATTTAAAAAAACAAAACAAAAACTCATTACAAATTGGGTGGGTGAGATTTTCACTTTCACACAACTTTTGCTAGATAGGGGTTCCTTTACTATTTTTTTAGTAGAATTTAAGGTTTCATGTACTTTAGTGGTCATAGCGAATAAGAACCGTAATGTATAAAATCCAGTAAATGAATCGGAAACCTTAAAATGGTGAATACAAAATTCCATGTAGAAGACGAGTTCATATTTCATTTCACCTTTCCTAGGAAAAAGCTGTCTCAAGAATCTCACTTTCAGACGTCTGAAGTAATAATAAAGCCAACATGTAAGGGATGGATAAAAAGGAAATATTCGATTTCCCATCAATTCAGTAGTTCAGTGTGGATTTGATTCGTTCGTTTGGAAAGTGAAAACATTCTCAATTTTTCTAAGTCATAAGTTATGATCTTTCTCAGAAAAAAAGAACAAACTATGTAATCTTTCTCAGCATCTTTGTTTTGTTTTGGATCACCATGAATCTTTCTCGGCTTGCATATGCCACCACTATTGTAATACTAGCTAGCTAGTTTCCTGTGAACATCAAAAGCTAAAATCAGAAAAATAGCTTTCCTTACCTACAAAACCTTCAATCCTGTGGCCTTAAACAGCCTCCGGGGAGAAGGAACCTAAACTTGTCTACATTCTTTATCAAGTATGCAGGAAGATGAACTGCAGAAGTCGAACGAGGTATTGGTCCCATCTTCTTAATCAACTCCTTGAATGAGTACTCTTCAGGTAACATATCAAAAAGATCATCTCCTCGACAAATGAGCTCTTGAATTCTTCCATAATTCAGAAACTCTCTCCGTTTCACACGGTCCGCATGGCTATAAGCAGTCATCTTAAACACAAAGTCTTCAATATGCCGAAAACAAAAACTACAATGCCATCCTGCATCAGAAAATAAATAATTTGTTTGTCGAGAGTGCTGATAGAAGGTACGTGGTCCATAGATGTGGGATGTAGCCCGCCAGCTACTATAGTCCACTGGGAACTCAAATGAATACATGTAGTGCTTCAGCTCAAGATGCATTGTTGATGGAATCCCATCACACCATTGCAGTAATTTCACAGTATGTGGGCTTGGGATCTCATCAGTATCTGACATTATCAGTACATCACCATAGGAAATCCCCGCATGCCGAAGTAAAGCATTCATAGCTATACGTTGCCTTTTCTCAAGTTTAAAGGGGTCTATACTTGATCCACGGGGTACAACTATGCCAGGAAAAATATCATGGACGACTTTTTCCTCAGCAAAGGCAAATCTGCTCCGATTCGAAGCAAAGAAAAGAGGCTTCGGGATGCCAGTGAAAGTGGTATTTGCCTCAAGTATTACCAATTTTGTGACATATGGATAAAGCTCATGCCACCTAATATCGAGCATGTCTAACTCATTGCTAAAGATGATGCCATCGAAAACACGGCGGGGTTCAGCACGTAGGGACCAGCCATGAAGGCGGCAAAGATGGTCCATGGTTACATTTTCAGCATAGTAGTGTGGCAGGCGTATGAAAGGGGTTGGGGGCTTGTCCCAAAGTGGCCGAAAGAAGTACGAAATTTTCGGGTAATTTGTGTAGATTCCAAATATACAGGTAGGCACGACTATCAACAGAATGAGAAAAAAGAACTTAGGTGGTGTTCGTCTGTGAGTAGGGCGGAGAGATCGTATTGCCATACCTTGAAATATAATTATCAAGATGGGCAGTAATTAACATGTTTGTCCCAATTCAACTACCAACATAAACATTGCTCTAACAACCTTGGCCGCCTGCATAAAATTAATATGTAGATTAGCTACTACAAGAACAGCCTTCATAATATATAATGTATAAGCCGATAACTCACTTTGCATAAAAGTTCAATGAATGCTATTACAACCCAGATTTTGATGAATGCCAGAACGGGAAGGAGCATATCCTCAATCAAACTTCAATTTAATCATATACTCACTCAAACACAAGTAAACGAGCATTTCTGTTTTTCCAGATATGAACAAATTTCTATAAATTTCTATTCCAAAGATTAATTCTAGGATAAAGAACTGTGCCCTTATAGTCTGATCTTATGTGCACAAAAGAATTGTGTCTTTGACTTCTCGAATTGGACCTTTTATGATTATTTATATCATGCAAGGCAAGCTGCCAAATCATTATCTGATGCATTATAAATTAGTTGCTTGCCACCCTAGCACCACCAATAATACTTTCAAGTCAAATGTACAGAGTTGCATAGAAAACAACATATCAAAGTTATATATAACAAAGAGAGCGATGAAGTTAAATATTATAGCATTTAACTTTGTCTTCTTCCTCCAATATACGATATATAATACAGAAGAAATGCAAGAGAACAGGACCAAAAGGAATTGCACTACAAAACCAGGCCGGTCAAGCCCAGATGAGGATACAAAGTTTCCAAAAAAATAGTTGCCGAAGAATTCTTGTTTTTGGTCTTATTCCTCAAGTAACTATGCAGAATCTAAACAGATGTTGTAGAAACTAAAGAAGGCATCGAGAAGGCAGCAGACGCATATAACCATTACATAATCAATTAGAACTTGTTGCACAAACTTACTCGACAGCGTTGATGTTTATGACAACACACCAGCTTTCGAAGGAGCCAAAAATTGAGATTTGAGAAGGGTTTTGGAATTTATTTTCGAGCTGTTTTTATCAAAAGATGGGGTATAGAAGAAAGAGAAATGCCAGCCTCATGTCATGGGGGTAATTTTATTCGGCCCATTTTACAGACTTGATTCCAATCAATGCCTTGATCTTCTTTCCTTTCTGTGGTAATTATAACCGCAGATTTTGAAAGATACTACAGGGTAATTAAAATCAATTAAGGCTAAGTGGAATGCCTGACAATATCTATGCAAGCAACATACTTTGTAGGACCAAAAAAAAAGGAAAAAGTTGACACCCTGCAGTATTGCTCTAAGGTTTTGGATGTGAAGCCTAATATGGTTACTGAAACACTCAGTTTGGTGGTTGCCTCTTTAACCATTATTGATGACAGTTAGCACAATATAGCACCAAAAACAAATTGAATGAAACCCACTCACTCAAAAACAAATTGAACGATACAAACTGTGACTAATTTCAAATTCTATACTGTACATACTATGACTTATGTGAAGAACATTGAATAAGTGAAATTTTAGGCAATCATTTTCTCTTGCTAAAGAGTCAAACGAAAACCAACAACATTCAAACAAGGACCCACCTTCACGAGGTAAGTAATCAATCAACAAAGAACCCACCTTGCTATGAAGAAGATAATTAATAGTAAAAAAAACAGAGAAAAATGATAAATACGATACTTACAAAATAAAAGCTTGACCTTGCTGAAGTTGCAGAGGCTGAGAGGAATGTTACTTTGCCGCG
Organism: Prunus fruticosa; assembly: GCA_018703695.1. Lineage (NCBI taxonomy): Eukaryota > Viridiplantae > Streptophyta > Magnoliopsida > Rosales > Rosaceae > Prunus > Prunus fruticosa. The sequence continues at coordinate 34,965,289 of CM031923.1, forward strand.
CACACATTGCCGCCAAGAGAGAAAGAGAAGCGGAGAATCTCGGAGGCAGAGAGAGAGAGAGATATTGTAGAGATTGAGAGAGATTTAGGGGACGAGAGAGAGGAAGGGAAGCTCGGAGGCAATATCGGAGCACGGCTGGTCAAGTGCGACGAAGTGGTGAAGACCCGAAGCCGGAGGAAGTGGAACTGTGGAACCTCGGAGCCTTAGGAAAACATGCGAACAGCGATCGCCTACAGCTGCAACATCGTACAGTTTGCAATTACAACTCGCGGTGGGCAGACACGTGTTAGGAATTGGAGTCGGGAGCCAGGTGGCACATATTTATTGGGTTATTATGTGTAGGTGAATCGGTGATAAGGACAGGTCGGCACTAATGGTAGTGGCTGGTTAACTTATGACCCCGTTTGGTTCACCGAATGGATTTGAAGGGAAATCAATTCCCATGTCATTTCCCAGAGGAATGGGAATGAAAGATTCCTTTCCCACGTTTGGTAATGTTGGGAAAGTAATCGGGAAGATTTCACTTTGTTTCCCTTCCCATGTTTGTTTTAAGTAGGAATGGAAAACAAAATTTGTATAATTTTCCAATTATACCCATATTAAATCAAATAAAAAAAGAATGCATTTAATGATACGTTGTAATTATAAATTGTTCATAGGGACAAAATAGTCATGAAAATTGTGCATTGAATGTTGGCACATTTTCCCAAACTTTCCCATGAGGAGGGAAAACAAAACCCAAGTTAAGAGGGGGGCATCACTTTCCCCCCTACTTTCCCATGTGCCAGGAATCCGTTTCCCATTCCAGGACTTACCAAACATGGGAAAGCAATTGAATTCCCATTCCTATGCCTCCTTTCCCATGAACCAAACGGCCCCTATGAGTGATGACTTTGGAATCATCGACCGACGTGGATATTTTCGTATATCCTATTGGAATCCACGCTGGATCTGGATGGACTTGCGTGTCAAATCACCTATTTACCCTTATTTAAAACGACCCCGTCCCTTCTTTGCTATAAACGAAAGGTCGGTTTTACAAATAGCAAAGGAGGGTGGGTATTAAGTTAGGATTATGATATGTTTTATGTTAAGAGTTATTTAGTTATGTTTAATTAAATTTTAATTAAATAAAGCTACTCATAGTCCAAATCAAGTAGGATTCCTAGTTTGTAGAAGTTGTGGTTGAGGTTGTTCACCAAAGTTAGAAGTGTTCCATTAACATGCTCCAATGATCATGACCATTGAAACGAGGGATCATTGGTTGCACGAAACCATTGCCTTCAGATGCCATTTAATCTTTGCTGCTGCAAGAGTAAGACTACTGCTTTGTGTTTTGATTAGGCCCCAGTAAAAGGGCTTCGACACCAAATGTTGGAACTCAAAAGAGAAACTGAAAGCTTGAAGCTATTGAACTTGAAAACCGGACAAGATTACAACTTAAATATAATTAATCTAGGCTGCACATTAAACACTAACTCAACTTATGCAGATTTTGTGGAACTAAACTAAAACAAGGGAACACTTCTGACTGTGGTGAACAACCGCAACCACAACTCCTACAAACTAGAAATCCTACTTGACTTGGACTCTGAGCAATCTTATTTAATTAAAACTTAATTAAACATAACTAAATAACTCTTAACGGTTTAGAGTTCGGTTTTTTTAATTAAGAAAAGTCAATTATATTAAAATAAAACGAACAATTTGAATTGAAAGACAACTTTGCATTGGATGCGAGTTCGTGAGTAGTCTGTTTGTTTTGGGCTCTTAGCCCCTCTTGTTACCCCAAAAAAAAAAACGACAACTTTGCATTTTGGGGGTTGTGAAGCCCCGTTTGTTTAGTATTGTGTAGTTGTTGGTCTCTTGGGGTTTATCCCCCTAGCTTCATTTGAAAAAAGAAAAGATAACTTTGCTTTCGGTTTCATATTTATGTTAGGACTTCTATTATATATAAGAGAATATGCTAGTTTGCAGGAGGCTTGTAACACAAGTAGTTAATAATATTTACTTCATGATGGATTCTCTTTTTCTCCGTATCACTTATATAAGACGATGCTAATTCATATTAAAAAGAACGCCAAAAAAATTTGAATATTTATTTATGAAATGCATGTGAAGGCATTGTTGCAAACACACACAACATTACATGGTGGTTTTGGCAAAAACATTACGAGGTGTAGGGCTGTCAATGGGTCGTGTCGTGTCGGGTTCGTGTCGTGTCAAACTTTTAAACGTGTCAAGAAACCTCAACCCAAACACGACCCATTTATTAATCGTGTCAGGAAATGCAAACCCAAACCCAACCTGTTTATAAACGGGTTGACACGACACGACCCATTTGTAACCCGTTTATTAAACAGGTCGTGTCATGGGTCGTGTCAACCCGTTTACTACCTGCCAACCCGCGAAAAAAATTAGAGAAATTGAACTTTCAGCACACCCAATGGGTTTCGAACCCCAGCCATTTCCACCTCTCTCCTTGCTCCTTATCCATCTTTGTGTTGATAACTTTGTGATTATATGTTACAACATTTTATATTTATAATGTCTTTACAAACTGATGAGCACTTAATTATTACATTTTTATCCATAAATTATATTTGTTAATTGCCTTATTTAACAAATATATTTACCTTATTTGCCACATGTAAAATATATTTAACAAATAATAAATTACCTTATTTTCATCTCCAACATTTAAGTAAATGTCTTTGTCCTTTTACTTTCATTTATTTTTATATTACTCCATTTACTTAAGTTTACAATGTAAATAAGGAAGTACCCCACATTTGGATTCAAGTAAAAATACTAGATAATCAAATTCTCACCAAATCAAAATATGAAAAATATGTTTTAGTGCAATATATACTTCATACTAAAATCTCATAAAATCAAGTTTTCTTATTTTATGTGTAAGGAATAAAAACCGCCAAAAATTATCTTGAGAAAATGATAATTCCGAAAAACCATTTTTCATACTTAGTCAATATTGCACCTCCGCTAAAAAAGTGACATGATACAAATTTTATAAGTTATACGAAATTTCTTTTGGGATTAGGGTTTTAGGGTTTAGGGTTTAGGGATTAGAATTTAGGGATTAGGGTTTAGGGTTTAGGGTTTAGGGATTAGAGTTTAGGGATTAGGGTTTAGAGTTTAGGGTTAGGGTTTAGGATTAGGGTTTAGGGATTAGAGTTTAGGGTTTAGAGTTTATAGTTTAGGGTTAGGGTTTAGGGTTAGGGTTTAGGGATTAGAGTTTAGTGTTTAGAGTTTAGAGTTTAGGGTTTAGGGTTTAGGGTTTAGGGTTTAAGGTTTAGAGTTTAGGGATTAGGGTTTAGAGTTTAGAGTTTAGGGTTTAGGGTTTAGGGTTTAAGGATTAAAACGTTAAATCATAAACCCTAGATACATAATTAATTCAAATAATAAGGAAGAATTACTAACAAATATAATTTATGGATAAAAATGTAATAATTAAGTACTCATCAGTTTGTAAAGACATTATAAATATCAAATGTTGTAACACATAATCACAAAGTGATCAACACCAAGATGGATAAGGAGCAAGGAGATGGGTGAAATTGGCTGGGGTTCGAAACACAGTGGGTGTGCTAAAGGTTCAATTTCCTTAATTTTTTTCGCGGGTTGGCAGGTAGTAAACGGGTTGACACGACCCATGACACGACCCGTTTAATAAACAGGTTAAAACATGTATTTAAACGGGTTGGCGGGTTTACCCGAAACCCACCCGTTTATAAATGGGTCATTGGTGGGTTGACCCAAAATTACCCATTTATTAATGGGTCGTGTTTGGGTCGTGTGTTTTCCCGTGCGGGTTTCGAGTCGTGTAACGGGTCGAGTCGGAAATTGCCACCCCTAACGAGGTGGGTCGAATGCAGCAAATGCTTGACATTAGAACATTAGCCCAGTTTGGGAGCAGAGCCCAACCAAGTCCAAAACCAGATTTTATTTTATCTTGTCTAAAATTAGATTTGAAGTGCTCTAATTCTTGGGTCTAGGCGGAAGGAGAAAAAGAAGAGTGCTACTCCTACCAGTATATAATCAAACACGTTTCTTCTACTGCGGGGAAAATTAAGGTGATCCATAAGTTATACAAGTGAGTAGGATGTGGGTTCTACACAATATCTCTATATTTTACATAGCAAAGTCTTGGTCATTCACAAATACATGTGAAAGAAAGAAGCCTGTTGGGGTCTACGGAGCAGAACAGTCAAATTTTGATGACCCATGCATGCATTAATCACTCCTCTTAACCAATTTGAGACGTTGCACCGATCTGATGAAAGTTCTGCAGAACCAAAATTCAAAAATGAGTTACAAAGAAGAACACAAGATATACAGAGACCCATGAGGCCTAATCTTATCAATAATATTGTTTAATTACTTTCTTAACCATCATTGTCTTGAACATTATTAGGCAACGTGTCAAAAAATGATGGATTTATTAATTATATACCTCCAAGGAACATCTTGAGCAAGAAGCCAGTCTCCCTCTCTGTCTTGGTAAGTGAGTTTATAATTGTTTGAATCCATCTGACCTGTTCCAGATCAATCCAGACACAGTTGTTAAAACCCAAATGAAACACAGGAGTGTATGTATATATATATATCAAACATTTGTCACTTCCACGTACTTTAAAACTTACATTTGTCAAACATGTCCATCAAGGTGTCTGCGAGTGTTTGGAAAGAGTGATGGAGGCTTAAGTCGATCTTTCTTGCTATTCCCACTCCTTCCATCTTCACCTTAATGAATGCAGAGTGGTGGTGGTTTGATGATCCTCTGCCACCACCAGAGCCATTCCACACCGTCCGATGATCGTGACCATGGTTGTGGTTGTGGAAGCAAGCCTCCTTTCTCCATGACTTAATGGGAGGCCACCCTACCAAACCATCTTCATCATTTCTATGGCCAAACCAAATAACATTTTATCAGATCATTTTAGTTTACTTATTAATTCATGGGTAAATACTTATGTTGAAGAAACTGATTAGTTAAGAAGAAAAAACAACACAAAATATAGTGAATTAAATAAGTGGGCTAGGATAGTGAACTCATCCCTTCGTATTCAAGTTTTGAATCTATGTTCTCATAGATTTTGTATAAAAATCAAAATTTTGGTGTAAAAGAGAGAAAAGTACTTGATGACAATGGTAAAGCGGGAGTTGTTGTCTTGGTGCTTATCAGGGTCGTCGTCGTTATCGTGGTGGTTTGGTTGGTTGTTGTTCCAAAGGAACAAAGGCAGCGTTCGAGGCACGGCTGCAGTGGAACGACTAGTGTTATTGTTGTGGTCATCAAAAGCTTGGTCAAAGCTGCGTTTCTTGTTGTCATAATGAATAGGTTTGGAAACAGCTGCTACTTCCTTAGCTTCGTAACCAAAGTTGTTTAAGTCGAAGCCTTTGATTGGATTGCTTGGAAGAGCGAGACCCAGTTGAAGCTCCATCTAAAACTAAATCCAACAAGAACAAACAAAAGGTTACCCAATAAAATATACAAGATGATGATGACTTTTTTTTTTTGGGTGAACTGATGATGATGACTTTGTGTGAATGAGAAAGAGAAAGAGAAAGAGAGAGAGAGAGACAGAGAGTCTGGGATTTAAGGGATCTGGGTTTCTTGCTGTAATATTTATATATATATATATATATATATATATACATATGTATGTAACATGAGAGCAGGAGAAGGTTTTATTTTATTTAAATAAATAATAGAGAGTAACAGAGAGTGAAATAGATGGGGGGACATGGGATGGGAAAAGGGGGTGGTGAAGACGAGGCCGGAATGGGCGGGCATGGGACAACAGTGCTGGGGACATTGGCTAAGGCTGTCCGTGTCAATGCTTCACTTTTAGCCGACCCACTTGCCCCTGCTGTTCCTGCAACTCGCCCCTCATTGCTTTCTGAACCCCCAACACTTTATCTATACCATTTAGAGAGCTAAGCTCCTCACGCGTATCAAGACCGCCTCTTTTAGACAACCGCATCAAATTTATGATAAGTTATTTTAGAGAATTGATTTTCCCGCTCTTCTTTTGTTCATTTATATTCAATTCAAATTGTTATTTCTCTTTTGTTTATTTTAAAAATAAAAATAAAAAATGTAAGTGAAAAGATGAGTTATCACCTTTATTTTATAATATTAAAATACACATAATATAACTCGTTCACATCTCGATAACCGAATTTAAATTTTCAACTTCTATGGTATATTATAACGCATTCACGAGTTATACCGTGTAATTATAGTATAGTCAACCTATGGAGCCAGGTGGGTCCAGTCTACTGAACACAGACAAGAACTCGTACAAAACTGAAGTTGATCACATTGACACGTTAAGTGTGTGTTAAGTATGCGTCAGTTTTTGCCGCAAACTCAATTTGAGTCGCATAACATATACTGATTTCTCTGAAACAGGATGAGTTTTAGGGCCACAAGACAAGATCATCTAAATTAAAATTGATTGAGACAGTTTCTCTTTGGTTAAAAATTTGCATACGTTTCCTTTTGTGATATTATAGTGAGTGATAGCGATCGAGTGACACGGGGTTGGGAGAGAATCCTTGAGATGCAAAACAAACAACAAACAACCACCAAGGAGATAAACAAATTAATAAAATATATAACAAATGTTGGTACAAAAATGGAGGAGACATATGTTCCCTATGTGCTTTGTTTTGGTAATGTTTAGGCTTTATGGGTGTTTTTGTTTTTTTAATCTTTCTTTTTTGTATATGTATCATGTATGGTTGTTGTTGAAGCTTACATTATATGGTACACAAAGCTCCAACAAACCAACATAGAAAAATTGCCTCCTTTGAGTCAAGTCACACTCTCACTCTCGGTCCCGGCTTGAACAGCATTATTGAAAGAAAAAGCAGAGTCCTCGGGGGGTTCCACGTGATTGCCGGCAAGCCCGCGAGACCCTGGACCAAGCCACCCGCACGAGGCAACCAGGCAAGGATTTGAAACATGGTAGTGTGGTGTGAGGGTGCCACCCCACATACCAACAAAGCACTACATTTTCAATTTAGCTGCCTGCCTGATCGCAGATTTATTAATTAGTCCCATGCATGATGCATGCATCCAGATTCCAACGAAACCCTAGATACATAATGCTGGTTCAAACCCATGTGTCCAATGGTCCAATTCACTAGGTTAAGACTGTGACTGATTGAATCAAGTCAATTGCAGTGAGGTTATATATGTGTTGAAAGTTCTTAATAACCGTCCGATTAATGAACTCATCAACATTGACGGCTGAATTGAACCCCCAAACTGTAAAAGCTCGCAGTCAATTGGACTCGTTTTAATGTTTCAACGGTGAAGAGTGGAACAGAAATGTCCTCCACTAAAGCTGTAAAAGATTGAGTGGCGGCCATGGTGGTGATATTTTTATTCTTTTTCGGTGGAGAGGTCCCCTAGCTAGGAGGGGCTAAGCTAGTGAAGGAGAACATTCAGACTTTGCCCCTCAAAGAGGTCCCCTCTCTCTACTGGAATAAATCTCAAATCCTGTCCTCCTTCGACATATTTCACGCGTATGAGGTGGACGTTGATGTTCTTGCATCATCTCACAAATTTGAATGTTTCGATTAATGAAATATTGACTATAGAAATGGAATTTGGAAAGCATATATATATAATATAGTAGAGACTAGAGAGAGAGAGTGAGTGTGGGGACAAAGGGACAAAGTATATATTTTGCTTGTATTATGATGACTTTGAATTGTGGTGTTGCCGTTGCGGGACCAAAGTTTCCCATCAAAGATAAGCAAGCGTGTGACAAACAATGTGAGATTTTAATTCTCTCTCACCCTTTTGGCCATGAATCTTCCCTCCCAATATATCTCATTCTTTATTGTTTATATTTTGATTGCAATACACGTATGAAGTTGGGTGATGAAATGGAACAGGGTTGTTCGATTCACACGCAGGACTTGAATTACAAACCGATTGCAGATGATATTATTTAGTCAAACTAAAATATGATGAAAATGAGGACTTGCTTTTGCTTATAAAAAATAAACAAATCGCAACATTTTAGGAGTAAATCCAAATAAAATCAAGCATATATATATATATATATTCCTGGATATGATGGTCTTGGTTGATTGGACTTGCACTTTTAACTGTTTAATTACGTTTCATTCATGTCGAATTAAAACTGCGAAATAATGGCAAAAGCCGAAAGGAAATGGACATGATTTGTTTGTCGTCAAGAAAAAGAGCAGACGTCGGTGGTAGTAAATATGGTTTATCAAGTCATTAAGTTGATTATTAAACTTGAGCACAAGGAAGGGTCCACTTGACTTAGTGCTTTTGATTTTGCTGCAGGCAGCTGCTTCAGAAAGCATTTTTTCTGTTTGGAATTGGGAACTGGGAATTGGGTGGATGGTTGGTTGGTTGCTGCTACTACGACTTTGAGTCCTCATTGTCGGTTTAGATATGAGCAATATTACTGATATCTGATAGCCTCCCAAACCACACGCTTCCCTTCCCTTCCCTTCCCCTCCCTCACTTTTACTAATCACTTTTAATAATCACTTTTAGGTAGAAAGTAAAGCCAAAAATAGTGAGACCTGGGCAGCTTCCTTAAGCTTTCTTACTCGATTTCCTTGAAAATAAAATGGTTTCCTTGCTTAAAAGTAATATGTCTTGTGTTGGTCGGGTGGGAGATAGAAACCAAAAATTAAGTAGGTGGACGACCAAACCACTGGTCATATAGTGTCTGTCTGTCAGCATCATTCATTACCCTAATTTCATTAAACACCATTGAAATTTGAAACTGGAGGAGCCCTCTTCCTCTTGACTCTCTTGATTGCTGCTGTGACTGTCTGAGTCTGACTCTGACGGGGTAAACAGTAAAACAAGGGGCATCAACATATTATTTATGGAACCTTTTTAGTCCCTACGTACGTACCCTCACTCACTCAGCTTGCTTTAGTCATGAGTCTACAAATATTATAGGAATTAATTCTACATCAACATTAATTTTCCACATGCTAAATGCTTGTTAATGGTATGGAACCCAAGATCAGATTTTGTCCAGCAGCCATTTCACCGTTATCTGAAAACAATGTATGTTAATGTTAGGAGACTCGCTTTTACTTTTACACCCAAAAAAAAAGAAAGAACAACTCTGAAAAGGTTGCAGTAATTTTCTAGTCCAATTTTTGGATTGTTTTCAAAAGTACCCAATAGGCCCATTTAATGGAATGGATTCAAATTTGACGAAATTTCAACGTTTATGCCCAAAATCGCATGATACGAGAGAGGAGAACACATAAATATTCATTGGGCCTGTACAACCCACAACCATGCTTGCTTGCTTTAGAATAATGAGTTGTCCTATGACGAAGGTACCATAAATGTGGACTTTCATATTCGTCTAATGAAATGATCATATAACTAATATGAATGATTCATATATGGCACCTCACTATAAAATTTTGCTACCCTAATTGTTTTTTTGGGTCCACTTAATTTGTATGAAACAATCATAGCCCAACGTTGTGTAAGCTTTCATTGGCAAACCCTTTCACTCGTATATTATACTGAAAGCAGCTCAACCTTTTTTTTTTCTTTCTAAAAGTACAAAGGATTAGGGGTGGGGATTTAAACAAATATTCATTAGGTGCCTCGATCAGGGACGGATCCAACATTTTAAAATGGGGTGGGCTAGATTTACCTTACTGAACTTTTAGATTTTAGACTCGGCTAAATCCTTAAGGGAGACTTATGGAATTGATCATAAATATATATAAATTTAATTTGAGAACATATCATTTTTATTTTATTTGTTTAAAAGGCATATTTTACACTAACAATGCCAGCAACTTTTCATTATATATGCTTAAACATTAACACTAACTATAAGAAAAGAAAAAACTAACCTCAGCTATAGCCCAGGTTGTACATAGCATAGGTCCGTTCCTGCCTCGAGCCTACATAAATGAAGGTGAAAGAGCTCAATTAACTTAGCTATACTCTAATGACGCTTGAATTGCTGCTTTTACAGCTTGTTTTCCGTTGAAGAAAATGAATTCATTGATTAGCCAAAGAAAAACGTTGTTTGGGTGGTTGGGGTAGGGACTAAATTACCATGAATTATTAGGAGACAAAGCGGCACCACTAATGGCATGAAGTCAAGTCAAGAATTTCAGCCCTTCTTTCATTGGTACGTAGGGCTTTAATTAATCAAGCACGATTCTCATTCTGAAAAGAAAGAATCCATTCAATCCAAGAAAGATACTCCATTGCATATAGGAGATACTAGCAAAGGAGCCCGCGCAATGCTGCGGGTTTTAAAACTGTGTGAAATGTGTCTAAAGTCGTCAAATATGTAGGGAAAATGATACTATTTATATAGACATGGAGATCCAAAATAGTTGCATTATGCTTTGTTTAGCAAGTTTACGTTGCATCAATGTAAACATATCTTAATCAGATCTCACTTCATATTACAACAGCAGTAATTGAATGATCTATTTTGACCACACAGCATAAAAACATAATCAACAATCCGAATCAAGCACGTGGGCAAAGAGATCTCATAGTTCCTCAAAAAACAGCCATATACCACAACCTTACCAACTGAAAAAGACAATTGACGCAGCCTCAATGAATGGCATGGATTCAGTGTCACCTAACAATAAAGAAAATAGTTAGCTCTTGCATATAAACACAGAAAGAGAACAATGAGTCATATAACATTTCTATGTTTTAACTATCGCTTACCCACAGTCCCACCCAACTCTATAACATAAACATCTGTAGGGCACTCTTTTCCATCGCAGGAATGAGAGAAACTGATTCAATCCAGGTCTTAATGGCATTGATGTGTAGAACAACCTAAATTCAGTCAAACATGGCAGGAAGCCAGCCATCAGTACTCTATGCAAGTGAGAGAATAAATAAATGAATAAATAAAGTTATGAATTCATTAACATTTGTAATTTTGTATTATCACCTGAATAGTATTTCCAAGGTAATCGCCTATCCCCTCCTTATCCAGCACAGAACTCAATTTCAAAAAATAAAAATGAGGCAACCCATTAAAAGAAAATATCAACATTTCATTAAAGGGATAGATGTTAGGAAAAATATAAGCACACACACCTGATATATCTTCCCAGTGGTAATGTTGTTGTCCCTAGTAAGAGTCACATCTAGGAATCGTTCATAGTTGCCGCGGTCTAAATCAACCTATTACGATTCAAACTTTAGACTAAGGCTAAGCAACAGCATAAACCATAAAGATAGTATTTCAGGGGCAAGATGCTGTGTTGGCACTGGTTAAGTATGTATGTATGTATGTATGTATGTATGTGTATATAAATATATATATATACATAAAGAGGAAAAGAAGTCCAAAGCGAAATACCTCTCCACAATCATCGCGAACAAAAACCTCTCCATGTTTAAAGGGATCTGCAAATTGTTGAACCAAACTCAAATTAATAAAGAAGAAAATTGAAGCATTTAAAGTAGAGAGAGTAAGAAAAGAAGAAGAAAACTGATTTTGATTGAGGTGACACGAAGGCCACATGTAAATCAATTAGGCATAGACCAAAATGGCAGTCTGATTTGCAACACACCGTCCCAAACGGAAATTAATAGCCTCAGATTCATCCTCAATAGCGAAGCCAAATCTTCCCACAAACGAAATTAATGGCCGCAAGAAAGCCAGATCAAGCTTCAATAGTGAAGCTCTCATTGGAGAAAAAGCCAGCCAAAAAAGATCTCCCATCCCCTAAGAATCCCAACCAAAGGCAAAACTGGTTAGATTTTTCTGACACGTCATGGATAAACAAATTATTAAGTTTTAAAAAAGAGTCTATCACAAAATTTAATCAACAAATCATAAACCCTAAATTCCAACAAATCAAATAATCATATATAGTCATCTATAATCCAACAAATCATTATCCACACACAAAATCATCAATATTCATCCAATCCAATAAATCATTATCCACACATAAAATGATCAACATTCATCTAATAACTCATTATAAAAAATTTAACTAACTAAAAATATTAGGCATTATCATCAATTAGGGATTTAGAGTTTAAAAATTACTTGAATATGAGCTTTTCCAAACCTGGAGAAGTAAATCAAGCCTGCAAGCGAAATAAATGAGGCTCCAAATGAAGCTTCGAACCTTTTCTGCCATACACATGAACTAATCAAACCAAACAGTCGTATCAATTAATCAACAAATCATATATTTTTAGAAACAAATTTAATTAAGACAAATGAACAAACATTGGGAAGAAAAGAAGTTCATCACAAAATTTAATCAACAAATCTTAAATCTTAAATCTTAAATTCCAACAAATCAAATAATCATATATAGTCACCTAATCCAACAAAACATTATCCACACACAAAATCATCAATATTAATCCAATCCAATAAATCATTATCCACAAACAAAATCATCAACATTCATCCAAATAACTCATTATAAAAATTTCAACTAATTAAAAATATTAGATATTATCATCAATTAGGGATTTATAGTTTAAAATGACTTGAATATGAGCAGTAAAACACTTAATCAAAACAATAAACTTATGTTTTGGAATAAGTCCATTGCATTATGTCGTATAATGGATGGTTTACTTGCAGCTTTACCATCAAGAGAAATATATCACACAAAAACAAATACCAAATTAAATGGAAGCAAACAAACAGAGAATAAATAGGTTTCTACATATTTTATACAGTGTTAAATCAGATTTTTTGTTTGAATGATCTTATATTGAAGCAACCATCTTTACCTTCCAGCCGAAAGACTCGTTTTTCTGAATAATTCAGTTAGTAAAAAAAAATGTTACCAAATAAAGTAAAATTACCACAACATTTATAACACCGGCTTTGAAGTTATGGTGATACTGGGTCTCTTTTCTCGAGCCAAATACAGCAAAGTTGGCAACCCACACCCTTCAACATCAGCTGCATTGGGTCTCTCCCATGAACTGCTATCTGAGAAAAAAAAAAATTGGTCAAACACCAGTTAAATATCAGTGACCCTGACTCGCAGTTTTATGGTAAACTATCATACTTGAAGAATGGTGTTATGGACACGTCGCGATTTATATTTATCCCACTGAGAAAAGCCTTTATGTTTTGACCGTACTTCTTCTGAAATGTGGCCTAGCTGCACTGCATTTTCGATTTTATTCTCCATGTCCTTGTATAATTTCTACAGCAATAATTTCAGAAGGCAGATTAATAAATGTTTGTGATGGGCCTACCTAAATTTGCACCACAAAAATTTGTGAAAGTTAATTAAATTCTTGATATTAGTACCTTAATAACTACGAAATCTTTAGCCTATTTATCTTCAACTGCATCATTAGCAGGTCCTAAGACAAAATAGGTGGAGTTTCAAGCTTACGCTCTTTTAATTTGCTCATCTCAATGGCATCAATTGACAATTGGTTGGCGTCTAGATACAAATATATATTAAGCTCCTAGGGTTCATTATCCACATGCTCATTATTCAAAAGAGTTTGGACAGGTGTTTATATATATGGTACTGGGTGGTGGAAGGGGATCTAGGTCTTGCTAGCTCTCCTATCCAGGGACCTTACGTTCTTTCTCCTCCTCTGTGGAGGTTTTGACTCTGTTGGCATAAATTTGGAAAATGGCAGGTGTTAGTGTATATAAATGGAAAAATTTGAGTACATCAAGCATTCTATTAATCTAATGGACAAAAGTATAAACTCAATCTATTGAACCAATTGAAAACAAATTTTGAACAATTGTGACAATTATTAAATAGGTATAAGAGAATTAAGCCAAAACACTTGAGCCCTAACAGAATCAAATCAAGGGGTGTTGATTTTGTTGTTATAAATTTGGTAAATGGTATGCGGTAGTGTAGACAAATAAGAAAATTTTGGCGAAGACAATGGCTATTGTTATAGAATTAAGGACAACATAAACTGCACAAACCAAAATTTAAATAACCTATGAACACCTAATGACCTATAAATAGAAATAAGATAACCTGATGACTTAATGAGCAAGTTTGTTACCGAATAAAGATAATCTAATGGAGAAATAAGCTATAGAAGCAGTAATAATCTATAAACAGCTATAGGTTATAAACATATAATAAAAGCAGAAATAACAGGCTACATGCTATAGTTTTTGTTCATTACATTTAAAACATCTAATAAGAATTGTGAATCTTACAATGCACACAGTTATCAACCTCACTCAAGCAACTCTGAGTGCCAATTCAAATCCACCATGAACCAATCCATAAGCTCAAACATAGAACTCAATCATATGGTAAACCATCACACAAAAGGCTTAATTTCAGTCCAAAAGAGCAATTCGAGGATATGATTCTTACCTAAAATGCTTTGGTGAAGTTGCAAAATCACCTTTGTCCTCATGATCAAACCTTTCAACAGCTAAAAAAAGAATGAAAGGAAATTAATTCCAAGCACATGCAGGGAAGAACAAAGGAACCAAATAGTTCAAAATATCAGCTCTAAATCTTATTTTGTTTAGATGCAAACAGATATTAAGCTCTTAAGGTTCATTATCTAAATGCTCATATAGAGAGAGAGAGAGAGAGAGATTTTACCTTCTTAATAAGAATAGGTAAAGAAAGTAGGAGAAATAGATTGTATATCCTGAAATTCTTTAACTTTGAGGCTTGTAAAGCTTTTACATCAAAAGTCTTCGCTATGTCGCCCCACAAAGGGACTCTAATTTTCCCACTCCTATATCAACAGAGATATTTTTAAAAACCATTCTTATAAGAGGTGTAACATTTGTAAATTTATAAATGTTTTGTTAACATTTATACCTGATATTTTCAATGTGCATTTCACACTTTGTTTCCTTGGATTGTCAATCATTGTTGTTTTCAAATCTTGTGGTGCAGTGATGTGTCTCAGAACATCTAGCAATTTCAGAAAATAGCGTCATAAGATTATTAGAATGTGTAAAACCTGAAATACTGAAAATGACATCAAAAATAATATTTGTATGTATATGCAGATTGTTACTTGTTAGGATTGAATTGTCATTTATCCGAGAGAATAAGTGGCTGTAATCAACAAAATAGAAATGGTGCCCTGCATGATTGAAAAAGAAGTGAAAAAAGTTACTGACAAATAGACGACAAAACAGTAATTCATTCTTAAATTTTAATTGATGCCGTGATCTAAAAAGTAGGATCAGGTAAATAACAAAACAACATAAGCAAACAATGAATCTGCAAAACTAAAAGCTTTGACGATTAATGAGGAAGAAAAGTATTGCAGATTAAATGAGTTGTTTAAGTATGGATATACATTTAGTTAAATGCAATCAGCATTCTAAATGTAAATATAAGGCAAAATTATCAAAAACGCAGAGATTAGATTGCAGAATTGACAATGCAAGTTGATCAATAAGACTTGTGTTAAGAGTCAAATATTAATGTTCAAAATATAAAAGAAGTTTTTGTTTATGGCCACGAAGAAAATAATGGATTTTCTTTTTGGTGGCATACACATTATTTAAGATGCGTTCTATTAAATTGTAGGAGTTATTACAAAATGCAATAAATTTCAAACTAAAATCACATAAACAAACGATCAATCTGATAAGCTAAAATCATACACGATTAATGGGGGAAAAAAGCATTCAAAATGAACGGTGTTGTTTAAACATGAATATACCTTTAATTGAATGCGGTGAATATTCTAAATGTAGATGAAAGACCAAAATTATGGCAAATGGATAGATTGTATAATTAACAATAAGAGTTTATTAATAAGACTTGTGTTAACAGTGAGATATTTATTGTTCAAGCAATAATACAATTCATGTATATCTAGTTACTGTTTAAGTTGAAATAGTATAAAGGACTGATTTTCTCACCATTGCATTAAGCGAGACGCATTGCAAACCAACAATTTGATCATTAGGTCTGAACAGCATCGGTCTCCAGGTTTCACCCTCACTCTCTAATTTTCACGCTGGACTGAAAGGGGTGCAAATTGTGGATCGGAACAATGTTCATTGTGCCCTCAATCTGAAGAAAAAATATATATGCCCTTGGTTAGTATACAGATGCATAAAAAATTATTGCAGAAAATAGAGGAATGTTTAAGCATGTACGAATAGAAGTTGAAACCTGATAGTAAATTTTGCAGAACATCTTTGTACACTATATTTTTAGTGTATTTATTTGGCACTTCTTTATTATTATCTATTATGATTTTGAGGCCTTCTCTAGACGTAGCTCTAGATAACGCGACATAAAGCTGTCCATGAGTGAAAACAGGTTGGGGAAGATACAACCCAACTTGTTTTAAAGATTGACCTTGACTTTTGTTTATTGTCATAGCATAGCATGACCTAATTGGGAATTGGCGCCTTTTAAAAATGAAAGGCCATTTGTTTTCTGTTGCTGAAAGAATGATCCTAGGTATAAACACTTTGAGGCCAATGTGACTACCAGTGAGTATTTTTGCTTCAATAACTTTATCAACCATTTGGGTCACCACTAATCTTGTTCCATTACATAAACCTGAAGATTGATTTAGGTTTCTCAATAACATAATAGGCATGCCAATTTTTAAAGTCAAACTATGTTCAGGCAAACTATTAAATTCAAGTTGATTGAGAAATTCTATGGGATACATCGTACAAAGGTTTTCAAAATTGGTTGATGATGGACATAAAGAATCTGAGCTCAAATAAACGCGTTTTTCTCCTGGCAATAGGTCTATTGCGTAATTATTTATCTCTCTTCCAGGAGAATTCCTAGCTGTAATAATGGCTCGTTCCCTTAAATAAGCAAAATCAGCAAAATTTTTGTCAAAATCTGGGTAAGTTGCCAGAAAAATTGATTGAATAGGATCTATGTATGATTGAATGAGTAAATCTTGAGGAATTTCAATCCAAGGTCCCTCTTCATCATTTGGATCGTCAATATCAATTATCTGGCCATTTCCAATTCGAAGAATCCAAGCAGCAAACTCACTTATTTTCTGTTTTTCTTCACTGTTCAATCCTTTTTTTGAAAGCCTCATGTTTTCTTTTAAACAAAATATTTTAAAATAAGGCCATAGGTAAGAGCTATTAAGAGACGCGTCTATGATTTCTTCTCTCGTTCCTCCTGGAATAACTGGTAATATTTGTCTAAAATCACCACCTAGCAAAAAAGGCTTGCCACCAAATGGAGCATTTTGATTTGAATCATTGAGATGCGATAAAATATCACGAAGTGATTTATCTAATGCTTCAAAACAATGTTTATGATTCATAGGAGCTTCATCCCAAACAATCAATTCAACCTTTTCAATCAATCTGGCAAGATGAGTTGTTTTTTTAATTTGACATGTTGAGGAATTAGTAACAATTAAAGGAATCTTAAATCTAGAGTGAGCTGTTCTACCACCTGGCAATAATAATGATGCTATTCCTGATGAAGCAACAGCTAAAACAATCTTGCCTTCAGATCTAATTTTACTTATTATAGTATGCCACAAAAAAGTTTTTCCAGTTCCTCCATGGCCATGAACAAAAAAAAGGGCTGGTTTTTTTTCATTCACGGCATTAATCACAGAATCATACACATCTCTTTGGCCTTTATTTAGCTGTGTTATCAAAATTGAGTGTTCTGTTTCTAAATGATGAACATCATAATTTAACTCTTCTCTTAGCAATTTAATTCTAATTTTGGACATTTTATGTTCATCAGGCATAGGAAGATAATGATCTTTCAAAGAGCTAGATGATGCATTAAAAAGTTGTTCTAATTCAAACAAAAGCGAATTTTTTAACTTAAATTCTGACAAAATAAGATTTGGCATTACAAAGGCTTTTTGTAGTTTGTATAAAATGTCATCACACATATTTTGCCAATGAGTATCAAAAAGCAATTGAGGATTTCCTACATCACAAAACAAAATGATTGTAACAAACAATTGTCTTAGTTGAGAACATGAGGCTGTGTTCACAGAATTTCCTAAGGCCTCAATCCATTCTTTATCATCTCCTAACAAACCAAGGTATTTACATGCAGCCTGATATGACGGATGTATAATACCATCAATAGTTTTCATGTGATCAAAATTTAAAGCTCCTTTTTGCAAATTCAGAAGCATTCTTAAGTAATACAATTCACCAAGACGCAGGATGTACATAGGCTATTCTACCTATTGATCTCCTTCTTTTCCTAGGTTTCCAAATTTTGTTGCGAGAATCCCATACAAATTTTGTAGGGAATTCTGCATATGTCAATATTCGCGCTTCAGGAAACATTTGGTTTGCTTTAAACCAACTTGTTAGCATTGTATCTTCAATACCGTTTTGGCTAACAATTGATTCAAGTGATTGATCACCATTGAAAATAATATTTTGTTCTAAAGGCAAATGTATTGATAATCGTTCAACAGCAGGCTCTCTAGAATGAATAGGGTATTGAAACAATCTCCAAACAGCTTCATATGGAGATATGTATCTACAATTAAGATAAGCTAATATCTCATCCTCTGGCTTGTCTTGAAAAACTACTCTAGCTCTATCTGAACCTTTGTTTATATATTTAAAAAGATATTTTATAAGCATTGATTGGCAACATGATTCAACATTTATATGAGCTTTGTATCTCAATAATAGTTCTGAATTGTAAGGCACCACAAAGCTGTTGTCAACCTTTATTCCATTTTTTAACACAAATTTTGTTGGATCTTCACGGCGCCTATATGCAGGAAAACCATTTTTTTCAAAAACTGATTGACACTTGTATTGTTTGGGAAAAGATTTAGAACACACACCTGCCCGCATGCAGGGAGAATTACGATTGATTTCCCCGCAAGGACCGTGGATCATGAATTGGTTTACAATATCATATAGCATAGGATCCACATCCTTGTCCGGTAATTCAGCAGAAATGATGGAATCTATATCTACTGCGAGAAGCATTTATAACCTTGTTTCAACCAGACCAACATATGACAATGAGGCAATCCTCTTTTTTGGAACTTAAACCGTGCAAATTTCTGTTTGTGATGACAGCAACAAATAAAATAAAATAAAAACCTAATAAGTTTTATTATCATTTAAAAAATCTAAGAAATTGAGGATAGCAGAAATTCTAAGTTTGTAAAATTTACCTCTTCAACTTCTCCAAAAACTTTCCCTGATTTGATATAACTGATCATATCATCAAGCTTCATTTTAAACACTCTAGAAATTAGATAAGGTCTATCCTCTCCCTTGTATCCAGGCTTGGTATCAAGTTCTCTAACAATTTCTGGCCATTTGACATTGCAGGTGAAAGTTATAAACAAATCAGGATTACCATAATGTCTACAAATTGCCATAGCATCATGATAATTATTAAGCATGTATCTAGTACTTCCAGTATATGAGCTAGGCAATATCACTTTTTGTCCCACATTATTAGCATCACTATCACCCTTTGAAATTGCATCATAAATACCTTTATAAATCTCACTTCTCAAATTTTTTTGATTTTTTCTAATATAATCTAATCGATCTTCTTCAAGTGTTGCATAAGAATCTACTAAAAACTGTTGAAACAATCTTCCACCTTTTAACAATGTATCCAATAAAGGCCCTCTTTCCTGAAATCTGGTAAGCTATGAAAGCTCTCATAGGCACCCTTCCTCTTTTGGGCTCATGACCTTTGTAATCATTACTCCATTTTAAATCGGGTCTATAGCCATCTTCGCCATAAGGGAAAAGAATAGGATATTGTAAAGACATGAACTTTGGGTTTAATTTTGTTATACGTTTCAACTCTCCAGCTTTCAACTCTATAACAATATCTCTATTCGAATCAAAAAGACCTATATCTCCCACAACCAAACCACCAATTTCATCACATGTCGGTTGTTCATATTGTTTACTATCATTCTTGCTTGCCGGCCCAATAATCTCAGTTTTAAAGGAGTAAGAAAACCCCCTTCAAATTTATCCCTGACTGTTCGAAAAAGTTTTACCAATTCATTTGATTCGTCAAACATCCTAATCAAACCTTGAACAATGTCTTCATCAAGCTTTTCATTCGTTTGTTTACAATTAACAGCGTTAAGGCGATTCATTGTTTCATTATGGGTATCATATATGTAAAGCTGGGCAAATTTTGGACATTCACCTTCAAGGGGTAACAAAGAACCCATTAAATGATGAACTTGACCACTAATTTTAAAAATGTAAGGACCTGGTCCACTGTTAATTGAGTGATCAACTTTGGCTCCCATTGAAGTAAATGCAAACATAGAATTATAGGCCCTGATATTCTCTCTAAACAACAAACTTTTTGGGCCTTTATCCGGATCAAGTAAATTTTCTAAAAAAGGAGGTGTTGGCTTTGAAATCGGAAGTTTGATCTTTCCTTGTTGACAACAAAGAGTAAAAAGAGGCTCATTGGCTGCATTTGCTTTTTTAATGGATTCTTTGAACCAAAAAAGTGCACCACAATAAATGCACTTATAATTTTTATCTCCCAAATCCACATACTGTTCCATCATTCCTACAAAGAAGGGAAACATAGAACAGGGCAAAAAGAGAAAAATATAAGACAAATGTACGCCATGAGTAATATAAAGATAGGGTTGAAAATAAATATTTAACTGAGGAAAAAACGTACTCTGCCTCTTCCTCTGATAAAATGCTTGACCCCCTATTCATTTGATCAAAAGTGTCAAATGAAATCTCCTCTCTGGTTGTTTGACTTGTGCTTATCTGACGAAAGCATATATTTTGAACACATTTTCGTTTCTTGTTCTTAGTTTGAAAGGCTTTTTTATGGCTCGTTCTGGAATTTTTTTTTGTCTCTATGCTTATTTTCGTTGTTAGGATGACAGACATTTTCGTGAGAACATTCTATATCAGCTGAAGTACCAGGAACTACAGGCTTGCTGCACTATGAAAGCTCTATTGGAAACTCGGGTTCCAGAATTTTTTTTGGCTTCATGCTTATGCTTAGTATTAGTGCAACAGACATTTTCGCGAGAACATTCTATACCAGCTGAACTACCAGGAACTACAGGCTTGTTGCACTATGAAAGCTCTATTGGAAACTCTGGTTCCAGAATTTTTTTTGGCTTCATGCTTATGCTCAGTATTAGTACAACAAACATTTTCATGACAGATTTGTATACCACTCGAAGTGGCAGAAATATGGGTTTCCTGTGTCCTCAGGCTTTTTCTGGTTTTCGCAATCCTTTTAGACATGATATTCAAAAATTATAAATTCCAACCAATAAATTGATAGCTGGAAAGCCAAAAAAAAACATGCATGAGTTAAATTATAATATTTTTATTACATCTATTGCCTAATCAAGCAAAATAGACACACCAATGTACTGTAGTTATAAAAATAAGAATTTTCAAACAACACAATATGTAAAAACAAATTAAATACAATTTCTATAGCCTAACCAAGCAAACCAGATATAAGCAGTAACATCACAACCACAGAAATAACAATTTTCAAATGACACTATCTAAAAACCAATTTGCCACAGTTGATATGTATGACCTCTTCAAAAGACGAATAGAAAACTGACCCTTTGCCTAACAGCGATGGGAAGAGCTATCAAACAGTCCAAAAAGCAGTTAGGCAGCACCTATAACAAACGCGACCGAAAAAATGAAATCAAGCAACAATCAAAAGAGCAAAAAAAAAAAATGTACAGATTCTGTTTGTGATAATGGTCTAAAAGTACATGAATTACGATAATTAATGATTTTTAAAGGAAATGATGAAAAAAAAGGAGCTACTAATATACATAAATCAGAGAATCATCTATAAGCATTTGACTTACGATGATTGATGATTTTCAAAAGGAAACGAAGAAGGAAAGGAGTTACTAATGGTAAGAACTCATACATGTGTTGCCATTTTTAGGCTACGTTAATATAATGGAGAAGTAGGCTATAAAAGTAGAAATAACCCATATACACTTAAAGGTTACAGAAGCAAAATAAAGGAAAAATAACAGGCTAGGTTATAGTTTTGTTCATTACACTTAAAACATCTAATAACGGTTGTGAATCTTAAGTTTTGCTCAAATTGAACAAAGACATAAAGAGATCTAGGTTCTATCTTTGGAGCAACTAAGTCATAGTTGATCTCTCTATCTCATATATGTTCATTCATATTCATAAATTGCTAGCAGACCAGATCAAATGGTTGATGAGGTATCACAAAAACCGAAATTGAAATAATTCAGCAAATTCAAATCAAATGAACACAGTTCAACCAAGCATAGTTTATAACCATACACAAAAGTGAAGTCTATGTTCCAAGATTTTGAAATATTAAGTAGATTACCCTTCTAAAATTATACATCAAGCAATCGCCTGGACAAACCTATGAAGCACGTACACTGCTATAAGGTGACCATGGTTGTGTTGGATACATGCAGAGATCAAGACAATTAGGGTTTGATAAACCGACCTATACTTAGTAATTCTAATTTTTTTTTTTTAAATAATCCTTTGCTCCCACCTTACCCTATGACTTTTATTTGTTCTCCTTCTCTTAAAAGTAAGTATTAACAAAATTCTAAAAATTTCCCACATATATATAAGAGAGAGAGAGAGAGAGAGAGAGAGAGAGAGAGAGAGAGAGAGAGAGAGAGAGAGAGAGAGAGAGAGAGAGAGAGAGAGAGAGATTACTCATGCAAAAGCCAAGCTCCTCACCAAGATCAGCAGCAAAAATTGCATCTGTCAATTACAACCAAGAGGAAAAAGAGGAAATTGCCTTAAGAAGCTCCCAAGTTTGTCAACTGCATGAATCAACACATTACTGGAGAATTTACAATTTCTTGATCCAGGGGCTGAAGATGCATTACCAGGAAAACCCACCTAAGTTATAAAAAGATATAAACCTCGAAAGTAAAAGAAATAGATCTAGCTGGACCTGAGAATTAATGAAGAATTCTAAAGTTAATTTTAAATTCCAATGCTAAATATATTGGCTCCTCAATCAATGTCATGGCTAGAATGACAGTTATCCACATCAAGTAAAAAGTTCCCTGTAAAAGTTTTAAAAAAGCATGAACTCCTAACCTGTACAGGGATTTTATTCAACCGTTTGGGCTCCAAAGCAACATTCTCAAGAAGATACTGAAATACAATGTGGGGTAAAACAACACAAAAATGTAATGAATATTTCGTAAAGTTCTTCAACAAAAGCATATAAATGTCATTTTTATGAGGGCTCATACACAAAAGAGGGATTGAAATCGCCTTGTATTTGATTGAGTATCAATCTTGAAAATATGCAAAGAGCACCATTAATAAGTTTGTTAAGCCAAATGGAGAATAAATATATATTGTGTGCAAGCACAAATTAAACCTAGTAACTTTTTTTCAGTTACAATTAAACCTAGTAACTTTGAAAAGGAAAAAAAAGAACAAATTTGATTATCCAAATATGCTATTTGTCATTATATATATGGATAGAAATAGCCAGAAGACAAATGCTATTTGAAAAACAACAATATAATATTTGGCATATAATCATATTCTCTTTTTCATCGGTCATTCAAATCTTCCCTTTCAGAAAGCCAATTTCAAACATAGTAAATAAAGTCCAAGAAGTCAGTTCCCTTGAGAATACCTTTACCAGTCAAAATTTCAAAATCTAACAATAGGAACCCAATCACAGCTGCCTTCCTATTTATCAAAACAGAACAACACACACATATATTCAAAGGTACAAAGTTGGACTGAAATAACACACACATACATACGTGTTTTTCCCTATTCCACATACGGTAATACAACAAATTTGACAGCTTGGTATACAATTGCAATACTATATCAAGAGAATGTGGTTCCACCCTTTTATAATCAACGGCTGTATATGCTAGTCTGCCTGCACTATATGTGAAGATGACATAACAGGATTCTCAATAATTGACAGTAACCAAGAACCTTATGCATCTTCAAAGTCAAAGAGAGACTCCAAAAAGGGAACGCAAGATAAGTACAAATAGAAGGAAAAAAAAAAATTAGCCACACAGAAAATCTATAACGACACCCAAACAGCAAATCTATAACATCTATTAGAATTATAATTCTGATCTGGAGTCATCAAAAAAATAAATAAATAAATAAAAGGAGGAATCTATAACCACATGCAAACAGAAAATCCACCACACAAACACCAATTACCAGATCGATGAGAAGACTTGGGATTCTCAAATTGATTACTCCAGTTCTTTTTCCTTAGATCTTCCTCCCTGTAACAACAAAGCAAACTCAATTTCTGATTCACTTCTCAATTTTCGACATGAAAAATGAATAAACCAACTTAGAAAACCAAAAGAACGTTAAAACCAACCTTTTTATACGAAACCTAGAAATCCCTTTGAGCTAAACCCGTGTGATGAGAAGAAGGATGAAGCTCAGCTGGAAAGATGGCTGAACCAACGAAGAGCAGGTGAGAGATGAATTCGCGTGGGGGGGGGGGGAGCGAACAGGGCAAAAGGGGTATGTCGTTGGTCATCATGGCAAAAAGGTCTTTGTACTGTTTATTAGTGAACATAACTGAGAGAGCAAGCAGGGGCACAAACGTCACTTTACTATTCCTAAGCTACAGTCTATGAACAGTCTAGGAACAGTCACAACTTCTGATCAGCTTTAGTATATATATAATGTGACCAAAAAGTTACACTTTTTTTTGAACGTCATGTAATGAGGTAAATAGCTGTAAGAGGAAACTTTGGCTGTTGATTGGCCAAAAAAACTCATTTTGCAGGGCAACCAGGGCCCGGGAGAGAAAGAAAAACTTTGTTGTAACTATGATATTATTGTTTAGCTATTTCTAACAAATAATACGACAAGTGAAAAAATTAACACTTTGTGTCGTTACGCTATTGGCAGGAGATAGAAAGAGTGCTATTCTTGTCACATTAAAGTCTCTCTCCAAGAGGAGGTGGGGTTTTGGATTTTGATGGTAGAACAGAATATTCGTATTGGAGAGCTTTGCTTTGGCTTTGCAGTGGTAAAAATCACATTTATGCGTGAATTGATTTGTCCAGGAAAGTAAAGAGAAAAAGGAGAAAATCATTGTGCAAATAATGGGTGGAGTGGAGTGGATGTTCTCAACTCAAAGGAATCGTAATCTAGCTAAAACCCCAACATGCATATGTATAATGCCAGCTTAAAAGTGACTTCGAAATCTGTGCATGGCTGGCCTGGCTTCGCTTGCATCAACAAAAACTTGAAATCGTGCAACTCTTTTCAGGGTTTTATAAATCTAAAAGTCTACTCATGATCTTTACATTAATTGTTAGCAATCTGTGCTGTGCGGAACGGCTTACGGGGGGTCGTTGAACTTGAAGTTAGCATTCGCATTGCATAAATCATAAAGAAAAATGATTGCTAATTATGATTATTTAACCTAATGTATATAGCTTTTCAGCTTAATTTCTACGACAAATGAAAATATGCATTCCATTCTTTTGAGAGAGAGAGAGAGAGAGACAAAGATTTGATAGCAGCTTTGGCCCTCCATAAAGGAAATCCACCAAATTTTGAAGATTTAACCCAAACTATGGATTGTAGTCCACACAAACTTGTCATTTTCTATAGAGTATATACTAAAAGACAAGAAATGGTGGAGAACTTTACAAGCTGATAATGAATGGGAAAGCCGAAAAAAAATGGTGTCAGAGAGAATATAATGCAGCCCTTTCAGAATGTTGTAGGACCAAACTCCCATCGAACTGCGCTTTAAGTACTTATATAATTGTGCTGTACATGTACTGCCCGACTATAGTCTATATCTATATATATTATTAGCAATGTCTAGGAACACGATCAACTTATTATCTGTTTTCCTCTGATTCAATTTCAATTTTCAACTCTGAGATTTTCCTATATGTATATCCTGCTAGTTTAATAACAGGTATTGTAGCTGAGAGAGGGAGCAAAATAAGTGTTCCCAAACACCCTTTAGTTTCTAAAACCAAGAAATGAAAGGAAAAGAAACATGCATACGCGAGACAAATTACATTCAAATATGCAATTTTTTTTATAAAAAAAAATTCACCAATGTGGTAAAAACATTAAACAGCTTTTGGAAATCTGAAGCCAGAAACCCTGCTAGCTCCCAGTCATCCTAAATAATGATGATGAGCAACATGATTGTTACCAAAAATACAATGAAATAGTACTGAATGCAGGGAAGTGAAAAAGGATAAATAATTACAAATATAGCTAGCTAGCCTGGAAAGCAAATAATAATAAGGGAAGAGTTGAGTTGAGTAGAGAGCATGTGCTTTCTGAGAGACTAATGGTCATGTCATTCTGCCTCTGCTTTCATGGCCCCCCTCCACTTACTCCCCTTCCAATTCTAGCTGCATTATCCAGCAAGCAAATCAGAAAAGAAAAAAACAAAGATCGACACCACATTTTTCAAGCAAAAGTTGGCACTCGTTTAAAGATGTCCCTCCTCCTCCTCCTTCGTAGAGATAGAGTGGGGCCTTTCTTATCACTTCATAGAACTTCATACTAATTATGTCCCACTTGTTCACTAGGGGCTGCAAGCCTGGCATTGAGTTTATCAGAATTTATATTTTCTTTTCATGTGTGAGCACTGAGCATATAGCATAGCATTGTTTTCTTTTAAAATTAATTGAAGTGATAATGAAAGAATCCAAACTCTTTATTTTCATGATTACAGTGGAGACAAACACAGTCCTCTCCTCTGCATATTATATATTTCAATGCTTAATTAGATTCAGTCCCAAAATTAATGATGAGACATGCAAAAGGGAAAGGGTAATTAATCAAAGCAAACCCACATGGGCAAAGCAAAAAGATATTGATAAAGTGGTGATCGAGGATCACACCCGTACGTGCATCCGATCTGATGAATGTGATAAGTTGTTAGGGAGTGAGTGTATTATGTATATACAATATATCATCTTCTGCATGCAAGTACAACAAGTCGTAGAACAGTGATACGCATTAAGTGAATACGTGTTTGAATTTTATGAATTCTCTCTCTCTCTCTCGAATCTGAATAATTATTTGGAAAATTTTGAAGTAGCCATAGTGGGAAGCAGATTTGCTTTGACAGGAGAGTCGTGGGGTGTCAAGACTCAAGATTCAAGAAAAAAGCTAAAGTAGCTAGGAATTTATTGATCGATGAATAAAATAAAATAAGGGCCCCCATGCACAGCATGCTGTAGATCCTCCTACCTTTCGTTTATATAAAGACCCCATTCACGTCTTCATTCTTTTAACTTAGAAATTTATTATTTCATATAGAGGTAGGTAGGTAGCGAGGTCATGGACAAGAAAAGATCATCATCACCAGTAGTGACATGGAAACCAGCTGCAGCAAATGCAAATGCACAGGCGCCCAAGAAGAACTTGTGGACGCCAGAGGAGGACTTGATTCTCAAAAAATACGTGGAAACTCATGGTGAAGGCAATTGGGCCACTGTGTCCCAGCGATCAGGTACTTGCTCTTACTTACTTACTTGCCAATCAATTCATTTCTCATTGTCATACAAACACAAACAATTATAAACACATGCACATACATATGCATATATAAAATATATGATATGCATGCAGGTCTGATGAGGAGTGGAAAGAGCTGTAGACTGAGATGGAAGAATTACCTGAGACCCAACATAAAACGTGGACACATGTCCCAAGAGGAGCAAGACCTCATTATCCGAATGCATAAGCTTCTTGGCAATCGGTCAGTTACATTTTATCTTTTATCGCTTTAATCTTTAATCATCATCACAACAATTAATTAACCTACGTACTTAATTACCTATATATATATATATATTTGTAGATGGTCACTGATTGCCGGGAGGCTTCCTGGTCGAACGGATAATGAAGTGAAGAACTACTGGAATACCCATTTGAACAAGATGAGCTGCCCAGCTGCACCCAAAAGAAAAAGTAGCCATTTGAACAAGATCGTCACTAATAAGAAGAAAAAGAACAAAATCAGCAGCACCACCACCACTTGTTCTGATCGTGCTGATGATGATCATGATCAAATTCAAAAGAAAGACGCCACTGACTTTGATCATGATCATGATCATCGCCAGGAACCAAACGGATCAAACCTTACTTCTAGTGCCAGCTGTTACTACTATGACATTAATGACATGGTAGAATCTCCAATATTCACATCGCACCACGACTGCCTGCAGTACCTGCCTACAAACTTGAACGCAACATTTCTGTTTGATCACGATGAGCCTTTCATTGCCGCCGACGCCGCCTCCTCTTCCTCCTATTTGGATTCTTTTCTTTTCTTTGAAGCATTTGGATCGTCTGCTGCTGCTACTGCGGCTGACATGGAATCAGTTTCGCCATTAGCGTATGCTGATCATCATCTAGGTTGGTGATATATTAATTGAAGCTGCCCGACCCTCCTCATCACCTCATCTCCTCATCTCCTCATCTCCTCACCTCCTTATCTCCTCATCATAATTTAATTAAATAAGAGCACTTGTATACTTGGGAGTAGAAGCTGTTATTTATAATTATTAGTTAAACGTTAGTTATATATATATATCAAGCTAGCTTAAGTATCTAGTGCTTGTTTTTCTCAGGATGCACTCTCACGTACGACTCATAATCGATCCCTCTTTCTTTCTCTAACTTTATTTTTTATTTTTTTTATTTTTAAAATAAATAAAATTTATAAAATGCAAACAATATATTAACGAGGCAGATCTTCGCACAAAGTCTGAATCAAACAGAACAGTCAGTCCCCTATTTTTCTTTTGGCAAGTAAAGTCCCCTATTTTTGATAATTTCTGAAGATATCATACACCCAACATGTACCCCAGGCAGGCAGGCTCGGTAGAATTGAATTACCCGCACATCACATGGATGAAATTTAAAAAGAGTTCGAGGCCTTCGAGCTTTGATTTCTCTCAACTAATGAATCAACTTTTCAACTCGACTCGTAATCGTATGGTACAAAACTTCACAGTTGACTTGACTCAATAGTAATACTCACAACAAATCACAAGTAAATCCGGTACTAAATTAAAAATAAATAATAAAAATTTGGCCAATGGATGATTGTATCATAAGAATTGACATGATATATTGTAAAAATCACTGATGCAGGTAAACCGACAAATACGAAAAATAAGCTAATTGTCCAAAGCAATAGTTTGACTTCTATGTCCAAGTTTAAAGTTGATAAATCCAATCCTTTCCTCCCTGGAATGGGAATGGGGGAATGGGGGAATGGGAATTGGGAATACATTCATTTACAATACGTCGTCTAGTTCCTGTTGAGGATACAATAATAAACCATCATCATCAACAGGCAATGAGGGCGGAGTTCCAGGTGGAATGCAAGCAGCACCATTCTCACCAGCACATATACACAGAGCCTCCGCATCCCTCACAACTGCATCAAGATCTATATGACCACTCAGCTCATTAATGAACTTCAATAGAGTGTCAAAGTCCATCTGCTCCCCGATTATCTTACTACGGTGTCGCTTCAATATCGCAACACACACATACAGGTGCAGGTGCTCAGACGGATAATGTGCCCACAATACCTCCCACAACCGCATTGTTTTGTCGAATTCAAACTCCCTAAAGATATGTGATGAAATTCTATTAGGAAACAGGGAGCAAAACTAAAATACAGTAACATTGTGTGGTAATAGTCAACTATACAGTAACCCCCCCAAGCATATACATACACATATGTACATTGATTAAACAGAATGCGGAACACTAAATAATCAACTAGTAGATCAAGGAAACAAACCTTTTAAATTGTATTAGAACCCAGCGGAAACAAAAGAAGTAATTCAAGCAGTCACGCTGTGTAAAGTGATTGTGCAGCGGAATGTCTAACAACTCCACCAACTGCAACAACAATGATTTAGAATTAATTAAGAACACAGAAGTACTATTGCTGCCTGCCAAAACAAATGTAAGGTAAATAGATGACCAAGCCACCAAATCTTCACGTCTAATAACTGGCATCAAAGTTTTGCTACACAATTCATGCAGATTGCTTGTTGTGCTATCCAATGTTTCCATCACATAACATGATGGCATGTACACGAGAGAGAGAGAGAGAGAGAGAGAGAGAGAGAGACCTTAGTTATTGCAAAAAGTTGAGAGTGCATGCCATTTTGGTCCCGGTTAAAATTGGGCCCAAGACGCTCCATCAGTGAAACAAAACACCAAAATGTGTCTGACTCATCCTCCATTACAAACAATATTGGGGACAGAAGATCACTCATGCCCTGCAAGACAAAAGAAAGATATATATAATGAATACAAGGAACACAGCAGCTCTGATTGAACTGGGCTATGAAGTAACATATTACGACAACTAAAAATTTGGAGTTCATTATTTAAAACATGACCACAAGGGACAGGAAGATGATCAACACAATATATCATGAACTATCCAAACCACATTTTGATGATAACATTGTACAATGGTATTTTACTTCAGCTTATTGTGTTTTGCATAAATGTAAAGAAATTCTATGCAGCCAAGCCAACTGCAGCAAGAATCCACTGGGCACAAGAAGTAATCACCTGACAGTAACCAAGATCAAAGTTGTAAAATGAGTATGTTAACAGTATATCACGTAACAGGTTCACATTTGGATTATCGTCACCGTCATAGAAGGAGAGAGATCTGTCAGTCCTTACCTTAAGAAAATTAGAACACAGTTAACAGTTTGACTTAAAAACTGTATTGTTAATTCATAAGTGAATATGAAAGATCAAAATAAATTCTGCAAGTTTCATGATACCACATCTTTCTCAATCAGGCCTTTTCTCTCCCTGAATTTTGTAAATCGTTTGGCCTGCTCTGGAGAGATACTCTGCAGAGGAAAATACAAATAAATATGTTACGCCACCTAATCAAGCTACTCATGAAAGTTGTGATGTTTGCGTGTGAGAGAGGGAGAGAGAGAGACAGAGTGTGCGCGTCAGTGGATAAAATTACAATAATGCTATTACATACCTGCCATTGCTGCTTTATGGTCTCAAACTCTGACTTCTTAACAGCCCTAAGGTATTCCCTCTCAGCCTCTGTTGAATCATATGCATGGTATCCCAACAAGAACGACCAGACCTACATCATAATTAAGAATACTAATAAGAAAATGCATATTAAAAAAAATCACTCAGCTCATAATACCCAACATACAACAGTATACGAACCTCTTTCCGTAATTCATGCTCAACTCCCCCATAAAATATTCTCTTTTGTAAAGCTTCAGAGTCCATGATCCTCCCTTCATAATCCAAGAAGGTTTTCCACTACAAAAATAAGTGAAACTTACACAAAGCAATATGATAATATGCACACATTTCTAGCAGAAATAGCCCAAATGCATGGAATCAATGGGACATTGTAGATATTCACAACAAAAGTTGCACAAGGAAATCTGCAAAAATGGAAACAACCAATTTCACATGGGCCTGGTTTATTCAATTTTGATGGATACTGCATTGGTTCTAATCTGAAAACGTGATCCCAACCTCCAATTGGTTCAGGTCTGGCTTTAAGGTTCATTCAAACCAAATCTCATACGTAATGGGAACCTGATACCCAGGTTAAAATTGTCAATGTGGCATCAATAGACTTTTAAAAAATACAATATGCAGCACATCATGGAATTCCAAAAAGTAGAACACATCACATATATTACTAGTGAAACCAACTCTAGTAAATTTATGCAGGAACATCATAAATCTGCAAGACTTGCAATCAATTTCAGGAAACTAACTCACATCATACCTCCCAGAGATGTATGGCTAATAGATATAGTATCATAAAGTTAGCACAGAACTTATCTTCTAAAAGAAAATCCATTACCTCATCAGAGCCCAAGGGTGCCTGCCGTGGTTTTCCCCATACCAGTGATACTTTATCAAACTGCCGAGTTGAAAAAAGATAGTGATTACACTGGGCATGATAATTAGGAGGACATTGTATGCTAGACTAAACTTTAATTACATCTTAAAACCCCATTTTAACTGTGAACTTCTATTGAACACCAAGCCAGAAAAAATTCATCGAGTCCATTTACGACTTGACAACACATTGATTGCAACAATTTTTCCCAAATTGCATTCATTAACTTGATAGAATAGAAGAATTACCTCCAGTGAATCTGGGGGAACAGGACTTTTATCAGGGACTTTGTTTGAATCATTAGATGCCTTCTGAGGATAATCAATGGGGGACTGGTTATTACTTCTCCTTTCTATAGCACCATATCCATTACTATGATTATCACGGAAGAGTTGTGAAGTTGTTTCCCGAGCAAATTTGGTCACAAGAGAGAACTTCTCCAACACTTGAATTGAAAGATCTCGTGCAGGATCATGAACCCTTTGTCTTTGCCTCTCATTGTATTGAGAACTGCTTATACTTCCTTCATAAACATCCCCACTTGTTCTCTCCTGGTTTTCATCTGAAGAGGTCTCGCCAACTGAGACGGACGTAGATTGTCCACTTGCAACAGAAAGAGCCCTAGGCAACTCCAAAGATGATAGAGTTCTCTGAAAAAACCAATAAATCATAAGAAAACATTACAGTTTCCAGCTTGGCAGTATCATCAAGAAGACCATAGTTGACAAGACACAAAGAGCAGAACAATTCCACCTTTCAGTTTGGTCAGACTTCACATTATTACGAGGTTAAGCCATAAAACATATGAAGAACATCATGTTATTATGTCAACAAAACAGTGTTACTGGAAATGGATGATAGGAGAGACTAGGGAGAGGGCAAGCCGGTTAATGTTTAATGAAAGCATGATATGCATTTAAGAAATTCTCTTATTACGCTTCATCATTTTTAATATAAGTCGGATCATTATTCCTCCACAGAGAGGGAAATAGATGTTCCATTGTGATGCAGGACAATTTTGCTGCACAAAAATATTATGTATCTATCAACTAACGAAAAATGACTGCCTTATAATAATTGTTGTGTGCTAAGGGCATGCAGAAAAAAAAATTGTTGGTACGAAGTATGAAGTAATATAAAATGACATTCATCTAGAAGGAGAGGTTTCATTAGCTCAAACAATGCATACCTGGAGAGGATTTTGAAAATCATTCACCAGAAATACATTTGCATCATCAGCTGACCTGGAAATGTTAAACAGAATAAAAATTCGAACTATGGTGGAATAAACCTACAGTTGGAACACCACTTATGTGCAAAATGGCACACCAGTGCTACAAACTAAGCACAAAGATATGCCGATCTTATGCGCACACAACACACGCTTGCATAAGCATAAAGATTACTTCATTCTGAATTGAAGTTCCACATAAACCTTTCCTTTTGGATAAAAATTTAATTCCAAGTTCCAATATATGGACTTCTATCTATTTTTAATTTGCGATGGAGAAACCAAGATCAGAACAGATAAATATAACGTCTATTAACAATAACCAACCTCACAATCAAAACATGTTGCTTTATTGTAGCAAGAAATTCTTTGACTCCTCCATTGTAGAAGTACAGAGGAGGAAACGCGAGTCCTGAAAAATACTTCCTTTCAGACCACATATACAAATATAAACAAAACATCATACAAGAGTATACAGCTTTAGATATAAGCCTAAATAAACCAACCAACAGAACATAGGTACCTAGCTGCAGAAATAGTAAATTGATGCTATATTTAGAAAAACGTGATGAGATACAGTGAAGCTAAAACTAATTTGCAATAAAAGAAAAAACCAAGATGATACACATTCCATGCCTTCTCTTTCCTTTAAGCTTAGACCATGTACAAGATTTGTTAGCATATCTAGTTGATTTCTTGAATTGTATGCGCAAATTGTTCTTACACAGTAAGAGAATATCTAAAATTCTTTAGTTTTTCCTTTTAGATTGAAATATCTGAAATAAGCGTTGGGCTTTGAAAAAATTCTGATATTATAAAATGTACTTGGAGTCTTGTAACATAATATGATTTGACTTCTTTACTTAATATATCTACTTCCACATTGGTCATACGGATTGGGATCACCCACATTGGGAACATTGGGCACACCAACTAGGCAACCGTTGTGGCTTACCCTCTAAATAGTAAGTATTATCATGTACACAGGCTCCTGAAGAGATAATTCCAATTACTTATTGCACGAGCAAGAGTGTCTACTAAAGCAACCAAACAAACAGTAGCCAACACCATATACAATTAGGCCTTAAAAATCATGTGCAGGTTGTTTTACCTGTAGACAAAACGACAATAATGTACTGCCATCCAAGCGCCGGAGTGTGGCGACGAATGGACCGAACCTCAGTTAATGGCACTGCTCTTATGGTATAAAGATTCCTATCTACACCACCACAAGCACAAACCACGAGTCAAGAAAAAGGAAAAAGAAACAAAAACATTAATAAATTAACTAAAATTAAAATTCTAAACTCTAAAAATTAGCTTCAGAACCTCTCTCAGTCAGCCTAGCATTCGAGTTTTGCCCTTTGTATGGAATCCATGTCTACAAATTACAGCGAACCAAACACGTTAATAATTCTTTAAAATATTAACAAATACACTAGTAATCAAACGATCAAGATTAATTTAATTGATTAATTAATTAATTAATATTACCATGAATAGAGAAGAGCCTTGCTTGATTAGCTTTAATCTTCCACTAATCCTCTCCGAGGCAAACTGAGTTGGATGGATGGTAACATTATCTTTCAAGTAAATCACCTCGGCGCCATCGTGCTCGCTCGACGAGCTGTGTTTCCCACTATTGCTTCGCATCATGCTCGCCGAGCCCTAAACCAAATAAATCCTAATTAATTATCGTAAAGAACTCCCAAATGATGAAATTAAAGTTTGCGTTTCCGCAGAAATGCTTACGTGTTGCTGTGACGCAGCGTAATCGGCGTCGTCGGAGAGATCGTGAAGCTCTGGTTCTTGCATCGCTTACGATTTGCAGAAAGATAGAAGGAGAGAGAGAAAAGAGAGAGAGAGGATATGGTGTTTTTTTCCTTAGTGGCCAAGGAAGTGGGGTCACCGTGGAGAATTCTTATGGCGAGGTGTGTACACGTAAGCGGTATGGCGCGTCCGCGTAATGGGGTCTCCGTCTTTTGGGATAGCTTGGGCCTTTATCAGGTGTGAAATTGTTGTATGCATCCGATAGGATCTCTGCCGTCGGTTTAAGTTACCTTTTGGAACGGTCGCTTGATTTGCATTGTGTGACGGAAATTAAATGCTTTCTTTATCTATAGGTTTTGCAAGTTGGTTAATATTAAAATTCGCGTGTATTAAAATAAAAATAAAAATTCACGTTACGTATTCAATAGATTTTGCTAGACCCTAGTTTAGACTATATCGTATTAAAAAATAAAATAAAATTCACATTACGTATACCAAAGCCAAGCCCAACATAGGTTGTCACTCAAACTTTTTCGTGCAAGTTTTCAGGCCCACACTTTTTTTGGTTATGATCCTAAATATGGGTATAAAATTATAGAATACAATAATACTATAAGTATTTATTCAAAATTTATTAATATTAATTTTTATCCAACAAACAACGATAAAATTTGAACTCAATACATTTTTTCAATAAAATGGAAGCTTAGTTGTTGTTGGACCAAATGATTATATCTTATTTTATCTTATTTATCATAAGTGATTAGGTTCAATCTTGATTAAATATAAGTGAATAAATTAAATGTTGATGGTGTAATTAACTTACAGCTTGGTGTTAAGGGCTTGTGGGTAGTCATTCGAGATGGTAATCGTGATTTACTTTTAGCTGCTTTAAAAGGTTTACACGAAATGTTTTCTCCCAAAGCAACTAGGGGTGGGCATCGAGAAGGGAAAAGCCGAACACCGAACCAAATCGGTAAAAAAAAACCGGAAAAAAAACCGGTTGACCAAAAAAGTCAACAAACTGGACCGAACCGGACCAAACCGGTTCCAACCGGTTCGGTTTCGGTTTTACACTACATCACACCGACTTTAAAAAACGGGACCGGTCATATTTTTTTTTATTTTTTTTATTTTTTTTTTATAAAATTTTAAAATATAATCTTATATTTTAAATGTTATAATCACTATTTTTCCAAGTTTAACTTAAAAAAATTTCTAAATGTATGAATTGGATTATTTGTTAATTTTTAAGCCAAAAAAATAAGTTATTTATTATAATTTTTTAATTAAAAAAAATAAAAAAGTATTTTTTAAAAAAAATAATAATAAATAAATAAATTAATAATTCGGTCCAAAACCGAAATGGAACAGAATTGGTAGAAGGAACCGGCCGGTTTTTGAAATTTTTTTGTCTAAAATCGAACCAAACCAAGAACCGGATAAATAGTATCGGTTTCAGTTTCAGTTTTGAGGTAAAGGGAGGGAGGAGGGACCGCGCCCATCCCTAAAAGCAACGGAGCTTTTTGCTCCTATTTTGGGGAAGTAGAGATGAAGCAAGAAGCCTTTTTAAAAAAAGCATGCGCTTGAGTCTTCTGAATTTCATGTATGGATGGAGGATACCCCTTTGTGAATAAAACACGGCATCAACATTAGCTTATATGGAACATTTTAATTTTGATTTCAATAAATTAGAAGAAAGCAGATAAGTTTGCAATTCCAGTATTGTTTTTAAAAAAAGAAATTGCAATGTGCTAAACCCGTTAACGTGTTTAAGTATATTATTTAAATTGTTTAGATACAAATAGACAATAAATAAATATTCACTCAAGCAATAACCTCCTATGGTTAAAATGAAACAACTCAACATCATTATGCATGTACATCTAACCATCATACATGCTATGCATGTGGCCTATGTTGCACGGATGTGCTGATAAACAGAAAGGAGTGGAGAGAAGGTCGAGATTAAAAATTTATGGTAAATTACTATGTCACCCTTATTGTTTAACTCAACTTGTATGGCATACAAGATGGATATAACTGTCTTTTTAATCTATTGGGTTGAAAAAGAAAGTTCTCTTTTGAATATGGGCATGTTTGATTAGTTGGATTATGTAGTTGGTAATCCCAGCTAGATGTTTGACGGTCTAAAAACAACATCGATCGGATCCTTTTAGTATCAAACACATTATTAGATTAGTGTTATTATTTTCAATTCAATATAATCCAATGCAATCTAATTATACTTTATAATCCAATGCAATTCAATTATACTTTATAATCCAATGCAATCCTATAATACTTTATATAAGTTATAATCCAATTCAATCCTAATCACCAAATATGACCCTGGTATAGATTAAGGTATGATTACTCCCTAATTTTTATTGGTAAAGCTATTATTTTTATTTTTATTTGTTAGTATAAAAAATTTCTATAAATATTTTTAAGCCGAAGAATCATCATTCCTTCCTCAAATATTCCCTCCCCTCTCTCCTCTCTCTCTAGGCTCTATATATAGTTGTTTACTCTCTCACTGCCCACTGCGTCAAAAAAGCTGCTCAAAAGCTTCCTTTTCAGTATCAAAAGTTTTAACAGTGTGAGAGTCTGCGAGTCTGCGAGTCTGTGACTGTGAGAAAGAAAGGGCGTGTTTGGTTGGCCATGGACGCGGAAAGCAACCAGAAATTACCAGTCTCTAGCTCTTCGCAGAGCCAAGAGGGGCTTAAGAAAGGCCCCAAAATGACCAGGAAAGGAGCTTATGCTGCCATTTCCTACATGGCTTCCGCAGGTTCCTTTCTCTTATATATTCTCCATTGCCCATGCCAGCTTCTTCTACCTTGTCTCTTTTTGTTCTTTTCAGCACTAATGCGTGTATGATCGGTGTGCCATTTTTGTTCTTTTTCTTTTTCTTGTATGGTTTGCTCTGTTTGGTTGATCAGAAAAGAAAGGAAAAGAAAAGAGTTTTGGAATTTAAATAGATTTCGGTTTTTTTCTTATTCTTATTGATGTGATTAACATAATAATTACTGTTAGGCTGAGTGAGGAGGTGTATTTTGTTTCCTTGGATAAAAAATACATTCTATTTGTTTATATAGCAGTGTATACAGTGACGTATATATGTAGTTATTGACTAAAGGATCTTTGAAGAGATAATGTGGTGGGGGCCTTGGAAGGCAGAAGGAACTTATGGTGGACGCATTGATGTGGTCAATTCCATAAATAATGGAGCAGTGAGTCAGTGACAGTGAAGGGACAGAGGAGACTTTCTGGTCGTTGTAAGCTTAGACAAAGAATTAGAAGTAAGTTTAACTTTTGCACGGCCATTGTTGAAGTTAAGAGCATGCCTGTGATCAGGTGAGATGGTATTGTAGTAACTGGTAGTGGGTGATGTTGGTTTTGAATTATGCAGATATACTTTTGACTGGAAGGTTTTGAAATATGTAGGACTCAGACAAACAAAGGACTGTAGATGAGATAAAAATAATTGAAAACGAAGAACTGTTAATGCTCTGTTTTTACCTGCTTATACTTGTTTTTCTTTAATGGGGTTTTCAGCATTGCTCTCTCAGTGGTATGTGATGTCAGAAGTGCACTGGTCGCAATTGTTTGTGTCTAGTTTCTGTTACCTACCTTTCAAATTTCAATGTATTGGTCAATAATTGTTCATGAAGGCAGCTATTCATTCTGCAGTTCTCTTGATAATGTTCAACAAAGCAGCCCTGTCTTCATACAATTTCCCATCTGCAAATGTCATCACACTTTTCCAGGTAGCACATTTGCTAATTAAGTTGGTTTTTATATGACTTTTCCAGGTAGCACATTAGCTAATTGAATGGTACCATTTTTTTTTTTTCAGATGTTATCATCATGTACATTGCTGTACGCAATGAAATGTTGGAAGATTATTTCTTTCACAACTGAACCACAGATCACTACAAACAATCCAGTAACTCTGGTACCATTTAAGACGTTGGTTCACACTCTTCCTCTTGCAATATCCTATTTGCTTTATATGGTAGGTATAGTATGGATAATCTTTCACATTTTTTGGCTAGACATTATATACGAGTTTCCTTCTAATGATGGATATCTATAATTCTTATGGTGAAAGTTGGTTACAATGGCATCAGTGCGTGGTATAAATGTTCCCATGTACACCACCCTCAGACGGACTACAGTAGCTTTTACAATGATTGTTGAGTACATTTTGACAAGGCAGAAACATTCACATCCTGTTGTGGGCAGGTACGCAATCATTTACTTTTCCTTAATAGTTTTGTGATTAGGTTTGTGTTGCTAACACCTTTAATGGAATGCATCCAAGGACGTCATCAGTGTCGGGATAATTATACTTGGTGCAGTTGTTGCCGGAGCTCGGGATTTGTCATTTGATGCCTATAGTTATGGTGTTGTTTTTGTTGCAAACATCTGTACAGCAATATATCTTGCTTCTATAGCTCATATTGGTAGTATCTTCGTTCTTCTGTCATCTTATGCCTCATTTATTTATGCGAGACTTGGGTATTAGGTAATATTATTAATACATAATATGTTTCAATCATGCAGGTAAGTCCAGTGGTCTTAGTACCTTTGGCCTAATGTGGTGCAACGGTGAGATTAGTCCTAACAGAAATTTATATGCTCACCTTGAGGTTCATTTTTCCATGAAAAATGTACTCTGGTTAA
Organism: Prunus fruticosa; assembly: GCA_018703695.1. Lineage (NCBI taxonomy): Eukaryota > Viridiplantae > Streptophyta > Magnoliopsida > Rosales > Rosaceae > Prunus > Prunus fruticosa. The sequence continues at coordinate 35,004,908 of CM031923.1, forward strand.
ACTAACTTTCTATAGAAATCTGTTTTCTGTATTGTTGTAGGAATAATATGTGGACCAATCTTGCTGGTTTGGACCTCAATCAGTGGTGACCTAGGAAGGATGATAAACTTCCCGCATTTATTCTCCCATGGGTTTCAGGTGCTTCCCTTTCATGAGAAGAATTGTCATTCTGATAGTACAACCACCAATATTCTTCAGATTCTTCACTGTTTGCTATATATACTCTCTCTCTCTCTCTCTCTCTCTCTCTCTTCTGTATGGTAATTATGTTGGTGATTTTACATTGCCTCTACGTCTTCAAATTCAAACTGGTTGTTAATGTTCTCGTTCATAATGAGCCAAACATGTTTCTGTTACTTGGTATTGTTAACTTATTCTCAAGCCTGTCAACATGTCTGTCTCCTGGTTGGTCAGGTGCTTAAGCACAAAAAACATTAAACGGAATTCTAGTTTCTCATAAAAAAGAGAGCAGTATTTTAGGCTCTAGCTGTTCCATACAACCCTTGTCCTTGCAGCACTTGGAAAGTTTTCTTATTAATACATGTCGATATGTTATTCCACTTTGATTTCATTAGCCTACAACCTTCTCCAACAACTCCTTGTTAGCGAGTTCATAATATGTGACAGAAATTTGTGAGTGTCCGATTTTTTTAAAACTTATACTTCTATTTTTTCTTATCCATCAACTCACTCATTTTGGTATCCTCTTTTGAGTACTTTGTATCAATATATCTGGGTCGGACGCATCTTGTAGTTCCTCTGTCACTAGCTTATGATTAACTACAGTCCTTTCTCAAAGAAATATTAGACTGGTTCCAGAAAACTACCTTTTATCTATATTACTTTGTTTTCCTTTACTAGAGAGCACTGCATATATCTGCCATTGCCATCACTGGAATTTTTTACATGCGTGAGTTGAACTTTCTGAATTGGAATGTTTTGCAGGCTGTGATGCTTTTTTCCTGTGTTATGGCTTTTTCAATAAATTATTGCGTATTTTGGAATACAACACTCAATTCAGCTCTCACGCAGACAATTTGTGGTAATTTGAAGGTGTGTAACTCTGTTCGGAGCTTTTGCCACCCTGACCATGCCGACAATTCAAGTGTTGGTCATGTCATATTGATATCATATAGTTGTGTTTTCTTGAAAATGGCGCATTGCTGTTGAGTTTAGAATGTCAAGTCAAGTGGCTTCCATGTGGTTGTCACCTTTAGGTCAAAAGTTCACCAATGTAATATTTCTGCAACATCATTTCTTGTTCAATTAAAAAACCCATAGAGGTGATGGCCCAAACGATACCGGCTGGGTGAGCCACACCCTGTCAGTTTTCCCAATGATCCATCAAATTGTTTCAAAACTATCCCAGAAGTTTGACAAACATAGAGCACAAGATGGTGAGAATTTTCAAGTGGTATTCAATTTTTACGGAACAGTCATTAGGTTAAAGTGGCAGACCTTGTTCAATTTTCAATTTGCTACTCCAAACTGCTGGACTTGATACCAGCATTTAGTTGTTTACCTTGAACTGATCAAATGGATAGGCAAATTTCCAGTTTTGTGATAGTTTTATCATATGCATGCTACTATTGTCTCTCATCAATCGCAGCTCATCCCTGTAAATGCTATTTTAGGATCTTTTTACAATTGGACTTGGCTGGTTACTGTTTGGTGGGCTCCCGTTTGATTTGGTAAGCATAAACTCCCATTAGCCTGTAATTCCAGCAATGCTCATTACTGACAGTGAATATTTTGCTTACTTTTCATGTGAACTACTGCCCTGCTTTACCTCAAGTTGAATGTTGCTGGTCAATCTCTTGGTTTTCTTGGGTCCTGTTTGTACGCTTATTGTAAACTCCGAGGGAAATAAGAAGCAAGCATGGCTGGCTGGTTGGCTGCACCAAGTCTTTCCTTGATAGAGGAGGTAAAGTGCTCCAATGACTGGGAATGGCTGCCTGCATCAAAATTTGATTTGTATCCTCATGAGGAGGTTTCTTAATAAAAAATAGATATAGTTTCTTTATTAGCTACTCTCAAAAGATTAAAAATTTATCAAATATTTGCACAAGTTCTGATTTCACCTAATTAAGGTCCCAAAGTATAGACTTTTATTGTCATTGGAAAGAACCAGCCAGTAGCAATTTGCTAATTAAGTAGATTTGACGTCTCATTGGAATAATTTAGACACAATTTTTATTTATTTATTTGACGGACAGGAACTTGTAGTCTTTTACTCACTTTTGAACAGAGAAAAAGGCTCTCTTGTTCTTAAAGTTGTGAGGGGTTCTGAGAATTTGCAGAGCCTAGTGGTTACCATATTTTGTACAATGACGTTAGTGAATGAGCTTTAATCAGTGAGGTATAGGTCGGGTCGTGCAACAAATGAATGGCTCGACAGGGATGGCTCAACTCAGCCTCAGGTGATGAGCTTTTGTCCTTGTCCCCACCATCGACCCGTTTCGTGTTGGGTAACCCGTAAAATAGTTTGGAGGTCGTAGGAGCTTCGCTTGCATGTGGCGACTTTGGCCAAATGAATGCCATGCATGATTGAAACATAAATGATATCCCTCCCTGATATTTGCAAAAGCATATTTCGTTCTAGCTTTCTAGGCAACAGGCCAGCTGCTGAAACAACTATACACAAAGCAAAAAGAAAAGAAAAGAAAAGAAAAGGAAGTGGCGTGTAGTGTGGGAGGCAAGAAATTAACAACAAAAAAAGAGAGAGAGAGAGAGAGAGAGAGAGAGAGAGAGAGAGAAGTAAAGTGATTTCAAATATTCTGTTTGAAGAAAGAAAAAGAAAACTGTTAAGAAAGTATGTTTGCTTTCGAGATGAATATAAAAAGGCGAATGCAACATGGCATTGGCCCCCCGCTTAGGCTGAAAGAAATTCTCTCTCTCTCTCTCTCTCTCACTTATGAGTAGACCATGGATGTCTCTTTGTCTACCTCTTTTAATCAAGACTAGTCTCAAAAACAAAAGGACCGTAAGACCAGCATTCAGCTGACTTCTGACCTTGAAATTCATATTTCTTCCTTCACCTATAATAATAATAATAATTTAATAATATTGCTGTTTCAACTGTGCATATGATATGATACGCATAAGCTGAAAAAGAAGACACAAACAAATAAACAAGAGAGAAAATAAGCTGAAACCAGGGAAAGGCAGGCAGGCAAAGTAGAGGAGAGAGCAGGCGTAGAAATTCATTAATTGCTTTTGACCTCCTCTCTCTCAGTCTCAGTCTTAGTTTAGACTAAAGATGGAGAGAGAGAGAGAGAGAGAGAGACCTAGGATCTGGTGTGGAAAGAAATTAAAGATGAGCATTTGGAATGGTTTATGGCGTGGGGGAATCTGTTTGGGTAGTGGCACGCGAACTTGTTATCGCCCCAAATAATGAGAGAGAGAGAGACTTTTTACTAGTTATAATTTTGAGAGTTTTAATTAATTAAATAAAAGGGTGGGGGGGTGAGAGGAGGAGGGTTCTTTTGCACTTCCCAAAATCTGCAAAGAGAAGAAGAGAAAGGCAAAGGATGGATGGCCCTTGAAAAAAAGAGAAGCAAATAATTAAGTATGGGAAGGTGAAGGGGGAAAAGGTAAACAAAACCAAGGAAAGTGTCCCCCAGTGGAGGCCCAAGGCAGGGCTTCTTTAGCGCCGGTGTCTCCGCTCCGGGTTGTTGCCTATTTCGCCTATTTTTGGCTGCCTCTCTCTCTCTTTCTCTCTCTCTCTAAGCGTGTGTGTAAGTGTGTAATTGCTTGCATGCTAATTAAACAAAACTCTGTCTGTTTGTGTCTTTGTTTTTGTGTACGTGTGTGTGTCTCTCTCTTTCTCTCTCTAAACCAAGTGTGCATTTGTGTCGTGTGTGTGAAAGATATAGCAACTTTGTACGTACTTCTTCTTTACCCTTCCAAAAACTTCTTCTTTTTAGACAAAATCCCTTCGCTGACATTCTGCACTCCTGTTCCCAAGAGTCCCTCTCTCTCTCTCTCTCTCTCTCTCTCTGAAGACTGGCTGCACACATCATCTTCTCTTTTGACCCATCTTTTTTGGTTACATTCACTAATTAGGTTAACTTGACACAGTTTGCATAATAAGAGGAGGTCTATATACTGCTACTTTAATCCACTAAACACCTTATCTTTTTCATCCCACTTTCTGTTCACCATTTCAGTATAAGGATGATGATGCGGAAATATATATATATATGTAGATTCAAGGGCGACCCACATTTTGGTATCGATCGGTTTGTATGGAAAGAAAGAAAAAGAAAAAAGGTTTGTTTTATTTAATATTTTTATATACATGGCGTACAATATTATTATTACATATAAGCCAAGCATCTTATTCTTAGGTTAATTAATTAATCACGTATTGCAAGCATGGCATACAAAATTGAAAAGAGTGGGGGCTAAAATATTAATAAAATTTGTAGAAAGAGAGGCACAATCAAAAGGAGTTGTTTGGGTTTTTTGGTGGGAGAATATTTTCAGGTGCATGCGCAGGGGAAGGTGTTTGATTTATTTGAGTACAAACTAAGCATGACAAACCCTAAAGTAAGTGTTGCTCCCCATTGACATCATTCCACTCACCTTCTTCTTCTTCATCCCTTCCCATCCCGAGGCAAAACCTACCAGTATACATTCTCTGCCTCTCCACCCCTTCCCTCCTCACTCCTCACTCCTCCATTTCTCAGCTCTTTCTCTCTCTCTCTCTCTCTCTCTCTCTCTCTCTCTCTCTCTCAAATATCACTTGTTTTTCCCTTCCCTCATCTTGTGTGCAATACGTTCATATTTCCATGAGTTCTTTATTTTTGAACCTCTTAGGTTGAATCCTTGTAGAAACTCTGCATATTAGGTTGTTTTCTATTGCTGCATGTAATTGTTGTATCATGCATGATTCCAAAATCCCACTCCAATTACTATTGATTTTTTGTTTATACCTTGATTATATACTTAATTCCTATAGCGGACCTAAGCATTGAATCGATGGTGCCATTTGGTTATAAGTTATTTATATATATTTTGAAATCCAACAGACCCACTACTGGCTCAATTCCACACCTACAATCCACTATACCTTGACCTTCCACTTCACCGACCTAGCAGCTTCTGTACAAGGATATTTACCTTAAAACTATATTATCCGATGATCACTATTGTTCTTTTTTAATTAGTTAATTGATTATAATTTGGTTCGAGGGACATGGGCCCATATTTGGTATTCTTTATTCAAGTACTTTTGCCCCTTTTCTTAGGTAAGTGGCAGCAGCCCTGCTTAAAAGGCAAAAAGATCGCCACAAACTCCTTAGCTAGCCCACATGTTTTGCATCTTGACGTGCTTTCGGGGTCACGGTGAAATGAAAGAACATCTGCTTTATTGCTTAGCTGTTGTTTTTTAATATATAAAAAAATTATAAGAAAGAAAGATCATTTGATGGATCGATATGCATGTTGGGGAAGCAAAAGAGAAAGCGATGTTGGTGAGGTTCAATCCGAAGACAGATTTACACATGCCCGCTGCCGTAAATTGATCTCAGATTGAGCCGCGCCAATATCACTTTCTCAACTAATTGTTGCTTCTTCTCTCTTCTTCATGATCAATTGATTTCCTCTCTCTAGCTAACCTCATCTATATATGTTCTTAATTAAGTGACTTGTTGCATGATGATATTGCATATGTTTTAGTTGAATGTTAATTTCTGATCAAATGTGCACTTTTATTCTTAATTTTTTTTTGTATTAACACAATAGGTTAATTCGAACTTTTGATCCCGTAATTTCACTAGTGTACTATATTATATGTTTAGTGGCTATACGTAAATGTAAATTCTAATGTAAGATATATACGTTTCTTATATGTGCACTACTAATTACTTCTATCTTCCTTTGTGATCCTCAGCCGAGATGCTGCATGCTATACTTCATTTCTCATTCCAAGCAGTCCTCTCGATCTAGCTAGCTAGAGATCGATCACAGATATGCAATCTCCCTCTCTCTCTCTCTCTCTCATGTAATTTCTGATCGATGGAGAGAAACTTTTAATGACTTTCCCTTCATGTACATTTTCTGTTTACTTCTATTCTTTGACCATTTATAGTCAGTCAAACAAGTCAACTCTTTTACCTTTCATAGATGAATTGTTGATCAGGTTGAACACATTAACATATAAATCAAAAGTCCAATAAATTAGGTTAATGTTTGATTACATCTCTTATAGAGGTGTGACGAGACGACCAACTCAACTCACAGATTTAAAAATATTATCTGTATTTTAAAGACAAAATAAGCGTAATGAGAAGAAGTGGGACTTCATGTCGTCCACGGGTAGCAAAGGAAAAAAAAAGACAACAGAAAAGTTATTGAATCATCAAATAATATGTATTAATTATTCGGTGGAAGGCTATAGTTCTGGTCGGTGTCGGTTTTCATAAGTTGAGCTTCGTTCTGTTTTTGACGTTTCTGTTTGTAACCCGATGCTACTCACAGCTTCTTAGATCTGTAACCTAACCGCTTTAATTTTTCATTAGAGCATTTGGCCAGCCATGATCAATTTGGCATATGCAACCACCCCCACCCATATTGTTAGTTTTTAGGGTGAACCTTTGACCTTTAAACCAACCATATTGAAATATGCATTGACCTCAAATCCTAAGCCTTCATTCAACTCAGACGCGTTACAAACAGCTTTGGTTTCTCATATTTCTCTTAGCTAACTCCATCAAAGCCTGTAACTAGCTTGCAAGTGCATTCATCGGAGGAGAACCAGCCATTTCGTTTATAGGGTACTTCACTTCTTATCCCAGGCCGAGGAATTTAGATTTCTTGTTGGATAATTTTGTGTTCGTATGAAATGGAGGTGGGTACTTGGGAACCGGAGTTTACCAACGTCTCCGCCTGCACCCTATGTGTTCCAGCATCAATTTCCCCTGGACGGCTGCTCAGCGGCAGCGTTGGAAAGAATCATGCCTACCAAAAGCTGCCCCAACAGCCCCTAAAGCTCTTCGTTATCAAATTGGACGGCTCTAGCTTTGGTAAGTAAACTAATACATATATATGTTATATATCTCATGTTCATTGCTTTCTAGGTAGGTTTGTATGTAGAAGTTTGATTGAGTCGTGCTCATGATTTATTTATTGTAATTAATCTTCTTCTTTTTAATGGATGTAGAGGTGGAAGTTCCGAAGACGGCGACGGTGGCCGAACTTAAAGAGGCAGTGAAGGATGTTTTTAATCAGTCACCAATAGATGAAATGATTTCATGGTACGCACGTATACGATGTGCATGGATTTGGGTTTATGTTTTGAAATTAGTAATTAGATTTGCTACATGTTGCACAGCTTCATAAAATATTTTGATTTAACAATTCAAATTTCTGATCACAGGTCACATGTGTGGGGTCATTTTTGCTTATGTTATAAAGGCCAGAAGCTTCTCGATTATAAGGCATATATCCGACTTTTTGGAATCAAGGATGGCGATCAGGTTGAGATCTATTTTATTTTTTGTCATCTTAATTTTAATTTATATATCTCTATTTAGTGGCTTAATGATCGTATTGTTGTGATTAAATGTACAGATATGTTTTGTGCGGCATGCTTCAATTAAGTATGAGGGCCGGGAAAAGAGACGAATAGGGTTGTGGAGGAAAAGGATATATGACAGCCCTGCTTATGAACAGCTTGTGATGAACAATAATTACACGTGATGAATTGCCAAGCAGTATTAGGATTGTGTTGTTTATAGGTGTAGTAGATTCACAGGAAAATTGTAAATTATTGTTGAAATAACACGGTTCTATTGTAACCAAAATCGAAATCGATATATGTTTCAAGCACCAACGATGCCATGGAAATTTAATTTGAAGACTTATAGAAGGGTAGGAAGGCGATCAAACATGTTGATGAGAGGAGGATATCTAAATTAATGTCTTACTCTGCATAATTGTATAGTTAGCCATGAGTTTGGACTCACTGCAGAACTCATTAACTTGGACTAATATTCTGCTTGCTTTGATACATTTTTCTTTTTTGTGTATAACTAGCTAATTGGACGTAGATCAAATGTACATGTACGTTTGGTTTGGTCCATCTATTTCTATGCCATTTCTTCCTTTTCTTTACTTGTTTATAAATGATAAATTGATTAATGCCCGCGCATGAACGAAAATAATGCAACTCAAAGAAAAATTTAATTAAGAGTTGGAAAATATATAGAACTCAACTTGCGCTGGATTCGAATGCGATCCTGTCCTGCCCTCATCTTTCATGAAATTTTTTGTTAACATCATGAAACTCGAGAGTTTGTAGATTGCGGTTGATGGGATAATAAACCTTCTAAGAAATTTGAAGATGAACCATACCATTTTTTCCTTTTGCGGATGGCAAGCAGATTAGTTTTGGTAACCAAAAGGAATGCTTCAGTACGTACTGTATGCGCTTTCTGCGTACCCATTCGTATTGTATTGTATATGTGTGTGCGGAATAAGTTAAAGGCAGATACGATTTTATTTTTTGGTTAAATAAACGTAGGGCAGGACGTCATAGAAATTTATGCGCGCAGAATAAAGACATGCGCCTTTGCATCTGAATTTGTGGACTCTGGAAAGTGGTGATATTTTGCAGGAAACATGCTGATACATGATGCTGGTAGCTAGCTTATCTTTTAGGTATGACCTAAAGGTTTTTCATTACTGATTAATTTAATTATTCGGTTCACACTCTGAATAGCAAAATTTAGAGAGCATGTTAACTTATACATTTGTATTTGTGATTAACAGTAAAATCTGCAGAACTGGAAAGATGTAAAAGGAAAGTGCATGCAGCTTTAAATATAAACTCAAAGTGACTGACATTGGCTGCAGAAAATAACAATCTTAGAGAAATGAGAGGTTTATCTAATTACAAGATATCATCAATATATATATATAGATATATCTCAACTGAAACATAGGCAAACCATGACGAATGAGGATTATATTGGTTCCCAAATATTGATGGGTTAGCTGATCTCTAATGCAAGGGTACTTCAAAGAAAAAGGATCTCATATCATTCATCTTTCATAGCCTCTTCCATTGTCCCTTTGGCTCTGAAAAAACTCATACACCCCAAAGTTATACAAGCACAAGAAAACTGTCCTCACACAACCCATTTAGCAAAGGCAGGACCTTTGTTGGGTCAGTCAAGGAAAGGGGTTGACCACCCGCCCATCATCTACGTTGCTGCTTGCCAGTATTCAACGGAGAATCTCTGATGCTTTTAGATTGGCTGTAGGTGAGCTGGTGAGCTCCATCAGGTTTCTTCTTGCGCCTTCCTTGTTGAGATAAACGAGAGTGATGAGATAAGATGGCCAGGTCATTAAGATCTTGCAATGGAGTAAGAACCCTCACTACTTCATCCATTGTAGGCCGGGATTTTGGGTCCCTGCTAAGGCAGTTGTAAGCCAATTGTGAGACTTTCTGTACCCCTTTAATGGAGTAATTCAATTCCAAGCGTGGATCCACTAGAAGGGAAAGCTTTCGCTTGTCAGCTAAATGTGGCCGAGCCCAGGCCACAAGGTTTTGTTCTCCACTAGGGCGTTTCTTGTCCATCGATCTTCTTCCTGTTAAAACCTCAAGTAAAACTACGCCGAAGCTGTAAACATCACTTTTAGATGTCAAGTGTCCTGGAAAAATGAAGGAAACAACAATTGTACTAGTGAGATCTCAAATTGCTTTCAAGAAATTCAACATGAAGATCATTGGGTTAATAAGGTTGTATATCCAAAAAGGCGAATCACAATTGGGCCAATAAGATTAATTAAGAAAAGAAGTTCAGATAGCTGAAGATCATTTTGATGTTCTTAATTTTCCTAGTGCTCTGTTCATAAGGTTCAACTTGTTTTTCTTCCAATGTAAACATTAAACATACATGCTATCTTCAGCTAGTCTCCTGAACTTCTAATTCTCACAGAAGACTTATACTGTATGTGAACTATCTCCTCAAATTACTTTGAACTATCTGCTTTGACTTTCTTACCTGTCATCACATACTCTGGAGCAGCATAGCCATATGTTCCAACAACCCTGGTAGAAACATGTGTTTTGTCTCCCTGAGGCCCAGCTTTCGCCAAACCAAAATCTGATAGCTTTGCATTGTATTCCTATAGAGAAAACCCAATTTGTTGAATCCTTTAAGCAAAACAATCAACATGGTTAATCAACAGTATTAAGTTATATACCGAATCAAGCAAAATGTTGGATGTCTTAAAATCTCTATAGATGACTGGTTCTGGACCATTATGGAGAAAGGCCAATCCTTTTGCCGCACCAAGTGCAATCTTAATCCTATTGGACCATGGCAGAGGTATAGTCCCTTCAAAAATTTTGAACAATCAGAATCAGCATCCATATCATAGTGTAAAGTATTAAATCGTTATTATTAGAGAGAATACAGGCACTAAAGATGGGGAAGGCAGATACTCAGTGGGGAAACCTAACAGGAAACTGAAATTCATTGTGATATTACACTACCGGCAAGACAAAATTTTGTGACTAAAGTTAGGAACTAATTATGCCTAGAAAGTGTTTTGATGGAGAATCCAAAATGAACCACATTACAAGAGATTTAACAAAGATGACAAGGAAGAACAGACAAAACATTTCACTCACTTCTGAAAAGATGATTTTCAAGACTCCCGCGGGTCATAAACTCATAAACAAGCAGCCTTTGATCATCTTCAATGCAATATCCAATAAGCTTTACAAGATTAGGGTGGTGGAGCTGTCCCAGAAAGTCAACTTCGGCCTGCATCAAAGAAATTGTCACATGTCACCTTCCAACATTTCAGTATCTCAAGGACAATCCTTTATCAGCAATAATCTACTAACCCAAGGCAGATATTCTACTAACCACCCATTCTCTATGGCCTTGGAGACCATCTGGCTTTAAGCTTTTAACTGCTACTGTAATCCCTGATCCAGGTTTTGCTGGTGCTGTTCCATTTTCCTCTATCCACCCTTTGAAGACGTATCCAAATCCGCCTTCGCCTAGAATGCTATCCGGTCTGAAGTTCCCGGTTGCAGATTTGAGCTCCTGAAAAGTAAATTGGAGCAACTGGCGAGTAGGCTTCTCATCTGATGGTGGTGGATTGGGAGTATCAGAGGATAATTGGGCTTCATTAGGGGGCAGGAGGTCCCTATTGCTAGCGTTAAGATATCTGGTCTCCGTTGCTGCAATGAAGGAATGAGCCTTAACAACAATTCTTCAATCACAAGTCTTTCTAATGCTTTGATTGACATTTTGAAATAGAACATCAAGATACAACTTTTCACAGACATTGAAAAATTCAACCAACATTCCAGCAGGACTGAACATATGCAACCAAATTGAGCTAAAAGATCAGTTAACTAAAGGACAGGAAACTCAAAATTTTCAGATGTTTGTGAAATTAATCAGATAAGTGGCATGAAGACCGTGTCAAATTTATAAGGATTAATACTGCGGTTTCCCATCAATAAGGAACAAAATTTATGCATCTATGAGAAGGAACCAGGTATAAATCACTCTCATAGTCTTCAGTGGCCACTGAGTTTGACTAAAACAAAAAAAACAAAAAAAAAATATTGCAAATTTTGGTGGATAAAGCTCAGGATAGAGATCTTGGTGACAAACCAGCAGAAACCAAGTTCGAGATCTGGAGTATAAATTACCACTACATCGTGATTTCTCAATTCAAATAAAATTGCAGAGACAGTTCTGAACAACAAAATTTTGAAACTTTGTTGAGAAAACAGGGGAAAGCTGAGTATAGAATCACCCCCGGATTTTTTTTATTAAAAAAAAAAAAAACATTGAAGCTGTTTTGAATTGCTTGAAAAATTCACTGAGATGGACAGATAGAGCGCGTAGTATCAAAAGTCTGTGAGAAATTGAAGACAGAACACACCCAAAAGAAGATTCAAATGGCGCATTTATGAGATAATTAGATCAATCTATAAGATTCAAAGATTTTGAGAAAACACGTAAATACTGAAAGTTGCAGAATGAAAACACAAGCTAAAGAATATATACCTGCATCATAAACAAGACTAGTGCGAGGGATAGTGTTAACAGAGTCTTTGGAAGCAGAGGACTTGCAGGTACCGCTAACGCCGCGTTTGAGGACAGCCCAGCACCCACACTTGTTGTCCATGGCTCTTTCAAGGTCTTAGCTTTCATGGGTTTTCAGCATAATTGCATGGGATCGATGTGATGGAACAGATAGAGATATTAACCATGCTTAAGTTAAGAGTGTAAATAACAGAGAGGAGGAGATAGGAGAGTTATGGTGTGGAGAGAGAGGGAGAAAGAGACAGAGAGGAAGAATTTGTGTTGTTTTTTTTGGTAGTATTGTTGTTGCTGCTGCTGCGGTTGGAGATTGCAGGCATCATCATCGCCATCATCGCAGTGTGTACAAAAAGAACTTTTTTGCCACCACCTTTTGTGTGGGGGATGGATGGGAACGCCTCTCTCTCTCTCTCTCTCTCTCTCTCTCTAGACAAAATTACCTACCAAAAATTACCTCAAACATTGTACCCTTAACAACTGTTTTGGCAATCAAGGGAAACCTACACATCCAAATCCATGTCCTTGAAGATTAATGTATCAGTGACATGCTATCCTTAATGAACTAACTATATGGATGTTTGAAAAATTCTTATAAGATGTGACATATAATATATATGTAACTCATGAGAAGGCTGTGTGTAATATGTGAAAGTGTATGACTCACTAGTTTGGGTTTATTATTAGCAGATCAAGTGTGCCTGATATTGGCACCTGAGCTGAAAGATCTTTCTGTATAAGTAGTTTGTAATATGTAAGAATTAATCTTTATTAGCTTTCCTAATTGAGGGTCAAATAAGTTTTCTTATTAGTAAACATTCTTGCTAGTATTATTGTTTGGTCAAAACTAATAGAAAGACAGTCAAGAGCGTATTTGAGTGCAATCCCATCATTCACTCTCTCTCTCTCTCTCTCTCTCTGTGGCAGTGTAGATATATATTCCTATATGGTTTTGGGTGGGAATTAGGAGGCTTATCATAGGTGGGGTTTTTCTTTTCTTTTTTTCCTCCTTGAGGGGCCTTTTTAAAAGGAAGAAAGAAAGAGTGAGAGGGGGGGGGGGTGGTGCTTGGTGAGAGGTCATTTCATCAACCAACCATAAAACAAAATTGCATTCCATCTATGATGCTTTGGGTGAAGAAAAGCAATATGAGATCATATTCTTTTTTCTTCTACACACTGTGCTTTGCAACTTGACAAATGCCTTGTTGGAAAGGAGTTTATGCCCATTGCCCCCACTAAGTGTGTGGGTCTCAGTGTAGGCCCCACCAGACACAGAGAGAGAGAGAACACTGACTGTGCTACTGACTAGTGTAAGCCCACTCAAGGTCATCATCAGATTCATATGGGCAAACAAGATATCCTATTTCAGAGGTATAAAGTTACCAGGCTATATAATTGATGTAGGAGAAAGATGAAGATGTACTGATGAGATGCTTTGAGCTTTCACATTCATAGTAATGCTAATGCACATATGTGCACTGCATTGCCAATATACCAAACCCTTTTCAAATTGGACTTATTACTTGCTCACTGGGTACCTATTGGACAACATGTAGGACCTGAAATCAGGTCATGCATTTTGCATATATGATCAAGCTACATATCTGATCTTATCTTATCTGGGTAAAAGTCTTATGACCTAGTTACCTAGCTAATGGAAACTTATCTGGTTATCATCTGATGAAATTTTATTGGACATAATAACATGAAATCCTTCCTTCCGTCCTTCCTGTTGATAAACAGTACCCCCACAGAGACACAACCATGCATCAACTGATGAGGAGCTTGCTGCATCTTTTACTAGTTTCCACCAACATGAGTTTCAAAAGCCAAAAACCAACTTGGGTGATTGCAGTACAAGCTCCATCCATCATCACTTGAACTAAGTGGAGGTTGTTAGCATCTTTTGGCTCAGTCCATTAATTTAGACCCAATTTTATTACTCAAGCACTTTTGTGGTTCCAATGATGCTACCTTGCCTTTCCGGCCCTTAGGTTACATATCATGCTTAAAATTGAATTGAATTGAATTCACTTCATTTAAGCTATGTTGGTATGTTGGAGAAAGAAATGTAAGTTAATTTCTAAACGATGTCTAAGTTGAAAGTAAAATAATAGGATATTAACACGTTCAACTTGGGAAAAAAAATTGAAAGGTTGCCTTCATCTTGTACTTTAAAATACCTTGAATCAAGTGAGTTTATATATCCAATTTAATCATAGGCACTAAACATGACACGAAGAAAAAACCATAGTATGAAGTGTGTCGGGAAGTCTTCCCAACAGAAGAATGGAATATCAACCATGGTAGGAAAATCAATCAGTGTACCAAATTCATATTCAATTTCTTTATAATGTGCTACTATCATACAATCCAACACTTGAAACTGCATATTCAATTACGATGTCACTTAATAATAATTCGTATTGGTAATTTGATAACATAACATGATAGACACGGTTTAATAAAATAATGCGTAATTGTATGTTACCTTACACCGTTACGGGACTTCCAACCAAATTAATTGGGTATGAAATAATTTGGTTGGGTATTGGAGACGACTTCCTCGTTGAGAGTCCATGCAAAGAAAAGTTGGGTTGGGTGCAAGTAAACATGGGCTTGCCCTCTGCCACTACTATCATATATGGAGTTTGAGTTGGGCCTTAATGGATCCAATCTCAGTCTCCATCTACTCCCCCTCCTCTCTGCTTAGCCCACTCTCAAATCATTATATTTTTTATAATTTAAATAATTTTTTTTTGAAAAAAAGAAGAAGAAGAAAGAGAGATAGAATTACAACTTATTGACTTGCAATCCAGGGCGGCACCCGTTACTTGAACATGACAACAACACACATCCCACCTTTGACCTTCCATGCACTCTCAAGCGAAGCCCAATAGCATCCAACCACGTACCCCACTAACCAAATAAATTTCCACTTCCTTCTATCACGTGGCTTGATCTAATTGGCCATTCCTTAGACCCAGGCGTCACTCGATCATCGCTTCCTGACCGGTGGCTCGTCTCGAGGGAAACCCAAAAGGCCAAAAAAACCATGGGAGAAAGCAAAGCACCCGCCAGGCTGCTTGCTCATCATCAGACACACAACACAACCGATTAAACCGCCACACAAAATTCCTCTCTTGTTGAAGAAAACCAATTAATTTTAACAAAATTGAAGAAAGACAAGAAGATAATAACTGAAGAATAGGGGTTGAAGAGAAAGGGGGTTCCGATCTGGATCGGAAATTAGGGTGGCAATTGGGAGAAATAAGATCGAAACGGTGCGCTGCATGAGAAGGGAGAACGTGGGGCAGAGGGTGGAGGAAGAGGAGGCCGAAGAGAGAGAGTGAAAGGCAAAACATGTCTGCCATAGTGTGCGGGAAGAGATCATCGATATTCGAAGAGAACTCGCTGCCCTCATCGTCCAGTCCTGTCTCCTCCTCATCCAAGAGAATCCGCTTTTCTTCTTCACCTGTACGTTTCTCTCCTCCGACTCCCGCTCCGACGTCGTTTGCTTCGCATTTGATCGACCATCTCAGGGCCATTTTCCCGGACATGGACAACCAGGTTCACAATTCATTCATCTTTTCTCGTTTTTATTTTTATTTTTTTGTGCTGAATAAAATTCTCTCTTATTACGTTTAAATATTCAGTTTTTATTATAATATGCATCATTTGAAGCCATAAAGTTGATGTCTTGTGTTTGGATAATCACACATAGCTGCTGCACTGTCCAATTTGAATGCGACCCTAACAATAAAGGGATTAGCGAGTCTTATTTTAGATGCCCATCAATAAAGGGATTGCCTTTTATCCATACTCTGCCTTGATTATCTCCAATATTGGTATTCTAGTATTGGAGTTGCAGCTGATGTTACAATTAGTTTAGCACAATTGTCAAACTACAAATGGAATCCCTCTTGCATGTTTTTGTGTTCGGGGTATTTTTTGTGATAATTGGTTCAAAACTTGATGATCATTTCGTGGCATATCTCACCGTTGAGTTAGTGTCTAAGGACATGTTTCTCTATCATTTATTTTGAATTTCTTTTGCCATATTCGCTCTGTTGCATTCCTAATTTTCTGACTGCCAGTAACCGTTTAGCATTTTTTTTTGTATGTATACGTATGTGTGCTTGTGTGTATGTATACAGGGCGTTTTAACATGCATGACACGGATGCACAATGCCCCTCAATGTAGTTGATCGCATTGACTTCATTGTGTAACGCAATTACAGCCCAATGTGATTGGTGATGTCCCGTAGGTAGTTGAAAATCCGGATGTATATCTGTTTTATTTTCCTTTTCTTGGCAAAGGATCTTAATATCCTTCAATTTTGGAGGAAGTGTATCATGTCTACTCAATTAAGATGACAAATTGCTAAGCATATCTGAATTATTATCCTAGCTTCTGGAGAGAGCACTTGAAGAATGCGGTGATGATTTGGATTCAGCTATCAGAAGTTTGAATGAGCTACGTTTAAGTTCTGCTGCAGGCAAATCTAATGTAGCTTCAGAAGCAAATGTGCAACTCCAGTCACAAGGTATGAGTAGATATTTTCTTGAATTGACCACTTGAACTTGGGCTTACATTGATGGGTGTATCCAGTTTGATTTTAACACACTCTTGTGTTCTCTTGACAAGGTTATCTTCAACCACTTTGTTTTAAGGGTTGTAGCAGAGTATTCTGTGGACTTTCTACTTGCTTTACCTAGAAAGTTTTGTCTCTGTTATGAAGCATTTGTTTCATTCCACTGTGATTTGCTTTCAAGTAGGGAATCTATAAGTATTTGTCCTCTTGATACACGTTTTAACATTAAAGGGTGTGGATCAATATTTTGAATCAGGTTCAGCTGCAACAAATGGAGAGGTTGCAGTTACTGATGATCCATCAGGGCTTAATAACCTTCCCAAGGATGGAGCGGACTGGGTGGAGCTCGTTGTTAGAGAGATGATGAGTGCCTCCAACATGGATGATGCTAAAGCTCGTGCTTCAAGAGTGCTTGAGGCCTTGGAGAAATCCATCAGTGGACGTGCAACAGCAGAGGCAGCCCAAAGCTTTCACCAGGTCTGATGATATCTTTAATTACTTATTTTGCATGTCCCATGTAATTTTCTTTTGTGTAAAAACTTCGTTTTTGCCACCACTTTTTCCTTTCCATTAGTTTTAGAAAAATGGTGGATGTTTGAGGATGGAACATTTGATAATGGCTTGTTTCTTTCTAATGGCTTAGCTGTACTTTTGATTTGCCTTGATGTAGGAAAATACGATGCTGAAGGAACAATTGGAAGTTCTAATTCAGGAAAATACAATTTTAAAGCGAGCTGTATCTACTCAGCATGAACGCCAGAAAGAGTACGAAGATAGAGGCCAGGAATTGCAGCATCTGAAGCAACTGGTGGGCCAATACCAGGAACAGTTGAGAACCCTCGAGGTTGAGCTCAGTAACCTGATAACTTTGGAACAGTTTGTACAACCTTATGTTTGGATGAAAGTTTATACAACATTATATTTCTCTTTTTTCTCCCCAAAGGGGAAGACAACATGTTCTTGACTGCTTTGTAGAAACTGTTCATCTACATCATTCCCTTGCTATCTGTTCATTTTTTGTTTGATTATTTATCCTTCATGGTCATTGCTTCCTTAAACTTTGCTGCTGGTTTCTAAGTTCCCTGCATTCTGATGACTACTGTTTGATTTTTTTGATACCTTATCAGGTGAACAACTATGCACTAACAATGCATCTGAAGCAGGCCCAGCAAAGCAGCTCCATCCCAGGGCGTTTTCATCCGGATGTTTTCTAAGATTAAAAAAATACGATGAATTTGCATTGTGGATGGATAAAGTGCTTTGTATGGTAGTTCTAATGACATGAAGGCACTTGAAGCTGCATTATGCTGTCTTGTTTGGGAAATGGCTGTGCAGCAGCTTTCCCTCTGTTATGATGAAGACACAGATAGTTTCATTCAAACACAACGTCGAGGATTTGTTATGGTTGCCATTTGGCTCATCGCTCTCTTAATTTGTTGTTACTTTGATACTCAATGATGTTTTCTAGGTTTGATAGAAAAGTCGTATTTTAGTAATTTCATTGTATCTTTATGCTTCAATAAAGAGAATAGATGCTTGAATTCTTGTACATTCCATTGCATCCTCTTGATCTTGAATGCGTTTTCACCAATCTCCAAAACTGAGCCAAAAAATTGACCTTGTTATTAGTTATCTATTTTAAATGGTATCTCAAGCCCAAGTTAACTAAATGTTTATGTTTTGCAAAACCTGTTATGGACAAGTTGGAACAAGAATTTCCGTTCAGCGCATGCGAGGTTCTCTTTAGCACCATAACCTTGACTCTCTCTCTCTCTCTCTCTCTCTCTCTCTCTCTCAATAGAAAGGGGATTTGCTTCAGGACGACGGCACTTTCTGTTTTGCACATAGGGATGGGATAGGGTAAACTTGTTATAACAATTTAGAAGTTTTGGTGTGGGGACCTAAATATATAGTGATCCTAGCTTTTACTTCTTTTACTTCTTTTGCTTCTTTTCTGTAATGCAGCTGCCAACTAACTAAGATCAAAGATCAAAGCTGCCGAGTTTATATTCATTTACATATGCTTTTGTTTCCAGCAGCCATGAAATTTGCAATTGAGTACATACATGTAAGAAAAGTGCAAATACCTAATAGTCCCTGCATGTATGTATGTTGCAAAACTCAAATTTACAGTGAAACTAAACGATCTTAAGGTAAACACAGAATCCATATTTATATTGCAATAACAGTGAAACAAAGTTTACTTGATCAAGATTGGCGAAGATTATAGACATAGCAAGAGGGCAAAAACTAAAGCTACATTTCTAATTAAAAACCATGATAGTTTGTCTGCCATGAATAGTTAAAAATAAAATACTTTAGAGAGAGAGAGAGCCAGAGAGAGAGGTTGGGTAGACTTAGAGAGGAAGAGCATCCTATGCCATTGCACAGGTAATTTTTGCAGGGTGGAAATGAATCAAGTATGGTGACTGCAGAAGAAGAGCTCTTTGTATTTCCTATACATCTTGGTTTATGTGTTGATGAAGGTCCTTCAAACTTACTGCTGGATAAGCTGGACTTGATTAATGGGCTAGTAGAAGTCTTCCTCCAGCTCCACCTTTCATCATCCTCTTGAACTCATCAAAATTAACCATACCATCCCCATCCCTGTCAACCTTCTTAACCATCTCCTTGCAATCCTCCACCTTATTTCCCTCTCTCAAACCCAAAGAACACAACACCACCCCCAACTCCTCCACTGAAATCAGCCCATCTTTATCCTTATCAAACACATCAAAAGCCTCCTTCAGTTCCTCCTCTGCCTCCTCCTCTCTGCTTAACCCGTTCCCATCTTCACCGCCTACTCCCTGATCTCGACGGTGCATTGACTGGTACAGCATGCAGAACTCATCAAAGTCAATCAACCCATCTCCATTAGCATCCACTTTCTTCACCATTTCTTCCACCTCTGCATCGCTCATGAAGATTCTGATGTTCTTCAACGACTCCTTGAGCTCTTGCTTTGTGATAAAGCCATCACTGTTCTTGTCGAAGGTGGCAAATACTTGCTTGAGCTCTGCATCCTCCGCTCTGTTGCTGCTAATAATATCTTTGCTTTTGGTAGGTGGAGCCACTGGAGTTGCAGCAGTGGATGAGTTGGCTTGGAACAGAGATAGAAACCATGCAAGGAACTTGTTGGTGGGCAAATAAAAGACTATGTTAATGAGGCCAGCAATGAATAGAACTGCTAACAACAGTATGGTGGTTAACACCATTTTGTTTGTCTTCAAGTTCAACCAACTTAGTTTGAAGAAGAAAAAAGATAAGGAAGGAGAGAAGAGAAGAGGAGGAGGAAGGAACAAAGGGCAAGAAGAAAACTTAGTTTGTCTTGTTATCAAAAGTCTCTGGTGGTGAGTTACGTCCTTCCAAAAGCATTGGGCACTACATTGGGGACGCGGTTTTTGGTGTGCCTTTGATCCCCGCGGTCCCACAAACCGCGTAAACTCCAAAGTAAACTAATGTC
Source organism: Prunus fruticosa (assembly GCA_018703695.1). NCBI lineage: Eukaryota > Viridiplantae > Streptophyta > Magnoliopsida > Rosales > Rosaceae > Prunus > Prunus fruticosa. Next base: position 35,025,046 of record CM031923.1, read on the forward strand.
ACACACAGTGACACAGAAAAATATTATTTGTTGCTTTCTATATATAATGTGACAACTTGAATGCTTATTTGTCTTATGAATATTTATTAAGTTGACTTGCACGCGCGCGCACACACACAGAGACCCTAATTAGTATTTGTTGAACGAGTCTTTATCTGTTTTCCGAGATCCATGTTTCTGTTGCAGGTGCAGCCATTAAAAATCAGCAAATAGGTAGTAATGGCTTTTCAGATGGTTGAATATTGATTGGTACCCTCCCTGTCCTGCCGTTCAACAAAGGGCAGGTTTTTGGTCTTGGTCTTGGTCTCTGTCTTTGTCTCTTGCGAATAAAATTACCTTTTCTGTGGAAACCTCTGGATTATACATGTGCTCTGCATAAACTTAATCAAGTTGTTTGCTTAAATCCCAAGCACTTTAATCGCAAGAATGATTAGATACATGACACTAGCCGGTTCGTACTTCAATTGTGTTCTTGTGGAAGAAGCAAAATGATGTCTATGTTGCACCTTCTTTGGGTGCGGTGTCGTGTGTTTCAACTTGCATTGCAGGTGAAAGGGATTGAACGAATTCAGTAAAAAAAACCTATCATATCACATAGTACTTTGGAAGTTTCAACTTTTTATGCTTTTTCCCCCAAATAGACATTGCAAGCCACCACGAAATTTGCAATTCTCTGCCGTTTACTTTACTCCTTTCATTTGGATGCTGCTTTTGTTTATTATAGCAGCATATACCTTGCTTTTGTTTAACACGACTTGACTTGTACCAAAACCATCATCAAGCATCTGATTCTCACTTAATCAGGATGACTTTGGCTGAAAAGAATCAATTTCTTGTTGTAAAGTCAAGAATGTGGAGCCCAAAAATGATAGGGTCCACTACTTAATTGATTGAAGAAAATTATGAAGATACACTGCACATCCACGGGAGCCAAGAGACCTTCACGAGTCTTCTATTTACCGAATAGTTAGCCAAAGCTTTGCATATAAAATTATGGCTTTATTCCCGTTTGTATAGATAGAGATCAGAAAAAGACTCAATGAAAATATCAGAAGAATATTTCTATCACTATTTGAATTCTCTAAATTCTCTCTTCAATTTTTTAGTTTTATAACACGTTCTAGAGCACGAATATCTCTAAAATACCAGCTGGGATATTCGATCAAAACACTCTGCTTCATGGGTTTGGTTTCCATGATTGCTCTCTATCCCTCCCATCTGTACCTATTTCTTCTGGCATCAGAATCAATTTCTGACTTTTTATTCACCAACTCATCTCTCTTGGTTTGCCAGTCTCTCAAGAAATTTCTCATCATGGAGCTGAAGAAATAAAGCGGAGGCAATGATTTTTACCTAGGCTTGGTTTGACTTTTCCACAACCATTCACTAAAGGCCCAGCTTCTTTTTCCATAACCATAGCAGAGAAGAATGCAAACCCATGTATAAAACTACAAGCCAAGCCAAATCACAAAACCCATTCAGTCGAATCCTCCAACTTTCTCAACCCGCCATTAAAGTGGGTGGTCTCAGAAGAGTCATGGCGCTTCTTAAAGGAGTGAGCAAGTCTGATGAAATGAAGACTGCCATTTTCGCTCCACCTCGGTACCAGATTCCTAGAAACCTCCTATTGACCACCCAAGTCAACCTTTCCGTCTGTGGCAGCTGCGGAGAGCTCCGAGATCCGGCTGCAAAACAGTGTCGCTGCAAGTCTCGTTCCCAAAGAAAAAGAAGATGCAGGGTGGCTTTTGCTTGTACTCTGCCTGCGATTTGAAAAAGTGGTCAGAAGAAACAACATCGAAGGATAAGTTGGCTCCCCCCTTATCTTTCCTATTATTTTATTATTTCTATGCACAACAAGTTCAACTTAATTGCAGGTGGAAAGAAGAAAAGCTAACGTGATATCCCTAGCTTTCAAACTAATATATTAATATAATAATATTATATTGTTTCCTATTTCCTCTAGTTTTGAGAGGAATTCCACCGAAAGAAAAAAAAGGGAGAGGCAATTCAAATTGACAACATATATATTATTTAATTGTGGTGTTGATAAGAACCCACAAATAATTGCCGTTACTTTATCCATATAATATAGTATGTACGGTTACACCTTGCGGTGGTTTTTAACCCCGCATTTATTTTATTTACTGTATGGTGTAGGTTCATTACCCATACAATTTATTTACTGTATGGTGTAGGTTTATTACACATACAATAGTATTTATTTAAAAGTGTGGCGCGGGTTTATCGTCCACACAAATGCCTTCATTTAAAATTATGGAGTAGAATTAGTGCCCATACAAGCACATTTACTTTACCGCACATTTACTTTATTATTTAAGGTATGGTGCGGGATTAACGTCCATACATGAGGCAATTTAATTTATGAATTTACTTTACCGCACATTTACATTTATTTAAAGTATGGTGCGGGTTTATCGTCCATATCAGTAATTTATTTACAAGCAATTTATTTTATGAATTAATTGTGCAGTATGATGAGTTTTTACAGGTATACGGTCAGGACCAGAAGCTCCTTGATCCTCATCATACAACTACATCAGGACTTGAAAGATCCTTGATGATGATAATGATATGAGAACTGCAGTCTCTCCTGGTCCTGTATTTGTAAGCAAGAGATCGGACTTGAAAGATCCTTGATCCTTGATCCTTGACATGTAAATAAGGACCTGGAGTTCCTTGATAATGTAACAGGTACCGTATTGGTTAATAGTGCCGTACACATGAATGGTAACTGTCCTGGCAAATATCCTGGACGCATGAATAGATACGTATTCATGACCTAATGAACAGTCCTGCATACATAAATAATGACGTATGGATAAATATTAACCATTTTGAGTAAACCGTCACTATATACAAAGAGGGACCCTGCTATTCCTTAAACTCATGGATGAGCAATTAAATGAGATGCCAGAAGTTCCTCAAAATATGGACAATTATGTGATTTTGGCTCGAAGTTCAAAATCTAAGAGTATTGAATGTTCACACCATGAAAATATGTGATTTTGGCATGAAGTTCAAAATCTGACAATATTGAGAACTTGAAGTTCCAACAGTCAAATGGACAACTCTTGAGGTATTATTGCAAATTGTGGAACACCACATATTTCATTGGCATAAGAAAATGATGAATTTGATAAAGTTCGAATTCTGTTACAATCGACACCTCAAGAAAGAAATATATTTTGTGAATTCCGGTTGTTAAGAATACACCGTGAAATGGATAACATCAGGATAAACCTCAAAGGATGAATTGAGGCTCCTCGCATATTTTGGTATATTATATGATCTGGCCGGAAACCCATGGATCCAAATATATGAGAAATCCCGAACTTGAAGTTTTGGGTATATAGTAGTTAATGCTCTTCACTACTATATTGTAACATTATCATGGCTTTTACTCAATTCATATTTCATGCCTATTTGAAAAATGGCAAATAAATTTTGAAGTCGATGTTTAGCCCTGGCCAGAAGTTCCGGACTCACATGCATTGAAATATGTAATTTGAGAGATTTGTTGTGGTTATTTGAACCTATAAGGCACAAGGTTCCTAACCGTCATTTTGAAAAGACGTAAAAACCACAGGTGCAAGTTTAAAGATTTTGCCCAATTATTATAACAGAAAAGGAGCACACAACAGATAAATTTTCTTCACCTCCAAGAAAAGAGCAGGCTCTGTAAAATCTATAAAATTCCATTATGTTCTGGAAGCCTCTTCAGGAAGAGGACGACGCCTCTTAAGCCTAGCCATGAGCTTCTCATGGTCTCCAGAATCTTTTCATTGGAAATCTGCAGCATGTCAAGCCTTGTCTGCGTATCAGCGGAGTATGAACTCACTAGTTTCAACAAGGCATTATTCTCTTCTTTAAGTTTCTCAACCTCCTGTTGAGACTCATGCAGCTTTCTCTGAAGAGAAAAATTTTCAGTGTTCAGCTCCTAAATCTCGTTTGCTCTAGCACGCAAACGACTAGCCATGTTAGAAACGGAAGCAACACTCTGAATGCTAAATGCCAATGAGTCATTAATGGCCTCTTCTTCAGACCTCCATGTTAACAACATGCCATCCATAGGAGTAAGGAAATTCTTCGCTACTATGACAGCAGTTACATCATTCATCATCACAGAATCATTAACCGTGAGATGACGGTTTTGGGATACAAAGGATGGCCGCAGAAGAAGAGGAAGCCATTTTCAGAAGGTTTTGAGGACAGCCTTAGAAAAACTGAACTTTCAGAGAATGAAAGGGAATTTGAGTTGAAACGCAGTTACTCCAATCAGATGTTACAGATGCAATATCTATAGGTGGAAATGTCGCACCGTATCCTGGATCCCAATATTTCCCCGGATGCCCATATTGTTTCTTTTCCCAGGTTCCAAAACTTCACGCGGTCTCCAGTAATGTTTGTCGGCACTTTCGGCATTTTCCAGGATTATTTTCATCAAAGCCGATCTTGCTTTGCGGATTTCACGGAGTTACTTTTTCAAAAGCTCCCCGAGAATCTCGCAAATCTCTACGGTTAATTTGAAATTCACCGGATTTACTTATTCCTCTTATTTGTGTATAAATATGTTACTAACGAAATTTTCTTTGCAGAACACACTCAGTTTCCTCCAATTTTTCTTCATATCCAATGATTCAATATCTACTTGTTTTTCATATTAGTGAGCCCTCGATGTGCTTTAGAAGCGAGACTATCTCTGATCATCCATTTCTGGAAGCGAGATTATCCCTGATCACATGTCTCCAAGATCAGGGAACTGCAAGAGTGACAACATGTTCTAATCTCCTGAAGTTCTCCTTGACTAGGAGAGATGAGAGTTTGTTGTTTGCTCCCACCAGCTTCTTTCCTTCCTTGATTGCTTACCTTACCTTGCAATCAATATCACAATTTTTTGCATTTTTTCTTTCTTTTGATAACTTTATGTTCATCCGAGAATCTATTTCCTTAGAATGAACATCCGAAGAAAGAATCCATGTAGTGATCCTAGCACTGAGGGTTATACTATGACAGAGATATAAGGATTGTGATTTTTGCTCTTGCAGGATATAACAAGATCATCAAGCGTTACATTATATTTGATGAGTTGATACGAGCTGGAATGATACTTGAGAAATGTTTCTCCCACCTAAGGATGTAAGAAATACTTGTGTTATTTCATGCTTGTACTATTATTTTGATATTTTGTACTACATTCTTAAACGTAACCAAATGAGGAGATAAGGCGGTTCAGGAAGAACGACTTGTATTATGACCATTCTAAAGGAATGACTTGTATCGTTCTAATATGTATCCATGAATTATTAATGCAAATTTCACAGATTGCAAGTTGGATACATTGATAATACACTGCACAGATTAAAGTCCCATAAGAATAGAATATGGGTATAGCAGTGATCAATATAATGCACGCCTGTTGCGTAGCAAGTGTTATGGATTGAAGTCCCTGAAGGACAATCCTGTAACATGTCAATATTCATACAGTGCACGCTTGATGCGTAGCAAATTATATGGTTTCAAGTTCCAGAATGACAATTAATTGACATGTATGTATTAATCTGTAGCATGCCTGTAGCATGACAGATATATGGGTTCTAAATGTTCCAACTCCTTAAATGGAAATTATCCACGCCCTCCTGTAAAATAATGCTCCACTGGAGGTTATGATCCACATTCTCACATAATTCATTCTATAAGACATGTCTGCCCTGGAAAGAGACAATAAAAGCCCCCTGAAGTGGCTTGGGTACTCAAAAGCAAAGAAATGCTTATAATTGATACATGCGCATGCACATGAGAATAGTGGGATCATGAATTGATGAATGAAAATTTTGATTTTGGAGTAGCTACTCAAATCATCAATGGGCTGTGTTGATTGGAACCACGTTCTATTATTAAATGTCGACAATATCATTGGCCAAAATGGAAAGAGGCAATTCCATTACATATGAGAATGAACGTGAAAGAACAAACTCATAGTACGAACCCCAAAAGATGTTAATACTGAAAGTTATACTTGGGTGTTCAGAATAAAAGGGAATATACCCATTTTGTATGACACAATGTTTCTGGCAGAAACAAGGAATGTTGGGTTTCTTCATATTTACAGATGCAATTGTGCTTCCTTGTTGCACATTTACCTGAGACCAACATATTATCTTTTAGGGTTATTAAATGCACGAAGCATATCGCCAAAAGCGATTCCCTAAAGATGTATAAGCAAAACAAATAGCTGGATATAAAGCTATACAATGTGTCATGAAATATAATTCCTTAAATCCATGAAGGATTGAACTTGCATGAAGCAAGCCCTTGAAGGACGTGTGCCTGAAGCACAAATTTTGTACTCAATACTAATATGTATAAATTGCCTCAAGTGAGTACACTAATTAAGATATTGTTGCAACACATTACAGCTCTTGAAGAGTTGATAATTGATTAAAACTCATGAAGAGTTAATACTTGGTTTAAAACTCCTGAAAAGTTCAAGTAACATTTGTCTCGGCTTGAAGATCGAGCATTATGCCAACGAGATTCTTGCTTATACTAAGAAAGTATTGAAGCATTTTATGTGGATTATCCGTTGGGCACTTAAATGATTTTCCGGAAATATCCTGGACCGGACATTGTATTTTCCAGGATAGAGCTAAGCTCCATCACCACCACTTTGGGATGATGTGAGGCATATTTAATGCTATCTCCGCATAACACCATATACGGGCATATTCTTTTCAAGTGAACTTACAAATAGCCCAGGTTTTGTTAGATAAGCGGACTTTGAAAATTTCTATGATTTACATAGAGATAGCTCACGGAATATATTTACTTACTCAATTACATGAATTATTGGTGGCCACATCATTCACTCAATCCGAAAGATCTTTTCTCTAGAAAGATAGTCATGAAGATATCAGAGGGAGATATTATTCAAGGGGAGCATCCAACAATATTACAAGATTGACTCACAGAAGCAATGACAACTATGATATTCAAAAAGATGATTAGCAGTATGACTTCAAGATATTTTGCCAAGCATCAGGGGAGCGTGCCTGTCAATAAAGACCTTCACACACTGTACTCTTTTTCCTTCGTCCAGGTTTTTATCCCACTGGGTTTTTCCTGGCAAGGTTTTAACGAGGCAGTGTGTCGCACGCGTGTCGATATACACAGAATTCTATGTTACACATGGTGATGTACTCTTTTTCCCTTCGACCAGTTTTTGTCCCACTGGGTTTTACCTGGCAAGGTTTTTAACGAGGCATATTTCATATCATTTGTGGTCTCCAAGGGGGAGTGTTGTAAAGTCAAGAATGTGGAGCCCAAAATGATAGGGTCCACTACTTAATTGATTGAAGAAAATTATGAAGATACACTGCACATCCACGGGAGCCAAGAGACCTTCACGAGTCTTCTATTTACCGAATAGTTAGCCAAAGCTTTGCATATAAAATTATGGCTTCATTCCCGTTTGTATAGATAGAGATACAGAAAAAGACTCAATGAAAATATCAGAAGAATATTTCTATCACTATTTGAATTCTCTAAATTCTCTCTTCAATTTTTTAGTTTTATAACATTTCTAAGTTTTTATGGAAACTTTAACTTTATTCAGAAACAACTGCAAAAAATGCTTTGGGCCTTTAGGCAACTTGTTGAAGGCTTGAAACAGGCTCGGTTAGGCAATCTCAGAGGGTGAAGTTGGAGTAAACCCATGAGCACAACACATCCATAGATAGAGGCCCAACTATTCGTGGGTTAAAAAGGTCCTATGTTCGTGGGTTCAAGTCATATCATATGCATAGTATTAATGCGTGCGTGTGAGTTTACTTTGTTATCGTCATTTTAATAATAAGAAAGGTCTTCGAAAAACAAATTTAAAGCAGCAAGTTAAAGGACAAATAGTTGCTCGGCTTTACCTATAACATACGTACATTGAATTGAATTGTGTAAGGTCCCAGCTAGGTAGCTAGCTCGTGTCAGCTGATCGATCGATCCCATTCCGAAATGCAGTTAGCCAATCAAAGCCTGCATACATAAGGCTCCAAGAAAGAAGACTAGACAAGTCCAACAACTAGCAGGGCTACAGATGGGCCTGCAGATAAGGATTTTTATTATATGAGTTATGAGACCCCCATCTCTGCAAAATTCTTTTTAAGCCTTTGTCACGCATCTCTCTGGATTTATTTTATAACATGTACATCCCTGACAACCACTAATTTGTGATTTTTCTACTTAATTACCTACAAATTAAGAACGCATTTTACATTAGTCGCGAATTCCTCCCTCGTTAATATCGCTTGCATAAAAATAAAAAAGATTTCTTGAATTACAAGCATGTACTTTTACTACTGCAGTGAAAAATTCTCAGACAGCATTTGAAAAACGCATATTCGTATAGAGGGTAACCAATTAGTGCAGTATAATTTATAAATACACAAATTTTATTTTACCCAACCGAAAAAGAAAAAAATAATTATAGTATCCTATGTTTCGAATTTGTTGTTTAATAAATGAGGTAAAAAAAGAAAAAACGGCATGCATGCATGTGATGGATCATTATTGAGGTTTGGGCCCAGTTGCATATAAAACTGTTGGGTGTATGGTGGGCCCAACTGTGCTGTTCCATTTTGGCCTCCAGGCTCCCGCGACACAGAGAATCAAATGTCCAACGGCCAACTATTGCCCAATTGCCAAATGGTGAACGTGTAAATTGTAAAGTTTAAACAGGCTGTTCACTGACCCATGATGACAGTGACAACAGACAGACTATCCCAAGCATACGAGTAAAACTTGCTTGCACCAGGGATACGACAACAGTCCTATTCCCATCCAATTGCAGCCCGCCATGTGTTCATTTTCTGACAAAGTATGGACACGTGGCGGGCTGAGATTGGAGGGGTATATGACTGTTGTCCTATCCCCGGTGCAGGCAAGTTTTTTCGCAAGCATACGGACAAATGACAATGCATACCCCTGCCTGCTTCAATCCCGTCCCGTTTTACATACACTTTTATTCCTTCCTAGGGGATAATAATCACATGCGCCTGGCTTACAGTGAATTTATCCTAGATGCCCATTCCCCGCCCGGACCTGGCCGGGCTGGGGCCCATCTACAAACCTACCTTATCCCTCATCCATTGGCTAATTGGCTAATGCCATGTGATCCTTGTTATTTAACCCCAACCCTCTTAATTTTAAGAGATATTTAGTCAAATACCCAATTCTAGACGTGTATTTATAAAAATACTCAAACACTATTTAAACATAGAAACACACCCAAAATCAAACCCACAATCAACAATTGTATATTTTTTGGGTGTGTTTATGAATGGGTTTTGAGTGTGTGTAATGATGGGTTTTAGGTATGTTTATAAAGTGTTTTGAGTGTTGGGTATTTTTATAATTTCAGCCCCCATTTTTGGGTATTTGTGTGAAACTCCCAATTAAAATTAGAGTTGTTGATTTTATCTATAGATTCCGTAAACAAACATTCAAGTAAAGGGAATTAAATTTTACTCGTGAGAAAAAAAAAAAATCAAGTAGCTTATATTTTAAAAGTTTTTTTTTTTTTGGGTAGTTGCAAAGTTCTTCACTTTGTACCTATACTTTCTTCGTTGGTCGGATAGGTCATTTGGTTTGTTGTACTCTAGGTGCCCTTGCGTTATTGCAGGGCTTTCTTTGTTTGCGTTTGTTTTGGGGGTCCCCTCTTTTGTTGGCTCCTTGAGGCGTTGGTTTTCTTAAATGATTTCATTTTACCACCAAAAAAAAAAGGGAATATCCTCTTCAGATTTTGAGTTCATTTACCTGGACACTTCTTTTGCTTGTTAGGTTTATGTGGATTTAAGTTTTGAGTCTATTTACGTGAGTTTTCGGCTATTTTTGGAAAATTTTATCAAAACTGATTATGAAAATAATGAGTAATTTTTTACTATAAAAACTAAAACTTTGAAGCATGTGGAGATGATATTCCCAATTCAAGTAAGTTAATTTTATTGAAACGATTGTGTTTTATTTTTTGGAGTTGGGGGGAGGTTAAAAGTGCGAGAGAAGTGAAAAGGTAAACCAATTAAAGAGAAAAGAGGACTAACAGAATGATACTATTGATCCGTACCAGTAGCAGTACCCACTGCTGCACTGCATGTAATGAAAATGAAACAGGCGGTGAGTGAGGATGCTCTCGTCTCGTGCAAAAGATTAAAATTCATAGATGATTTGGAGCTTAGCTAATTGTGGGTCCTTTCAATTATCACAATCTTACAATGATAACAGAACCATCTTATCATTCCCTCTGCCCTCCTTGTCCTCTCACCCCTCTCTCTCTCTCTCTCTCTCTCTCTGCTGCTGCTGCTGCACACACGCTTGCCTGGATGGATCCACTCACTCAGTCCATTGTTGATTGCCAAACTACAAAGGGCATGCGCAACAATTTCACACCTTCATTTGTTAATGAATATATGTTATTATATGAATTAAATGTGATTCAATCAAAAGGAGTAGTTACGAGTACGAATCTCTTAAAATGATGAAGTAGATTGTAGAAATTCTTACACTTAAAAAACTCAAAGTAGTGGCGCAGAATTCAGCTTTATTTGTGTTTAGTTTGGCCCCATTGTGTACCACAGAACAGATAGATGAATGGCACAACTCAATGACCAAATGACAGTAGTGAATAGTGTAGAAAAGAGACCAGCCTAGCTAGCTCCACCATGTACAGTGTACTGTTTACCTGCAAAATCTCAGAATTCCAACATAGAGAGCTGGCTTAAGCTAATCAATCTCTCATACCTCTCATAGAGAGCTGGCTTCAAGTCCCAATCACGGCCGGTCACCATCTTCCAGGCCATGCGCAAATGCATATCATACATTTTACATTCATCTGCATCATGCATGGTTAAAAAACAGGTTTTTAAAAATGTAGGCCAAAGGGTCGTGTGGGGGTCATTCATTCCTGCCACGGCGCCGTTTAGGTTGATAGCCCATGGACTTCAAGTCTTCAACACAAAAGGTATCAAAGACTTTTCTTTGATAGCTAAGGTCTTTACTTCTAGCTAAAGATAAAAGATGCATTGCAGACATTATGAATCTATGATGTGAGAGATGTGACTCTAAGAAATTGTCAACAAGTATTTTGGCTTCTTTCTACTAAATTTATATCCGTCTCCATTATTTTTCTTTTCCTTTTGGGTAAATAAGTAACTAAAGCTTGCGTCCAAAACTCTATTAGTTTCGTGTACGGTGTACTCATATACATATATCTATTTGAATTCAAGAAAGATACTTAGCTATTTAACTCAATTCATTTTTCAAAGAAAAAAGAACCTGCTGCTAATGCAGTGATTTGGAGCAATCAATCTCCCGTATAAAGCCATAAGTTTCGGGTTCTAGCTAACGACGAAGGCCACATTGGGATAAGTGCAGTCCCAGCCCCCACTCAGTTATAAAAAATGAATGTAGTATACTATATAACCTATATTAATTAATATACTACTTTACCAGACAAACTTACCTTTTCTCTAAGACTAGGCCACCCTTTTGCAAACCCATTCCCAACAGTTTTACTAAAACTATTTTTTTGTTATTGTTTTCTCTCTACCTATGGTGTTCTTTAATTTGTGAAAATTGAATTTAATGGATTTAACAACTTGAGAATTACATTTGGGACATTAGCTCTAATAATAAATTTATATAATTGAAAGGAATTACTAATCTTGCACAAAAGATGATTGAGACAAAAAAAGTTTAGATACACCATTTAGTACACTTGCTTATGACACTAACACTAATCCTACATGTTACAACTGCAATTGTAGAGAAAGTATTTTCTATTATGAATATTATGAAAATCAGTTGGTTGCATATATTGAGAAAGACATTTTTAATAGTATAGATGACTTGGTTGGTACACAACGATTTCAAAATATGAAAATTCGTTGAGGACAATTTATGATTGTAATGAATAAACATTATGATTTTTGATGTTTTGTTATGTATTGAGTTCGATTTGTTTATTGTTTATATTTTATGAGATGTCTCCACACATATGAAATTCTGACTTTACTACTGGTTCTAGCATCTGTATACTCTGTGTGAGTTCAATACATTATCATGCCTCTTAATAAGAAAGGTCTTTCAAAAACAAAAGAAAAAACGTCAGTCATTGAAGGCCACATGTTGTATTGTTGTAGCAGCACCCGAAGACATGCATGTGCAAGAAGAGGAATGGGAGATGTGCATATCTTAGCCATCCATATATAAATCTAAAGCTTGACATGCAAGCCATCTGTCTAGGTTTACATTGCTATAAAATTATCTGCATTATTGGGAACCATATAATCTTGTTAGATAACAGGCCCACATATACGTATAAAGTTGAAGCCTACAATCAAAAGGTAGATATTGAAGCAGATAAACAAGCACAGGGTGGATTGGGTGGAGAGGTGAACACAGAGTGAAAACCACGAATCCTACACTACACGACCACCCACCCCCCACTTGCGCCGTACACAACAAAAGAAAACAAACTGATGTAACGGTGGGTGAGACACTAGACTAGAGGAGGAGGGGTTCTGATTTTTTTTTGAAAATTAATAATAATGATAATTAGGGTTGATAGAAGGATGGCCCCCACAGCTCGCTACTAATACGAAATTTTGTTAAGGCCAGTCACGCACGCACATTAGGATTATTTCTAACCGTTGATCATAATATCGAGCTTGCAAATATCAATTATTAGAAAGGAAAAAAATTCAAACGCATAAGTGAATAATGACGTTAACATACATATAGCTGATACCAGCACAACATCTCGCACCACCGCTTTAACCGTTTTAACATCACTGCTGAGTTGCTGAGGGCAGCGCATGTGATTATAACACAGGCACAGCTTTATTTTAACCTACCTCTCTCTCTCTCTCTCTCTATATATATATATATATATATATATATATGGTGCACCTTATCACATCAGCAACGCCAATGAGTTTTAAACATGATGCCCCACAAACATCATTCAGAAAAATGAACGTTTGAAGGGGGGCCCGACTGACTGGCTTTATGATATTTCTAGAAAAAAAAAACACTGTCCTCATTGTTTTGATACTAGTATTAGCGAAGCACGCCCACATGAGATACATTTGTAGTATAAAATTGTGGATTAGGTTAGTTGCTGTTGAACTACAAACATGATTAACTAATTATTGTGCTGAAGAAGCTGCCGTGAAACGGATAATTAATTTTGATGTATCTTAACATAATCATTCATATTAATTTCAGAAACTCTTTCTAAAATTTAGCGCAAATTTGTCTTATATCTCGTCGATCTCTCTCCCTGACAACATATTTAGCGGTAATTGCAAACATATATATATAAAATATGATGCGTAAGTTTAGTATACTATTGTATTTCTCAATAAAATATAAAAAAATATTTTAAAAAAATAGAGCACCATTTGTATACATAAAATAAACAGCTGAAGTGCATATAGAGTATGATCTAAAATATGGAAAATTACATTATCATGAGTGATGATAACATCTATTATTTACATTTAATAATTAATATAGAAAAGAAACCATAAGGATTGGGGGACCATAAACAACCCATACCTTTAAATCCCAATATAATAAAAGGAGATCTTGATCACATGGAGGCATGTGATGATGAGGATGGGGATGGTTTTTTCAAATATTCATTTTCTCTTTTGTTTTTCCCTAACTATATATTTATATATATAGTTTTAATTTCCAGTAAAATTTTCCTTATTTTTATTTATTTATATGGTTATTATTATTATTTTTGTATTTGCACTTCTGACGTATTGTATATATATATATATATATATATATACCCCACAGCGCACTGAGTAGGAAAGTAAGGCATTTTGTTTTGTGGGTAAAAAAATGCCCTTACGAGTGAACCCTACTCACCCCACCCTTTTCCACCCTCCCTCTCTATAAAGCTGGTAGACAGATTATATGTTGTAGAGTGGTCCTTGAGAGACTTTGTATGTGGCCTTATTTCCCAGCTCAACTCTCTCTCTCTCTCTCTCTCTCTCATTAGTATATCTCTAACTATATACATACAGCCTAGCTATAGAAGAAAGGCACTTAAGGTTATGGGATATGTGAGATCTGAAGTGAATTTATAAACAAGTCCTGGTCATGCTTTTCCACAGCTTTCTTGAACTTCAATTCTCTGCTGTCTAAGCTTATCGCTTTCAAGATTAGCTAGCGCCACGAAGCTCAAGAAAGCTGTGGGAGAACATGGCAATTCCGGACTCTGATGAATTGCTGCTTACAATGTTGGTGCAGTGCAGCAGACAACACATGCACAGACCAATTCTTGTGTTTAGCCGAAGAATTACAAGGTCATCTTCTTCCTCATGTATATTTTCTGGTAATTCTCTCACTTTTCTTACATAATTCACACCCAATTCTTCAAAATCTTTTCCTTCGTTTTTGTGAACCTGTTGTTATATGGGATGTTATCAGTGTTGTTTGAACAGATTTGCATCAAAATGTTTTTTTTTTATTAGACAAATGGGCCCCCTCACATAAAACTGTCTCTGAATTTTGTTTGGAAAGTATATATAATAAAAGGTTCTGAAATTGCTGAGTCAATACAATGTAGGTTAATTAATTTCCCTTCTCCATAAGTTTTGACAGAAATCTTTGAATTTCCCTGAAGACAAACCCATGAAGATGAAATTCAGTGAACTTTTGTGCCAGTTTCTTTCCTCATTTTTTTACCTAAAACTTCGTTATATATATCTACTGGCACACGTTTGAGCCATGCATGGGAAGGGGCTGCAGAATGGTAATTTTAAAATGCATTTTTCTTCTTGTCTGGTACATTTGATGAAATTTCCATTTAATTTAAAATAATATTCCTGATTCATTCAATCAATATGGTGAAAATTTGAGTTTGATCTTCAGAGAAGATTCCCTATCTTTCCCTTTCCTTTTTATCATAAATGATGACACTTGTTCCTGTTAGCCTTTTGATTTTGCTTCCACATCTTCTCCTACATTTCTGTGAAAAAGGTTAAACTTTGTCCCTATCTGACATAGGTTTTTTAACCACATCCTCACATTCTTACATCAGTAATCAGTTTTATTTTCTTCTCTCTCTGTCTCTCTCTCACACTCACTTCTATGAATTTCCTCAAGGCTAGGGTTGTCATTGGCATTTCACCTACACACAATTATGCTTCCCTTGATCCAAGACTCAAAATCTTGAAAATAAATAAATACTGAAGCTGTAACTTTTTTTTAGTTCATATTTGCAACTAGATGCATTGCATACTGCATGAAACATCCAAAATTTTACCTTTTCAGTGGTTCCAGGCTAGATAGAAGAAGCAGATCTCAAATTTGGCCCTACCTAGCTTAGCTCCAATTATAGTTCTTTCTGTAACTAAGTAGTTAGAATGGACTACTTCTGCATATCAATTATGAAGTGTGAAATCGAATTCTGTATTATACATATATTTTTTCAATTAATTGGATAATATATATAAGTTATATCCGAATAGTTCTTCAGATCAGACTGAGCAACATGTGGGTTGTTTGCTTAGAACAGCCTATACGTACACTCCCTCCAGTAAGTTCATCAGCCATAGCTAGCTATAGCTTTAACTTGTCCTCAACACATTACATATATATATTTGAATTGTAAGTTGAATACGGACAATTTGGCAACTATATGATATTTGAAAATTGCAATCACTGGTCAGATGGATGCAACATTAACAGCATATTGGCCAATTTTGTAACAGCCAAATTAATAGCATTAAAGTTATCTGTCTGCGCAGTGCTCACAAGCTCCATGTTTCAACTACTACTTCATTACTTACAACTTCACATGTCTCTCTCTCTCTCTGTGTTTCGTTTAGGCACAGATCTAATTGACCATTATTAACCTGCACTGCAGAGTAAAATGGAAATGTAATCAATCTATATAACATGTAGTTTAGCGGAATTTGCAAGCGACGCTATACAAGTAAAACGAATCTTTCTGATATATAAAGGTTTTTAACAGCCTCTTGCTAGCTAGGGGCTAGGGGCAGGTCCATGATAATCAGTTCAGAATAGGTCAGGCCAGACAAATTAAAGAGGCAATGGCATGCATGGTTGCAGTCGGTATATTTAAATTTACTAGCTAGGCCTCATTAATTTCTTTATCTAGTTAACAGGAATTGGAGACTCCTAACTTTTAAATGGTGCTATTATTTAAGACACGTGATGACAGAGAGTTCATGAAACCGTAATGATCATCGCGGGAGGCGGCAAAGCTATCTCAAGGAAGTTATAAATTCAAAGTAATTAAATTAATATTTGGGAGAAGTCAGCAGCATGCATTTGGTTGAACGGTCATCGCAATTAGCAAGTTAATCTGGTATAAAAGGGTCAAGAATTTGTACAATGATCCCAATTCGAGCACTCATAAGGCATCAGCGAAAGAAAATACAAGCCAAAATATTAGAAAGAGAAGATGAATTGACTTTGCTAAAAGCTGCATGGGTCATGACCCTCCTCTCCGTGAGAGAAGTAGTATTGATACAAGACCATGTTTAGCATCTGAAGAGTCATATTATTTGAGTTCCGACGACCCCAACATAAAACCACAAGTAAAATCCTCAAAAATCACTTGGTAAATTTCTCCATGGGTTCAATGAATTATTCGGGAAATCTTTTGGTTATATGCAGCCAAGCAATCGATGAGTTAACAATAAACAAAGATCCTCTTCGAGGAAAGGACTTTTGGAATTTATGGATCCATTCCCATTAACAAACAATGCAAAAACGTGAAGCGGACCACTCGATTCGTTTGCTAAGGTCCCGCAACAAGATCAAGGAAAACAAACACACACAAAAACTTGAAACGGAATTAAAAGATTAGGAAATAAAAACTAAAATGAAAAGAAAAATCAACACACATTCAATTTCATGATTCAAAGTAACAAGCAACAAAGTAAATCAAACTAGCTTATGAAGTTCGTTCTTTCTCAAATATGATTATCCATATGGTGTGTGGTTTTAATCAAGTATTCAGAAAAAGCATTTAGCTATGGTGTTTAGTCTAAACACAAATTCCAAACCCATTAAGAACAAGAAGAACAATAGAGAACTAAGTAGACTTTAAACATAGTGTTTGTCTTCAAATCTACCCATTCATTCACTAATCGGTCCAAGAGTCATATGGTGTTTATGTAAACTTGAACAAGATATTTAATTAAGAGCAAGTGAATGAAACCATAAACTAGAAATAATCAACATGCTACTTGTGTGTAATTCAAAAGAAAACAAATTGGGAAGAAGAAAGAATACTACCAAAATAAAAAGAAATAAAGAACACCACCAAATGGAAGCAAAAAGTGCTTATGACTCTTCTGGCAGCTCAACGTGAAAGAAAATGGTGTGAAGAAACAATGGCCGAAACAAACATACACGTTTGGAAAACAAACAATGACCAAATGACAGAGAAATGGCATGGAGGAGCAATAATTCTGCCACCCTGTGTTGTGGAATAAAATGAAACAGTCACGTCCCTGCAATGTGATCGACAAATCAAGCAATAACTATATATTATATATGATGAAATGAAATGAACTTGAAACGATTGTCCTTTCTTCCCTTAAAGGTACTACTTAATTACTAGGTACTAATTAAGGTAGACGTACCAATTCATGATGACAATCTCATTTCTAGCAAATGAAAGTAATAATAATTCAACCAAACACATAACCACAAAGAAAATCCAAATTTATAAATAAAGAGCACCTAGATCCGTCATATTTACAGCAAATGAAAGATGAGCAACTATATATAATACATGTTGGATCATATGACTCTTTAATTTACGGTGACAAAAGGGGTTGGTCCAATTAATTGGATGTATTCGACTCCCCGTGAGAGCAGCATCTGCAAATCCATCCGAATAAATATTCTTGCTTTGGCTCTTATGCCAGTGAAAAATGTGGATGCCCTTTTTTACACCTGGTATGATCCTTATACCATATTTGGGAAAACATAACCCTAATTTTCTTCAGTCAAAGCAACACGACATCTCTCTTGGTTAAATCATATTGCTTTATGCATTTTGTTCCTTATTTGATACATTTATAAAAGCTTCACCTAACCCTTAAGATTTCAAATTATTGCTCCAAAGCTAGCTAGTAAGAGTGAGAGCTCGATATGAGAAAAGGAAAGGCAACAACACAAAACCTTGTGGTCCATGCAGCACAAACCTTACCTTTCACTTGTTTTTCGGTTTACATAGCTCTCAACACTTGTGTATAAGGAAAAACCAATAAGAGAAAGCCTAGCTAAATCAACTGAACGTGCCGTAATACACTCAACAAGTGAAATAATTGTATGTAACAGGAGACGGCATGGCAGATGAGAAACGGATGCAAAGTAATGAGGCTGCAATGAATCAGCGAATGAGGCAAATATGATCAAATGATGTTTGACCCTAATTGAATCTCAGAAACCTCATGTATATAAAAATGACTCGACTATCTGAACGATCTGTCACGTTATCGACAGACACTAGTGTATAGATTTACAGATCGATAGGCACATTGTGTCATATTTAGGATGTTAAGAGTTTAAAAAATATGTATATTATGTTTTGACGCAAATTTAAGAAAATATAACATTCATGTGCGCACACTGTTGAATGAATCATAAAGTACAAATGGATCAGAGAGAACTGCTTATCCAGAATGTTCTCTGAAGCATCGATCAGAGAGAGGGGTGAAGATTTTCTCCCCAGAGGAAATGCATGTGGATGCATTGTCACCGCTGATACAACTCACGGGAAAATAAATAAATCATCAAGTGCTACAATAATCTCACTAATACAAATATTTAATTTGTATTATTGTATTATTATATATGGACCATCACATACAGATCAAGAGAGAACTCAGATCTCCATGTAATCCGAAACGAAAAGCTTCTAAAAGCCCCTTATGAAGTATTAGGGTTGAGATAATTTTTCATTATGGCATGGTTTAGAAAAACACCCATCAACCACCACCTACTTCAAATCATGAAAGACTGAATTTTTATGGATACTGAGAAACAAATCGACTTAAAATCAAGTGACAATTGTGCAAAGTGAGACAAAATTTGAATGATTTAAAATGTCTTTGTAAATTATATATATATATATATATATAGAAGTTTATGCTTCATACCAAGATATATATATATATATATATATATATATGTGTGTGTGTGATGCTGAAGATCGGATAGTGAATTTTTATTGAGCCTATCTGTATCTTCCCACAGCTTTATTGAACCGCAAGCCAGTTAGAGAGAGAGAGAGAGAGAGAGAGTGTGTGTGAGTGACTGCAGCCTCACATGCAAAGATCGATCGATCTCATGGATGCAGTTCAAGAAAGCTGTGGAAGAATACAAAGAGGATCATCGTCTATGGAGGAAATGGAGAGAGAGAGAGAGAGAGAGAGAGAATCACCAAAGCCACACATAGAGAGATAAGATACTTAGAAGCTTCAACCAATCAGAGCTCTAATCTGAGATGAGGCAGAATTGTCAAAAAGCAGAGATAACAACAAAAACAAAAAAAAAAAACCCAAAAAGGGAGTTGCAGAAGAAAGCAGGAAGGGTTCCTGGCTCTGTTTAGGCAAAAGAGGAGGAGGTTAGAGGTGTAGGTTTAGGAGAGGGGAGATGTTGATATTTATAGTAAACCTTGAGGGTTTTTTTTTTTTTTTTGCTTTTTACCATCAATCCCAAGAAGAATATTGGGCCTGAGATTTCAGTCACAGAACACCCCCCAACCTTTTTCCCATTCCCTTTTTTCAACCCTTATTAAAAGCTGACTACGTTTGATCGCATTATAGGACCTAATAAAATTTAATTATTTTATTTAGTATTAATGACATCTAGTTATGTGAAAACCGTTCCACAATAAATATATGTGCGGCTGGGATGCAAGTTGCCGGATCTGACGGTGGCGGTTACCCTAGTGGGGGCACGCTACTGGGACCCTTTTCAGATCTGTCTCTTTATAAAACCAAAAGTCCTGTCCCACGCGCTACAACGCATATGGGTTGCACTTGCCAAAGGCAACAAAAGAAAAAGAAAAACAAAGACAAAACAACTCACAAGCAGCAAGCTCCATGGGATGGGAACCTTCTGTCGTTGTATTCTTCCCTTTTCAATTAGGTTGCTCTAATTTAATATTTAAACAGCTGACACCTACAGTAGTCTCACAACTGTTCCAATATGCCTGTGGTCCAACCATTATCTGTTTTTTTTTTTAATTTAAATTTTTGGGGAAAAAAAATTATGACACTGCTTCTCTTATCTCCATAGCCTTAGGTAACTAAATTTACTAACTCAAAATTAATGGCGTGTTATTTTAATTTGTCTCAATCAAATTAAGTTGCATGTGGGATTTGAAACCAATGAAACCCCTAAAATGAACCTAATTTAAATAAATGAATAAAATTAATGCAGAAATTAAATTGAGGCTAAGAATGAAATTTCTATGCAACGAAATAATTAAGATCATCTACTCATATCTTAATGAAAAATTGCGCAACCTAGTCAATTTTCTAATATAAAAGAAAAAAGAGTAAAATGAAAATTGGGAGTGGAGTCACATGGCGGCATGTGGGGCGACCCCACCCGTGGGAAGGTGTGAGAGGGTATGTGACAGTAGTACACTCCCGTTTTTCCCGGGACGGAGGTCGCTTTGTCGGGTTGTTTTGGCGGACACGATGCCAAGCGTTCATCCATCCTAAACTCAACCACTGAAGAACCTCCTTAACCTTAAGTTAACACAGGGTAGGTGCGCACGTTAAAACACTACGCACCCCTTTCTCTTCCTCATTGTGACGCTGATTTGTGATTTGTGATTTGTTAGTGGGGTCCTCCTATGTGCATGTTTAAGTAATTAAAATACTTTTTTAAAAGTTAATAAGCAGCTGGCACTCACTCATTAACCCTTTGTTTAATCATCTTTTCACCGAAATTAATCTGTGCTTTATCATTCATCATTTGTCGACATTTGTCAATTCATATGATTTGATTTGATAATACTCAACTCAACCACCTCCACTATTTCATCCACTTTCTTTGCATCATTCACCATCATGCATACAGTTTTTCCGGCTATTGTTATTGGGATTGATAGAGATAATAGACAATACATTAGCTCGTGTGATCTTTTGCTTGCTCTCTTTTTTCTTTCTTGATTCGAAGAAGAAAACATAAATTGCTAATCAACCATGACTAGCCTTAATTATGAAAAGTATCTTCTTTAATTATTGAAGAGTGGATTCTCAATATGTCGTCAATAATATCATTGCCGCTGACAACGCTTACATGTTTATACCGAGTACACTCTAGGATACAACAAGTATTTACAAACAGAGAAACTTTTTGAGAGAATGAGTAATTAGGTAGCCGTTGGTGCCTTGTATTTTGCATATACATTGATATTGGGATGCATAATGTTAAGATTTCAAAAGGATAGACTCTTTCACTATTACCTGAAACAACGATATTATCCCCAACTCAATCACTTTTTAGCATATTTGGGGTCTTATACAAAAGACCTCGATGTTATTATTATTAGCGAAGCCATTTATTATATTACATGATACTTTCCATTTTGTTAAGTTTACACTGTGTATTCTTCAACATATAATACTAATAGCTAGGTAAAGTTAAAAACATGAATATGTGATATAGAATAGAATATAAGGGAAACTTGGTGTTTCACCCTCTACGTTGAGTTGAGCATTGGCAGAATGTGAATATGGCTTAGCAACCAGTATAAATTGAAGAGGAGGAGGAGGAGGAGGAGGAGGCAGTTTTAAAAAGGCAGTCAGGTTGTGTTGTGCACGTGTACAAGGGCAGCGACAATTGCATGGAAATGCATGTATTCATTTGTCAGTATATCACTGACACCATGTACCAACACACATGCCCAACACGATTGAAGGGTTTTGTCGAGTTGATTTAACCCACGACTTTGTCTTTTCCCTTCCCAATTAGCACCCTCCCTCCCTTTCTTTGGCTCTATCCTCATGTCTTTTTCTTTTTCAATCTTTCAAATTTTCAAATTTAAATTGCATTTTTAATTTGGTTTAATTCTCAATATAAATTGTCAGACACACGCAGAGACGGAGAAGTGAACTTGCTGTACCTGTATATATAATTATTATTATTCAATTATGTATCCATTTTCTTGATTATTAATCAATTAATTAAGTACGTGTGGTGTAGGTATTGGTTTCTACTATTCATGTACGTCTACTGTACGTGTTGGTTTCTACTGTTTAGGAGAAGAATCTCTGTTTCATTTTAAAGATCCCCTCCTACAAACAGCACTCAACACACCTGCATAGGCAACAATAACATAAATAGTAAATGTGGGAACGACCTGCTCCTTCATATGTTTTCTTGTTTTTGGAGATCCATGAAATCAAATCATCCAAAATTCCAAACATACCATAATTCAGTATATCATAGGACAGTCCTTAAGCTTAATTAATCCAACTTATGGGAATTAATAGTGTGTTTACTAATCATCAATTGAAATTCTCATCATAATTTGAATTCCACCTATAATTTATGAGTTTACTTCACATCAAATAAATTAAAAAGACTTATTTATGTACACGCCCCACGCGCTTTCAAGTTGTCTCATATTACTACCTGTGCTTTGAAACGTCTCCAAATACTACATACACTTTTAATAACTGCTCACATTACCTATTCCATTAGTATTATGTGGCCCTCACTTCTTTTCAATAGCTTAACAATTGAGAGTAATGGTTATTCAGTCTGAGAAAAAGGGGGAATTTGTGTGAGAAGGGGAAATTGGGAGAAGAAGACTAGAGTTTATGAAAATCTAAGGTGGGGTTCGGATTTTGGCGAATCTGGTATTGAGATGAAAATCACAAGTTTTTGGTGTGGTGCTTATATTGATTAGGTATTTAGATGTAACCATTCTCTCAAATCCAAACCCTACCTCAGATTTTCATAAACCTTAACCTTCTTCTCCAAATTTCCCCTTCTCACACAAATACCCCATTTTCTCAAATTGAATAACTCTTACTCTCCATTGTTAAGCGATTGAAAAGAAGTGGGGGCCACATCACTAACGGAACGTCTCTTAATCCTACGAGAATAGGTAACGTGAGATAATTATTAAAAATGTATGTGATATTTTAAGTCCAGACAACTTTAAAAGCATAAATGGCATATACATAAATAAGTCAATTAAAAATAAAGTAGCACTGGTATTCTAATTTATGAAGAAATTAAGTAGTATATATATAGTTGAAGCTCATGGAATGGAAATAAAAAAGAAAAGGCAGTGTGGACTGAACTCTGGAAGCAGACAATGTCTAAAGTTAAATACTAAGTCAAGAAAGTCAAGTGACCAAAATAGGCTTTTGTTGCTTGTTGGTAGCTAAGAAAGAGACAGTCACATTTATCTGGTTTAAAAAGCTTACGTTTTCCTTTTACTTGGGAATTATGCAACAAGTCCTTAAAAACAAACAAAAGAAAAGGGGAGCCTATAAAGAAATCCTTAAGCTTTAGAGCATCCTAAATAATTTCGATTATTAAATCAAGTCTTCCATTGACTTCTCAATATATTTCTACCAAAACCAAATTAATTAGCTTGAGGATTAGCTCCCAACCCCACCCTAGCCTAGCTACATGCCTCAAAGTTTCAACCCCTAACACCACCATATATATATATATGCGTGTGTGACCAATCTACTTATGACTTTGAACAAAGGGGGACGTCATTGGGCCAGAAAATAAGGCCTACTACGCTTACAACTTGGTCTCTCTGTCTTTCCCACCAATCAACCTGGTTAAGTTATTTGAACCGTGACAATTCTATATGTATATGTAAAATTGTATAAATTTATGCATCTGAACTATTGAGCTTTTGCAATCATACAAGACGAGATGCTATGTGTATGTAAAATTATATAAATTTCTTCATGAATGGTATGAGACTCTTGTAAATTCCGTGTTTAACAAGTAATTTTGGCGGTGTTATCAATTTAGTAATGTCATAAAAAAAAATGTATTTATTTATTAATTAGTATTATATATAAATTCATGACATATCAACACCTAAATTAATGACGTCATGTGACAATAATGTGACCATAACACTCAAAAGTTGCTCACTAAGATGGATGCCATCATATAAATGACCTCCCCGTATAAAGAAAAGGGGGAAAAGTTGAGTTCAATTTGAATATATTAAAAACGAAGATCAGTCCAATGGTTGATTCAAATGTCATCAATTTGACATTTAAAGTAATTAGATACAATGAATCATTTGAAAATTCATGTAACTCTCGTCTAACAAAAGAGAGAGCACCCCCAATTAAGAACCTTGAAGAGGAGAGAAGGTTGAAGCGATGGTTGCTCGGTGGTGGTGGCACATTCATTTTTGCACCTCTTTGTGTTGACCACGTTGTTTCTGTTGGGCCAAATGGATGTTCATGTAACATGTCGATCTCCAAAGTCCCATGTTTGCACTACTGTTATTCAATGACGATACAAGTTTTTTCTTTTCTTTTTGTTGGATCATTAGAACAACAGATGTGACTATAGAATTGACATATCTCTACCACTAATTCTCACTTTCAACTAATGTCCAAATAAAGTTGTTGGTGGGATGATATGATTCTCCTCCTAATTAAGAAAATCTCTTTCCAAAATCATCCAGCAATCATGTCATCTTCATGCCCAAAATACCCTTCGGAAAGACATCCTCCTCTTGCCCGATGCCCAACTAAGGCCACGAGCATGGATGTTTAAGGAACAACTAAAACTTCCTCCTCAAAACCCAAGTTTGGTTCTGACACTGAGACTCACACAAGTCACAAGAAATTTCAAAATCAACTCTCTCTCATCGTCTCTCTCTCTCTCTCTGTGAATGCTTTGGACACATCATTGGGCTGAAAAATTTCACCCTCCAACTAAAAAAAGCAAGCAAAGCCCTGTGTGGCCCCCACCCGTTTAAATAGTCCAATATATTCGGTGGGCTACACGCCCTATTCGTACGGACTGGAAGGAAGGACTAATAAACGTGAGAGAGAGTTTGGGGGGGGTGGTGGTTGGGCTGGCTTGGCTTCGGCTGGCTGGCTTTGTGGTCCGGTTAAAATTCAAAATACAAAGGCATACACAAGCGCATCGAGAGAGAGAGAGAGAGAGAGAGATAGAGAGAGATCGGATATTAATAATATAATTATTATTGGACCTTCAGATTTTGAAAGTCCATGCCCAAAAAAAATTAGAATTGCCCTATTTTCAATCTGACCCCCAAAATCTTATCCCCTCCTAACAAGTCCCAGTCCCAAAGTCCCAACCACTTCTTTTGTTTTAGGTCCAATTAGCTTCTCGGGTTTATTCCAAACCAAAGCCCAATCTCGCTTTCCTCCTCCCCTCTCTCTCTCTCTCTCTCTCTCTCTGCAAAACCCTAGATCTCGCCAACGCCGGAGACTCGAAGCTCGGCCTTCGAGCTTCACGCCCGCCTCACCGATCTCGTTCTCTCCGGGTCTCCCTCGAAACCCCCTCTGGTAAAATTCCCGACTCCAGCCCCGATTTTTGTTTTTCAACGCTTTTATAGGTCTCCGCTTTTCGCTTTGCTTGTTCTTCTCTCGGGCTTTTGTATTTCGAAAAAGACCTCAATTTTGTCTTTAATTTCGGTTTTCGTGTTGTAAATTTTGAATTTCGTAGCTCGATTTTGCTGTAATTAGGTTTAATTTTGTCTGTTGGTTCTGTTGGTTCTGTTGGTGTTGCGTTTGAGTTAATTTAGCGCCTTTTGTCTTCGTTTTCATATCGTGTTGAAGATGATCTGTTAACTCTTTGAGAACTGGGTTTTTTCTTCAATCTGGGCTTGCGTTTAATAAGTTGTAAAGTCCAAGCTCGATCTAACGGCTGAAACCGTAGAGATCTGGTTTTCGTTTAATTAATTTTACATCCTTTTAGCCCGTTATCAGGTATGTTTGTCCAGTGTTGACCTGACCCATCTGCGATCCATTGTTAGGTGAGAGAGTTCATCTTGATTGAAGAAGATACAAGATGGCCTTAAATCCGATGGACTGTTTTAGATCTAGGCAGGTCAAGGTGTTTTTGGGTTGACTAGTTCATGTTTTT
This sequence comes from Prunus fruticosa, assembly GCA_018703695.1. Lineage (NCBI taxonomy): Eukaryota > Viridiplantae > Streptophyta > Magnoliopsida > Rosales > Rosaceae > Prunus > Prunus fruticosa. The sequence goes on from CM031923.1 coordinate 35,051,245, forward strand.
GTCTCGGCCCATTTGAGTTTGATTGGGCCCAGTTTGTGGAATATACGATATAAGTTATAACTATTGTTTCACACGGGTGTTTAAACTTACTTAACACCCAACGCCCCACCCCGCCTTTAAAAACAAAAACCAACCGTTGTACTTGAAGCACGGGTTTGCGTTGGTACTAGGCGGACTTGCCTTCGTAGGTAAACTTGGCATGCGAGATGGGCTTGTCTCTCAGCAAAGGGAAATAGGTAGAGATAATTGGCTTAGCGTTGACAGATATTGTGTAGTTCTGTAAGTAGGAGTGTCCAACAAGCCGAATTGCTTTGCTTAATTGTGTCTGTTACATGTCTCATGATAGTAAAAAAGATAAGGAAGAATTGCTGGAATGATGTTTAAGTAGGATTCCTTTCATATTTCATGCATGCTTGCACCCACATCAACTGCGGTTTTTCGCTATTTTATTTAGCTGCATAACACACGTCAACTGCAGCTATATAACTAATCTACTGTTCTTAAGTTGTCTCAGCTCATTGAAATCTGGGTTCGTTTCTCCCTTATCCATTATGCTTTTATCATATTATTCGGACATCTATGAGCTACATTACCAATTTTAACAACACAGTCTCAATGCAAGAAGCTTTTATAATGTTGATTCTCTTTATTTACTTGCTTTTTGGTTCATGCTGAGATTTTTTTATAGCAAAGTATGTTTTCTTTTCATGTATTCTCTTATCTTTATGCTCTTATTGTCAACATTGACTTGTCATTTTCTCAAAGGTTGTTTCTACTTGCCGAATGCAGGATTTTACTCCTCAAGACAGCATGGCTACCCCTGTTGAAGAGACAATGGTCACACCTATTGAAGACAAAATGGCAACCCCTGTTGAAGAGGAAATGGCCACTCCTATTCAAGACAAGATGGCTACCCCTGATGAAGACAAGATGGAAACACCTGACGAAGAAAAGACGCTAGCCCTAACCCAATATGAAGACAAAACAGCAACTCCCTATGAAAACAATGAGGTGGCAATTCCAGAAGCACAGCCTAACAAGCGAAGGAAAAAGAAGTCCATAGTCTGGGAGCATTTCACCATAGAAACTGTGAGTGCTGGATGTAGGAGGGCATGCTGCAACCAATGCAAGCAAAGTTTTGCATATAGTACGGGTGCAAAAGTAGCAGGTACCAGCCACCTCAAACGCCACATCGCCAAGGGGACTTGCCCAGCACTTCTCCGTAACCAGAACAATAGTCAATCATCCCCATATACCCCATCTCCAAGGGGTGGTAGCTCTTCCAATCCACCTAAAAGGCGTTACCGAACTCCTAGCACACCCCAAATTATGTTTGATCCAGACCGTTGCCGCCATGAGATTGCAAGGATGATCATCATGCATGACTACCCACTGCATATGGTTGAACATCCTGGTTTTGTAGCTTTTGTCCAGAATCTTCAGCCACGGTTCAACATGGTGAGCTTCAATACCGTTCAAGGAGATTGCGTTGCAACATACCTAATGGAAAAGCAAAGTCTTACCAAGTTTATTGAGGGCATACCTGGACGTGTTTGCCTTACATTGGATGTGTGGACTTCCTCTCAAAGTGTGGGTTATGTGTTTATTACTGGGCACTTCATTGATGCTGACTGGAAGTTGCACAGGCGGCTGCTCAATGTTGTGATGGAACCATATCCTGACTCAGATACTGTGCTCAGTCACGCTGTTGCTGTTTGCCTTCATGATTGGAGTTTGGAAAGCAAGTTATTTTCAATCACTTATGATCGGCCATTGAGTGAGGCTGCTCTTGCAAATTTAAGGCCTCTTATCCCTATCAAGAACCCACATATCCTCAATGGTCAGTTATTGGTGGGAAGTTGCATTGCCCGCACTTTAAGTAGCATTGCAACAGAAGTGTTAGCGGCAGGGGGAGATACAGTGAAAAAAATCCGGGACAGTGTTAAGTATGTGAAGACATCAGAGTCCCATGAGGAGAAATTTCTCGAGCTTAAGAATCAGCTTCAAGTCCCAAGTGAAAGGACCCTATCTCTTGACGACCAAACTCAATGGAATACAACGTATGAGATGCTGGTGGCCGCTTCTGAATTAAAGGAAGTGTTTTCTTGCTTGGATACATCTGATTCTGATTACAAACATGCCCCGTCAATGGAAGATTGGAAGCAAGTTGATACTCTCTGCACATACTTGAAACTTATCTTTGATGCAGCCAACATCCTTACCACTACATCAAACCCAACTGCAGTTACCTTCTTCCATGAAGTGTGGAGGATTCAGACAGAGCTGGTTCGTACGATTACAAGTGAGGATCCCTTCATTAGCTGCCTAACTAAGGTAATGCAAGACAGGATTGAAAAATACTGGAAGAACTGTACCCTGGCTTTGGCAACAGCGGTAGTTATGGATCCCAGGTTCAAGATGAAGCTTGTCGAGTTCAGTTTCAACAAAATTTACGGCGAAGAAGCTCCAACATATATCAAGATTGTTGATGATGGAATTCATGAGCTCTTTCATGAATACTTGACACTGCCTTTGCCTCTCACACCAACTTATGCTGATGATGGAACTGGGGGAGCCAATGTCAAGACGGAGGATTCCCAAGGAGGAACTCTTCTTACGGACAATGGACTCACTGATTTTGATATGTACATCATGGAGACTACTAGCCAACAGATGAAGTCAGAGCTGGATCAGTATTTGGATGAGTCTCTGTTGCCTCGAGTCCATGAATTTGATGTGTTGGGCTGGTGGAAACTAAACAAGATGAAGTACCCGACACTTTCAAAGATGGCTCGTGATATTTTGTCAATTCCGGTATCCACAGTTCCTTCTGAGTCTGTTTTTGATACCATTGCCAAAGAGATGGATCAGTACAGGAGTTCTTTACGACCAGAGACAGTGGAAGCCCTTATATGCGCCAAGGATTGGATGCAGCATGGATCAGCAGAAGCTCCAAATAATGCACTAGTGAGAATGGAATATTAGATTGTAGGTTTGTTCCGCTGTCACGATGCGTTTGTGATATGTGATGGTAAGTTGCCCAGCCAGGAAGATGTATGATGGTAGGTTCTGTATCATTTAACGTAGTTTATTTCACCATTAGAAGTATTTATCTTTTGTACCATTTTAAGAGATTGAATGCTTGGACCTGAACATTTAGCTTATTGTAGTCTTAAATTTTCTGATGGTTATGATTACATGAAGTTTGGTGCTGGGAAAGCGATGGAGGATTATTAGGCCATGCCCTGCTGCTCAAACTTTTCTGTTTGAGATTGTGCATTATGCTTTGTTTTACACGAGATGGTAGAGTTGTTAAAATCTTTAACCCAAATGAATCATGGATGTTTGCCTGTATGGTTAATCGTCATGAACAACTTCAATGTAAGACATTCGCAGCTAAACCATTTAGGAAAATGAAGTGATATTTCTACATTACTGATACGAGTTACAATATAATCCAATGGGCGTTCTCAATCTCAACAGAGAAGAGCAGAGAATTCGAAAGGGACAATGAACCCATTTATCTAATCTAACTAAGCCTAATGATGGATGAAGAACCATTTCTTATAACTCTATCTCAACGACGTGAACTTTTTGACCCTCCTCCTCCTCCTCAGGCAAATGGTCCAAGCTCAAGCGCACCAATCCAGATGACGAATTGTAGTCAAAATCTACCACATTGCAACCCACGCAACACCTCTTGGGCTTAGCTGAAGAGTAGGCGCCAAACCTGCCACACCCCTTAACCTCCAATCGAACCAAACCATTAGTTCCATTCTCTTCATATCTCAACCCTTCAATGGCCCCCCCTGCGTTATACATGTCCACCAGTCCCAAGGGAGCGAAACTGATGCCAGAGCCCAAAGCCCTGATGGGGGTCACCGTGAAAATCTCGTGTTCAAGCACTCTGAGAGAGATGGGCAGGGACGCATTGTAAGGCAGCCTCACCAGATCTCCCGTCCGGTGACTGTAGACGGCACAGTCACCTTTCCAATGGGCGTCGACGGCGGCCTCTGCGATGAGGTGGACGTCGCGGCCGCGAATGAAACCTGTGATGGCTTCTGATTTAGTTTCGTGGAAAGCGTTCTTCCGTTCTGTCGTGCTCCACGCCGCTCCTTGGCAGTTGTACACACCAAGCACGCCTGTGTACTTGTTCATGTTCCATATCTTCAACAAGCTCACCCCGTCTCGGGCCGGGTCTGAGAACAAGCAGTCCCTGGTCGGTCTTCCCGGCAATCGGGCTCGGAGCACCGACCCATCAGACAACACCAGCTTCCTCAGCAGCTCAAAGTTGTGCTTCCCAGGCGCATCACTGCCCAACGCAACAACACCGATTACTTAATTAGCAAACACATTCACACAAAAAATCAACATTTGCTTAATTAAGCACACAAACAAACATTAGTCAATACAATAGTAGTTAGTTACCTGACATAGATGGGTCCACCACTGATGGCCCTGGCCGACGCGTGGTACTCAGCCGCCTGGTGGAGTGAGTGGAACATGTCCCAATCGGGCAGCATAAACTCGCCGAGAAACACGCTGTTGTACGCAACCGCAGCAATGTGGATCGTGTGCGACACCGGGTCACGTGGGTAGAAATCGTCCGATGCCCTCACGACGGCCGTCTGTTTGGAGCAGTAGAGCGCATCAGTATTGTGGCTCATGCACGCTATGATCCCATTGTCTGGGAAATTCCGGGCCACCGACGCGTCCAGGGCCTGGTGGTACTGCCGGGTGAGCTCCACCCGACCGCCCACCCCGGCTCCGAGAGTTTCGAGTATGCACTGCACGTCCACCTTAACTCCATCTACACCCGCAGAGCTCAAGTAACTGTGCAATTCGTTGTAGAATTTGTATACGCTTTTCGGGTCAACCAGACCCAAACCTTGTACGGCCATCACATCCGTTTTCCACGTTGGCTCATTCTCCACAATTCCTTTGGACACATTCGGATACTTCATCAGGGATCCGTATTCCTCCATTTCTTTGATCCCGGGTAGCACCCCGCCCCAATACCCGGTGATTGCGTGCCAGACGTACACGTACTTCAACCCGTGCTTTTGCTTCGCTATGTTCACAATGTTCTTTATCCCCACCGTCGGATCGTCCTTCTTTTGAAACTTTGAATTTTCTTTGATCCCAGTCAACCTAAGCAATCCCTGCTGTTGGTCGCCGCCAACGGATTGCCAGCCGTCGTCGATGATAACGAATTTCGGCGGGGTGCCACCGGCGGCTAAGGACTCAAGCCCAGCCTCGACGCCTTCCTGAGTCACCTCCTGGTAAAACGCGTCCCAGGTGCACCACCCGAAATAGTCAACGATTCCGGGGAGTTTCTTCTCGTGCCGTTGACGAAACGTCGCCGCTCTCCAGACAGAGCTCGAGCTCGTCCTGTGCGTTGCCTTGCAAGCAAGCTCTGAAAGAGCCTTCGATAAGAGGGAGGAACACGGTGTAGACGATCTGATTCTCTTCGTCTCCGTCGTCGGATTCGAGGTGGGACCCGTCCTTGGTCTCCACCAATAGGAATTGAGTCTCGAGCGGGATATCTCTTCCTTGATCGCCCATTTTCTGGGCCATCCACCATAACTTGAACCGGAAGCACGCCAAGAACCGGACGTCGTGAAAAGTTCCTAAGGGAATTGATGAGCAAATAAACTATCACATTTATTATCCCTAAATATATTTGTTAGTAATTGATTTTCTTACGATCTTAGTTAATTATGTTTGTTTTTCACATTTATTATCCCTAAATATATTTGTTAGTAATTGATTTTCTTACGATCTTAGTTAATTATGTTTGTTTTTCACTTTTGCACTTGCTTACATACCCATTACATAATTATTACATTTGTTATCCCTAAATTTAAATTGTTAGTGCTTTAGTTAATTTTGTTTAAAGTCTTTTTATTCTTCATTTTAGTTGGAACTTCCAAACAATTAAATGCAATTGGAAGTTGCTAGTAAACAAGTAAATGAATGAAGAAGTGGTGATGGCATTGATATAAATAAAACAAATGCATTGAAGTGTGCCAACCAAACAAATGATGATGAAGATTTAGTGTCACACCAAGGCATAAAAGAAAGGAAAAGAAGTAATGGATGGAGCAACCAAGAAGAAAAGAATTGAAAAGAATGCATAAAGTGCCACATCCATGCCAAAAGAAGATGAAGAATTTGGAGAATGGAGTCATCAACACTATGGAATAAGTAATGGAAGCAAATTGGCAATTGGTTTGATGGCAAGTGGAATACATATTAAACTCATGAATGGAGAGATTTAATGAATTTAGAATTGCTCCCATTTTCCTATAAATAGGAGGAGATATGGCATTGTAAAAACACACCAAGCTCACCATCTTCTCTTGAGCTCTCTCTCATTCCTCCAATTCTTATAGTTCTAAATTTCTGTTTTAGTTTTATTTTATGGGGAACTAACTCCCTAGCTAAGGCTAGGGGGAAAGCTTTTGATATAAGTGTGTAATTTTTATTAGTTTGATCCAAATTTAAGCTTTAATGTGAATTTGTAGTTTTCTTTTTAATTTATTGATGAATGTTTGATAATCTATTTCATGGGTTCAATCATGTTTTTCCCATTGTGTAGTAAAAACTTTCATGCTTTTAAAAGAGAAGAGAATTACTTGGATTAATAGAATTTTGATGAAGTTTATTTTTTGATAATTTGTTGCCAATGGTATAAGTTATGCTTAGAATACTTCTAAAGGAAATTAAAGAGGGCTTTAATTATTTTGAACAACTACAAAGGAAAATATTTTGTGGATCAAATTATTAAGAGTTGCATGCTTATGTTAAAAGTGAAAACCCAATGCTTTAGTGTTTTAATCAATTAAATTTTCTCTAAATCAAATCTTGCATAAATCTACCTATCAATCATAATTGTTCTTTTTCATCTATGTTATTTTCTTTACACTGCTCTCTATGGATCACATACTCGGAACTTCCGAGCTACACTGCTATACGACATCTCCCTTGGTTTTTGCAAAGTGGTCCGAACAGGAATGATGTGCCTGCTGTCGTCCCCCTCGAAAGCCGCGCCGAGGAAGACCCCCTCGACCGGAGAGGAAGACGAACCGGAGGTGGCGACCACATTGTCCGGTACTCCCGTCAGAATCGTCCGGTCCTTCACTACCAGCTTTCGCTCGGAGATGCGAACCGCCGGTTTGATCGTCATCTCTCTTTCTTCTTCCTCTGATTTCTCCTTGTATAGCTTTATATAGGGTGTACGGTTGTCTCTTCTCTGCAATATTTCAAATAAACGTCTGAAATTCTAGTTCATAAATTCAATAATTCAAACTCCATGCTTGGATTATGTGATTGAAAAATACCTGAAAAGCCAATAACGAAGGTGCTCGATTCCAATAAAATCTGCAAATTCCACAACATGAACGAAAGAAACAACGAACCTTATCAGTAAAGCCCTCAAATTAGTTTTCTGGGAAACCAAACAGATAGCAAAGAGAGAAAGAAGAGAATAATACCAGAAGTGGTGGAGCGATTCAACAAGTTGTTTGATCGGTTTGGGAGATTGAATTTGAGAGCACAAGAATAATGCTTGGAACAATTGAACGTGGGTAAATGAAATGTTGGGGTAGTATTTATAATACGAGCTAGAGAACTGTAACACGAATTTGAACCATTGCTTCCGACTCGAGACCTCTCTCTCTCTCTCTCTCTCTCTCTCTATATGATTCTATATACTAGTTGTTTATTCGCAGCTCGTCTCGTCTCGCCCTTTTCAAGTCACAGCTTATCCTATCCGACGGCAACACGAATACTGTCTTAGGTTAGGCCGTTGAATTCGACGATGGGTAAGACTTCCACGTCGGATCCACGTCCTACCAATCCAAACACTCGGATTACATCCAGCTTCACGAATTTTGACACGCGGGATGCAATTATTCTCCTTTAGAGGCTATAGCATTATTTTATTAAAGTGCTGACCTGTGTCCACGTCTTCAGTCTTTGCCGTGAACGCCGGCGAATTACTTTGCTTGGGTAAAAATAAAATTGAACTTTTCTTAGTCAAGCTCAAGCGTGTATTATGAGCGTTGCGTTAAGAAATTGATAAGGTGATAATGGAGCATTATTCTGACCAATCATTGATGTGCCACGTATGCTTATTATTTATGATTTGGGTTTGAGCTGGACTTGGGTTGATCGGAACAGTTTGTTTGGATACAATGTCACGCGTAACAATTTGCAAAATCTAGTCTTTTGCCTTTTAAATTAAAAGATATAAATAGGGATACGTAAACCAATTATTGAAATGTCCACAAATTCAAATCATTTTAATCACACCATATGATTGTTGATTAAGAAACGTTAATTACGTCAGCAAATTGGTTTCATACTTTCAACTTCCAACTTTGTTTTCATGCTTCCATCATGCCAAATGCAATTGTGTATAAATCTGGTTTATCGGCACCCCTCTACCTATAATTAGGGTACACATAACATATGCGACAAATATTATTTTGGTCCAACATAAATATCTTTATGACAAAGATTTATTTTGTAATTTATATAATATACATTAGTATTGCACATCACATCAAAGCTCCAACGATTTAATTTATAAGATAATGAGATTCTATTTAGTCAAGTTCGAGAAGTTTGCTTAGATTTGTGAAGCTAATTACGATAAGGAACTTGTAACTCAATTTTATACCATCTTTTTCCAATATCCATTGTATTTACAAAAAAACAAAAAACAAAAGGCTGATTTAGAAGCTAATTGGTTAGTTCAAAATGGCAATTGTCTAGGTGTGGATTGTGATTAAATTAAAGTGATATATGGAGGATATCCTAAAGTTTGATTCTGGATACACACTTTTGGGGACATGATGAGACCATGGACTTCAATTTCCTTGTTGTGGGACCAGTACAAACACCGTCAGCAATCACATGCTGAACATAAATAAATATTGTTCAAAGTTGGGTGAAGCTCAACATAATAAGATGGGCTGCAGTGTACTTTATCTTGCCCTGTTTTTTTTTGGGGCCCTGTAGCCCAATAGCCCTTTAATCAAGGGAAATAGCGGTATATACCCCCCATTTTATAATCTCAATTAAAAATACCCACCTTTTCCAATTTTTTTACAACTAACACCTATAAATATAAAATTAGTGTACACTTATTGCTCACCTAACACTTTTTCTGAAAATCACCTATCGCGAATCAGCTCTCTCCGGCTCCGTCTCTCACACGCCTCCACTCTCTGGTCACTCAGCTCTCACTCTGTCGTCGCTCGTGTCTGAGCTCTCATGCTCTCAGTCTCCGGTCGCTCAGGTCTCACTCTCTCTTCCTCTCCAGCGGAATCCGTTAATTGAAGATCAATGCCATCGATTACATGAACCAGGTCCTGTTCATCGAAATTTTCTTACGGCTTAGGGTTTATGGGTTTGTATGAAAATCGTTTATGGGTTTGTTTGAAATTGGTTTAGGGTTTAGGTTTAGGGCTTTCTCTGAAATTGGTTTAGTGAGTTCTCTGAAATGGGTATAGGGTTTAGGGGTTTTTCAAGAAATTGGTTTAGGGGTTCACTGAAATTGGTTTAGGTCTGAAATGTTGTGATTCCGATGATTCATTGTTTGAAACAGTTAATGGGTTTGTTGTTTGTGGAATGATGCTTGCACTGGTGTTGTTTTGCTGTTGGTATTGATGTTGTATTGCTGTTTTGTTGCTGGGTTATTGCTGATGTAGTGACGTTGTATATTCATTGTAGTGCTGTTGTATTGCTAGTTTGTTATGGTTGTAATGGTTTATTATGGTTTATTCATGTTCCACAACAACAAATGTAGTTCAATGACACACTTTTATGACTTGTTTTAAATGTACGTCTTTGAAAGTAATTTGGGCTATACATTGTACGGCAGTGAAACAAACACGTCATTGATAAGTTTAGGGCATGCATATTGGATATGGATAAGTTATCTTTGTTTTTCATATTCTGTTGTGATTATTTGGAATTTCAGTTTGGGGATGAATATTGAATGTGTAAACAAAGGGCAAAGAACCATATGCGGGGATGTATATTAGTTTTTGGTGCACAATGGGCTAGTTTAGAAGTTACAGGACCTGAGATGTGTTGCTTGTGCTATCTTTTAAATGGATTTGAAGAGCCTATACTGAAATAGCTTCTCCTTCCCATTTCCCTTCTCATTCGGGAAGCATTTTCGTGTTAGGCCTTTGGTTTATCAGTCACATATTTGTTCAAACAATATTGGATGTAACTAGTGTTTCGTATCTAATTGTAGAAACTTATTTGCAGGTTTCTTGTGAGCAGAAGTGACCATAACTTTATCTTTTGGAGAATATTGTAAAGAATAGCGGACGGGACTACATAAAATATTTTGTTGTCAGACTCCCTGAGGTTAGATTTCAGTTTTTTGTGATGCCTCTCATTTCTCAGCATGCTTTTTGTGGTCACGTAACGCAGCTTCTTGATTAATTGACATGTAACAATGTCTGAATCAACCTGGAATACACAACATATTTAGTTTGAGGTTTAAATAATGGCAATTGGGATTAAATTATGTTTGATATCCACACTGTTCACTACTTACGAATTACATTGTTTCTTTCAAATAAAATGATGTTTTTCTGCACAATGTGTCATTATTACCCCCTTGTGTCAAATCCGACAATAGGCTTCACTTCACTTCACTCCGTAGTTACTTTGTAGCCAAAAGTTTTTCCCATTTTTTGCACTTGTAGGTGTATGAAATGGGAAAAACTTTTGTAGGAAGCCTTTTGAAGATAAAATATAAGAGAAGGACGTGGGAAAATATAAGAGCACGGCTTGTGGACAGAAAATATAACATAAGGAAATTGGAAAATATAAGAGAAGGAAATGGGAAAATATAAGAGCAAGACTTGTGGAGAGAAAAGATAAGGGTTGAAGGTACAATCACTACAAGGAAAAACCCTTTTGGCGACCATCACCTTTGGTCGCTAAAAGTTAACATTTCGTCGCCAAATCCCCTTAGCGACGAAATAATTTCGTCCCTAGATTGGTCGCCTAAAGCTCGTGGCTGAAAGTCTAATTGACAAAAGGCGACGAAAACAAATTTTCGTCGCCAAAATATTTACCTGCGACGAATTGATTTCGTCGTTTTAGAGTTATCAGTTGGTCGCCTATAAAGGTAAGATCCTACGAATTGAGAAAGAGTGGGCGTCCAAATATATTGGTTCGTCGCGATAGTTTTTGGCGACTACCAGATTTGGTCGCTAAAATATGTATATTTGAAGTGTTTTAATTATTTTATTTATATTCTATTTTGTGATAATATTAACCTTTTCTTCATTAAGATAATGTAATTTCGAAAAACAATAAATTTAGAGAAACAGAACAATAGAAAATGACATGAAGCAAAGTTTCTCTCATTCAAAAGTACGCAAGAGCATACTAGTTGTTCAAATACACATAACATATCCAAAAATAGTAAAAATAAACAAGTGAAGAACTCTCCACTCAAGATTGGAGGCCAAGCTCCATATATTCTTGCCCTTGGTAAACCCAAGTTCTGCAGCAATTATTTCCCCACTCTAAGACTAGGTTCAACTAAAAAAAATACATGTATACTATGCTTTTTGTAATTCCAAGTTTTGCATGATCTTTAACACGTGGGAAAGGGACTGTGATCTAATATCGTGGATTTCCCAAACACTGCCAATTGTTGCTTGATCTTCTCAAACTCATCAATCATCTTCCTTTACAAAAGAAGCAAAACAAGGAAATGCCAACGGTCAAGAAGATGCCAAAATCAAGAATATTTAAATAAAAAATATATATAGAGAGACCAAAAACAAACAATTTTTAACAACACAATTACAAGAAATCTTGCCCAAAAGCGGAAATTGACAATCTTAATTAAATAAGACATTGAAAAGAGTTTGGATCTACATAAGAAAAATGATTACATGTCATTAATATTTAAGACTGTTCGAGAATGGTATTTGAACAAACTTAATAAAATTTGAATTCATTTTTCATACCTCTCAATATTAACTATCCAAAGCATACCCTTGTGATAATAACAAATACCACAAATGAATAAGGAAAAAGGGTTCCAAAAAACCAATGTACAGATTAATATCATGCATAGCACAACCCACCCATTAGAAAACATAAATCATAAAAACCAAAGTATAATCCACACCTTAACCAACATGGGTTGCATAACCTCTCAACACAATACAAAACACGCATGCCATTTTAATACCTTTAAACAAACAACACCACAATGACATTGACAACCACTATAGCTGTTAATAAGAAAAACAAATGGAACTGAGTGTAATGAGAAGAGGTTCTTACCTCAAATGGTCCTCTGTCCAAAACAACAAACCAAATCCTTCCACCTCCTCAAATAATCTGACATGCAAAAATAGGATATTACCTCAGTAAAACTCCTTCATTGTTCTAAACACATTATAAGATAAAGAGAACCACAAACCCAAATAAGGCAATCACTCATTGGTTTTAATGTTTTCAATGCAAATAGAAACAATGAACGACGACTTTTTCAGCTTCCACTAGAATACAATGAAGAATTGAAATAAAAAGAGATCTAAATGTAGAAAAAGAGGATTGAATTGAAATAAAATAACATTAAAAATTCTTTCAAAGTAAAAACACAAGCTAACAGAGGATGATCCTAGTGAAAAACTAGAAGTCTTGAAGATATTCCTTTATCGTATTTTCAAGCCCAAGGCACAGAGTTTGCTTAAGCACATAGCCCGACATTCCTAATTTTCGAGGCACTTCAATTTGGTCTTCAACCATTGCTAAGCATAACAGACAATTCAACAAAAAGGGTATGAAGTAGTTTTCAATAAATCATAGATGACCAAATAAATATTTTGTTAAACAATTTGGGCAGGAACACTTTAACTTGGGAAATTCACTAAAAATTCAGTGTGTGTAATAGTGCGAAACTTTCCAGATTAGAACCAGAAACATTAAACTTTATCACATCAAAAATTCATGGCATTTCAAGTTAAGGAAGCATGTCAAAAACAATTTCCAAAACAGACTTCAGCACTACTCTGGAAAAAAATTATAAAAAAAAAATCCCATAGTTCAGTTTAAGAAGCAAGGTTTTTTTTTTTTTTTTAAAAAGGGACACAATCATAGGATAAAACTTAATTTCATTAGACTTGATTCATTACATCTATGGACTGGAAGCAAACATAAGCAACTAGCAATATTATAGCAATTATTCTTTTAAAGTTTCATTGGATAGAAATTGGGTTTTTTGGTCTGGACCTTTTAGAGCAGTTTTGAGATTTAAAACAAGAAAGAGAAGAAAAGAGAGAGATCTTGGCCCTAAAAACAGACTACATTTAATGGCCCAACAATGGTGCTAGTTTGAACTGGGTTATGCAACATGGCTAGGTCTATGCATAACAGGACATGGCCAGCAACCATTTTGTGAAAACAGGAACTCCCCCTTACCTCTTTAATTTCAGCAGCCTCATTGATCGAAATGCCCTTATCCGTATGCATATGCATGTTGTTCCAGTTGCTAATGTATGTAGGATTTTCACCCTTCTACATTTTCCCAACAAAAAGAAATTGAGAAATACTTTCAGGGGACATATGCAAACCTTAAAACAGATTAAGGAAAACATAAAGTAACTTGAAGATGATAAAACAAGGCTTTCAAGATTAAATTTACGTCAACCCATGACACAAGTCAAAAAAAAAAATGAAGGCAAAAGCAAGATTTTTAGCTATCCTACTGCAAAAAAGAAAACAGAATTAGTTAGACACTATATTTTTCGTGGGCTTGATTCCAAATTAGACTTCAAACTCAAAATAGCATATGCCTTCGCCCTCTAAGTTTCACTAATCATCATAAAACAAAAATATAATTGTTCCCAGTTAACTCAAAACAGTAATATAATAAGACATCACTTGAAGCACCAAATATCCAAGAAAAAAGCCCTCAAGAGAAAACCAAACGGTGCAAAGTAATATTGTAATCAACAACACATCCATTTTATAGAGTCAGATCAAGTACAATGAATAAAATTAGGCTTAAGGTCACATGCCTCTCATGTAGTGATTAATAATTAGGCTCTTCATCTCGAATTTTAGAACAAATGATTATTCTTTACAGTTCTTAATTATATATGCCCTAATTGATGATAAAACCATTTCAATCAACATAACTTTATCCTTGAAGCTAATTGAATTACCTTTCATAAAATCCAAGCAACCAATGATCATCAGATAAAGCCGAAATGCTTTGTTAAAAAGGAAAAAAAGTGGCTGGAAGGGATTTGAAAGGATTTCCAAGACTTGGAAAACAATCAATCAGAACTCAAAGCATTAAAACATAACAAATGAAATAACTACTGGGTAAGTGTGCAAGTGAAACATCTCAAATTTGACACAGAGCCCACATCAAATGGACAACAGGGCATTCATATCAAATACAAGAACCATAACATAACCCGCATACTAAACACATTACAAATGAATACAAAAACTGCATATATATGTATGCACACACACACACACACGCACACAAAACAGAGAAGAAAATAATTCATAATTCGTAAATCATAGATGGCCAAATAAATATTTCCAAAACAAAACTCAAATCATCCAGAGAAAATAGTCATCAGACCTACCAGAGAGGCAGCATACGAAGGAAATTGTGAGAGGAGGACTTCGCCAGTTCAATGGTTGAGGGGTTGCAACGACCTTGTTATTAAGACCCCCCCAAAAAAAAAACCTCCGATTTTATTTTGAAAGAATCAAAATCAGAAATCTAGATAATTGAAGGGTAGATTATATCTGGAGAGTAGGAAATAACTTAGACCATCATAAATTTAGATTGGGAACAATCATGAAAAAGGAAAAATAATTTTATTCAGATATCAAAAAGGAAAAATCAAGCACTGAAAATCAGTTCGGATTCAAATTCCTAAGTATTCAGTTCTTATTTTCCTTGGTTGTTTTCTCAGCAACCAAACAGAATCTACAGAAAATTAACAAGATGAGAAGGTAAGCCAGACAAGGTGAACTCACCAGAACTTTGCCGTTGAACCATGTAGTGAGGAAGACTTCGGAGATGAAGCTGTCGATTTCTGACCTTGGGCATGTTTTAGGAAAGTGGAGGAGAGAAAGGGAAAACCGTTGATTTCTGACCCTAGGCTTGCGGACGTCGGTGGCGAAGTTGGAGCAGCGAAAGGGCGTGCGAGATGGAGAGGTGGTCTGAAAGGAAATAACGAGTTGGGAACTTATTTTTTATTTTTGTATTTATACTCTCTAGATTAGCCCCAAAAAAATTTGGTCGCCCATAAGCTAACACACACAACGACGTCGTCTTTTTGGCTTAATCCTTAGCACAAAACTGGTTTGCGACGAAACCATACATTCGTCGCTAATCCCACGAATTTTTACGCGCGACTTCTAACTTAACGACGACACAGGAAAGCTTAGCCACACAATATTTTCGTTGCCAGCAATTTTTGAGTTTCGCGCGCAACTTTTCCAGAATTTGGCGACCAATTAAAATTTTGGTCGCCAAGCCCTAATGTATACACCAAAAGTTTTCGTCGCTGTTTCGAAGAATTTGGTCGCAATTTAATTTGACTCAAGTTATGCAGGATGTCTAAATATCACGAATCTTATGGCGACCACCTGGAAAAGTTCGTCGCCAATATATAGTTTTGGCGACAAAAATTAGGTTCGTCGCTAAATATTCTCGTGCAAAAAAGGTTTCTCCTTGTAGTGAATGAATTTGTATTGTTTCTGTCATGGGCCATTGGTGAACAAACATGAAATGCATATAAAGTTCTATTGGGGCTGTATTGTAGGTTTATCACTGATATATCTTGAGCATATTGCCATGAGATGCATCTGGATTGTGTGTTTATTGCTTGTAATTGTGTATATTTAAAAGGCTTGAATTATTTGTATAATGGTGGTGTGTAGGGAAATATGGTCTCGAAAGCAAAGTTGATGATTGCTGCGGATGAAAAAATCCAGGGAAAGGCGTTGACCCTTTCCCATACAAAAAACGCGATACTGTACAATTAAGGACAAATTTAGTGGGCAACAGTTACAAAGGTTCAAGGACAATTGTTTTGGCCATTTGTTAGTAATTGAGGACCTGAAGTGGACAACACAAATTATCCATGGCTTGTTGTTGAGAAAGGCAGATCCGAGGACAGTTTCTCAAGTCAACGGGATCAAATTCATCGTTGGCAACAAGGTCATACAGTTCACAGCGCAGGCAGTTTTGCGTCATCACAGGGCTCCAGTTTGGAAAGCTTCCCTTCATTCCGACTGCAACTAATGACAACTGCTCATTGAAGAAGAAGTATTTCTGCAACAATAAAACGGTCAGCCTTTCCGAACTCGAACAAGCCTTCATCGACTCAGTGATGAGGAGGACGTCTTCAAGTTTGGGCTGTTATATTTCGCTGTGTTTGTGCTGTTGGGCAGTGAAAAGCATGTCAACATTGACATGCGCTACTTGAAATTGGCCGAAGATGTTGAAGACTTCCAGAAGTATCCGGGGGTGCTGTGTCATATGCCAAGACAAATTCGTCATTGTTGAGGGCACTGTGCGCAGAGTACCAGCGAGTCAAAGTGCCCCAGAAAGCCTTAAAACCCCAAAAATCAGCAAAGCGATGGAAGACAATGGCAAGTGGTAGACCAAGGGAGTACCACCTAACAGGATTTGGCTTTGCACTTGAGGTGAGGAAATATCCTTTTTCTGTATAAGTTCCATTTACTTTGTTTACAGTGATTGATATGTTTTTCTTCAAAACAGATATGGGCTTTTGAGGTGTTTCCAGCATTCGCTGCATTGCATATCGTTGTGCGCGAACGGAATGCCCAAGTCCCTCGTATACTACAGTGGAGAATCAATAGTTTGCCTCGTTTTCACGAAGTAATGAGCCAAGTCTTTGAAAATGCAGAGGTTAGTTCTGTTTATAATACTAATGTTATGCTTCTGATTCAAATTATAGGTTTAATAATATGTTTTTTGTCTCTCTAAATTGCAGGTTGATGTGCAACATCTCCGCCCATCTGTAATTGAGAAGCAGCAGCCGTATTGGAGTTGGGGTGACGATGTTGACGACACTGAAGAAGTTGTTGAGTTGTTTGGCGATGACGAAGAACCGAAAACCAGCACTTCTGCCTCTGTGCAAGAAAAAGACGAGGACATTGCTGAAACTGCCTAGCCGTCCATCGTCTTTTAAGGCAAGCATTACATATTTTCCAATAGATACGTCATAATACAATAGGAAAAAAACTGCGTTGATGGGAAATATTTTTGAAATATTGTAACATTTGCGTTATAACTTAATGCAGGGTAAAGTCGCGTCCACTGATTTAAGCACTTTGAAGCGTGAGTTTGAAAGGACAAATGATGAATTGGCCAAAGTAGCCGCTTCGAATCGAGGACTTCGCAAGAGAGTGCATCAGAATAAGCATCCATCCAAGTTTTCCGAGTGTAATACCGAGAAGCCTTTGAGTATACATTTACTTTCAAGAAGCGGCAAACTGCAACTACATGCTTGCAAGGTAGCTGCTCAAGCTGAAACTTTCTACAACTACAACGTTGTTGTTCGTCAAATCTACCAGGCCGTCCATATAACCGTCCAAAACATTATACTGTGCATTATTTACTTTAACCACATTCATCCTTGCAGCATCCTCCAACCTGTTCCTCAACTTCTTCTCTCCAAAATTGGGGCACAATGTTGTTGTGCAATTCAAAGCCAAGTCACGACGTTCGGTGAACCATTTCACAAGGAGATTCATAATTTCCCCTATCAAATGAACCACTGGCATCATCCTTGCAAACCTAAGGACTGAGTTGATTGACTCCGCAATATTTGTTGTCATTACATTGTAGCGGCGTCCATCCATGTGAGCTCTAGACCACTTATGTAACCCTGCGTCTTCAAGATATTGAGCAACATGTTCCTTTCGCTTGATCTTGCGAAAATGACAATCAAATTCAGCAATGGAATAAGATTTCGCAGCCTTCTCAAAGTGCATAAGTATGTGATCATGCTTTTTCAACTTGCAAGTGCGTTTCATGTTCCCCTTCATATGATAAAAGCATATGCCATGTTGCGCCGTTGGAAAAACTTTGTTCCACACATTCTCTATGCTAACATTGCGATCAGAAATAATAACAAGATTGGGACACTCACCAATGGCTTCACGAAGTTTAGTGAAAAACCAATGCCATGATGCATCCGTCTCCAAATCCCCGATCCCAAAAGCAAGAGGATATATATTTCGATTACCATCAAATGCATTTGCTACAAACATAACACCCTTGTACTTGGATTTTAAATGAGTGGCGTCCACGGCTATCACTGGGCGCATGGAAGAACGAAACCCTCTAATACATGCGCCAACCGCCATAAAGAAATACACAAAGTGATTGTTCTCATCAGTTTGGATGTGTGTTTTTGTGCCGGGATTCATACGCTCCAATTCATAGCAATAAGCTGGAAGGATATAATATGCCTCCTCCGCTGATCCTCTAATGGACAATAGAGCTAACTCCCTTGCTTTCCAAGCTTTCGAATAATGGATGCTGAAACCAAAGTTGTGTTTCACATCTCTCATAATGTCACTTGGTGTGTATATTGTCTGACAATCCTTAAACTTCCTTTTAAATGAAGTGGCTACAAGTGCTGCAGTTGCTTGACGATGGTTGTCACTTACAACCCTCAAATCACATTCATGGACAGTTGTATACCTCACAATCATGAAGCGTTATCTCCAAATCTCGATGCTCGGACTCGCCATGGGCATGGACGTTGACAACAAACCACAAGCAACCTCTTAGTGCAAGACGATTGCACCTTAAATTCAAAGTGGCCTCTTAATGCCATCAACTGTAACTCCGTCAACAATGCTTTCTTAGTAGAGAAAATTTCCCCAACTTTAATTTTCGGATTCCAATCACTTCGCGAAAACCCCCATCCAAATATGATTCTCCATCATTTACACCGGCTTCATTGTACCGGTTCTGTTCACCTATTTCATTCGAATAATGTTCACGAATGGGTTCAGATTCTCCTCCTAAACGCATTATTGGCAGTTGGGCAGATGTGTTCAAGCAGCCCAAAATATGAGGGGCAGAGTACACTGACACTTCATTTCTTTCAGTACCATTATCACCAACATGCATCTGATCCACCTCGCTAAAATCAATCATATCCATAAAATATGTCCCTACTTCACCTCCCACATCAGTGCCATTTGTATTATTCCAAGTTACTTCATTGCTTTCAACAATGGCAATGAAGAACGACCCATCCGACTACTATATGTCGTGATATGCATAGTATCAACTACATCATTTTCTAGTCCTTTATCTTCTATACCCACGAGTAAGGGAGCTAGTTTTGAAGGTGTTACCTCAGAATTGTACTTCATAAAAAAATTTACATCATCATCGTCCTCAATCTTTATGTGCTTCCACTCATTCGAGGCCACCAAAACTGAGAATTTTAAGCTAACCTTGTCTTCGCTGCTGTTTGTATTACCAATCTGATGCATACGGTCCAACAGTTAAGCAAATTTGATGGTCCGTGGAACTATTAAGCCTTTTGACTCACCCCCTTCGTATTTGCACATCTTCTTCGAGGTGACCCATTTTCCATTGTAGCACACAAGAATAGCAATTGTCTCCATTTCTGACCATGACAAAACAACATTTCATTAACACAATATAACCACAATAACCATACAATACAATAGCAATATAACAACAATATAAAAACAATATAATAGCAATATAACATCAACATAACAGCAATACGACGGTGAAATAAGAGGAACGCAAAGGCAGTACACCAGTAACACATCAGCAATCACACTATACAGATATACTACATCAAATGGAAAATCCCAAGTTTCAAGATTCACATATCCAGACCAATCTAAGTGCAATTGGTACAAACCCAGATGACTGAGCATGAATATTCAACAAAACCTAACCCAAAGCAATTAAAGCCAAAACGAATTTAACACAAACCCAAACAATCAAAATATAACCCATTTCACATAATCCCACTAATTTTTAGAAAATAACCATCAACACTACCTTTTCGAGGTCGGCAATCCACTAAAGCTTCAAGGTTGCAAGCAGCTATTCAGAAGACATACCTACAGGGAGGGGTTCCGATTCCAAACAGAGAGCAAGAGACCGAATAGGGAGAAAGAGAGAGAGAAAGAGCTGTGCTATGAGAAAGAGAGCAAAGAGAGAGACACAGAGTTGCGTTAGAGAGAGAGAGAGCCAAGAGAGACACAGAGAGCTGTTGGACAGAAACCAAAGAGAAATGAAGCTGTGCCAGAGAGAGAGAGAGAGCTGAGTGACCTAAGAGAGAACAAACTTTCTGAACTTGTGAAAATTCAGCAATAAGTGTACAATATTTTTATATTTATAGGTGTTAGTTGTAAAAAAATTGGAGGTGTGTATTTTTAATTGAGATTATAAAATGGGGGGTATATACCGCTATTTCCCTTTAATCAATTAATCAATCAACCCGCCATCCGTTTCACTGAACCCACCCTTTCCCGGGTTTTTGCGCGAAATGTGTTCTCCATCTCAACAGCAGTCTCACTTTAGGGTTTCACATCACATACTACTGGCACTGTTTCTTCGTCTCTCCCACCGCAACAATGTCGAATTTCTCAGACCAGCTCGATGAAATCAAATCCGTCATTTCTTCAGGAACCAAAGCAACTAAGTCATTCGCTTACTCCACCCTCTTACACCTCCAGCAACAGTCATCTGACAGCCATGGTTCAATGCAAACACTCGCGCAAACCTCTCAGAGCCTAATCCATCCAATCAGTGCCGATATTCAAGACGAGGACGAAGAAATGTGAGTTCCGATACTCTGTTCCTCTGTTTTTTTTTTTAAAAAAAATATATATAAATTTTAAATTTTATTGAAGTGTGATTCAATATATCTTGGTTTTTATTTTTGGGTTTCAAATTGCAGTGCGACTCAGGCATTGAAATGTTTGGGCTTTATGATATATCATCCATCCATTGTTGCCGACATTGCAGGTATATGAAGCCCACTCGAACATCTAATTGTTTGAAATTAAAATTTTAAACTTTTAAAGCAGCTGAGCTTAAACTAATCTCATGGTCATGGGTAACATGTTTTAATTGTCTATCGCCAATTTCTCTGTCTCGCAGTGGATGATGTCAATTTGGTTTTAGAGTCATTGGCAAAACTCATCACAACCACGAAAATGAAGGTAATTATTTACATTTACGGTAATTTACCATAATCTGAGCAATTTGTTTGTTTTCAAATAAATATAAAATTTTCATGTGTGCATATTAACTCCTTTGATTTCTGAACTGCAGGCGGCTTGCAATTTAGGAGTGTGGTGCATATCTGTCCAGCAGTTAGCTGCACCACTTTTAGCTGCCCATTTCCATTCTCTTTTGCTTGCAGTAGTTCATGCCATTGACAATCCCATTGGTTCTTTGTCGACGACTTTTGAGGCTATGCAGGTACACTCAGCAGTTACATGCTCAGTATAGAGCACATTTCGTAAGTACCATGCATTGTATGATGTTTCTTTAAATAATTCTTATGAGATCACGAGGATGTAAGATTTTAGTTGTTTTTAACTGTAAATTGACATTGTTGATTTCCTACTTACTCCTCTACGTATCTGTGCTATCATTGACAGGCTGTTATGAAACTAGCATCTTTGCTAAGTGAGAGTATGAGAGAATTGTCGCATATATGGGCTCCTCCAATATATAGAAGACTTCTTAGTTTTGATAAGAGGGAGAGGGATATGTCGGAAAGGTGTCTGTTGAAGATTAAGTCTACAATATTACCTCCTCCACTAAATCTTTCCAAGGTACTCACGTGCTCGTATTTTTCTTCAAGTCTCACTTCTAGTACAAGTAGGTTAAGCCATATCAAGAAAAAGTTTAACATGGTTAGCTTGGCCTTCACAATATTACCTCCTCCACTAAATCGCTCAACCATTATGTATTGCATGCCTCCGTTGGCTTGGCCTTCACATGTAGAACCATGAGGTGTTTTCTTGAGCTTTGTCTTGCTTCTTGTTTCAAGAATGCAGATGACTAGCTTAAGTCTTAAGACTGACAATATAAAATTGTATTAGACTTGGATTATTCTGTAATTTATAAAATCCATATTTTCTTTTTCCTTCGTACACAGGCACTTGTCAAAGATTTGAAGCCAAAATTGCTTACTGGGATGCACAACATGCTGAACAATGGCATGAAGGTTCATACTATCCAAGCCTGGGGATGGTTTATCCGTTTACTGGGACCTCATGCCTTGAAGAACAGGCATTTAATTAATGAAATGCTGAAAATTCCTCAGCATACATTTTCAGATCATGACTCACAAGTTCAAATTGCGTCGCAGGTACTTCTAATCTTAAAGAGTTGATGATGCCACAATGCTAAACCTAATTTGATTATAAAAACTTTAAACCAAATTAATTAAGTTTGGGTTTACAAGGTTCCAAGTCATGAACCGATATCCATTAGTTAGCTGTTGTCTATTGTTGAGTAGGCTTCCAGAACCAAGTTCCTAATCCTGGTCAGTATTAATAGTTTTTTTTTTGGACGAAAGGTCAGTATTAATAGTTAATTTAGTATCAGAGTGCTCTTATAGAATTTTTCAGATGCCATTTCTTGAATTAACATTGGTATGTATTCCAATTTCGCAGGTTGCCTGGGAAGGTCTTATTGATGCTCTTGTTCACCCTCCAATGATATTACCCTGTGAGACAAATGATGCAAAAGTGGACAATGGTGTGCAACAAATAGGAACATACAAAGGAAACTGTGGTGAAATCCAAAAAAATGGATCCTTAAAAAGCATAAAGCTCATTATGACACCACTAATAGGCATCATGTCGACTAATTGTGATGTATCTGTTCAATTGGCTTGCTTGAACACATGGTGTTATTTATTACATAAACTTGATACCTCTGTCAATGATTCTTCAATGATCAGACTGGTTGTACAGCCTATCTTTGAAGCAGTTTTTCAAATGGATCCTGATGGTAAGAACATCTGGACAAGGAATCTGTGTGTAGATTTGCTTGATGATTTTATATTGGCGAAATGTAAAGATATAGATTATGACTCGCTTAACCAGGTAAGCCATCAGTTATCAGCCAAAAGCTATGCGAATGCTCCCCTTATATCTGGCAGTTGCTCATGGAAGCAGTATCCCATCAAATGGTTGCCATGGGATCTGAGTCTGTTGGACTTTCATTTAAAGGTGATCTACGTTCTTATCTGTCAACTGCCAAGGGAAACTGTCTCCCATGATAATAGAATTCCAGCTGCTGATGCTTCCTTAAAGTTATTTAGATCTGTGTTGAAAGGAATTCAATTGGAGTTCAAAAGGTCGTCTATTAGTTATAATGATATTATGTTGTGTTTGAATGCAATACTGAAGTTCATAAAAAATGTATGTGAAGAAGTAAGTTCGAATAGTAGTGACAGAAATGACTTGCATCATATATGCCTTCAGTTGGTGGAGGCTGTAGGTGAGGAGATAGAACCTACTATAGTGGGATCCCCTCTTTACAAGGTGCCATTAGACATCAAGCATATTGAATACCTGCAAGCGGTTGCTGACATTGGATTTGCAAAATTGGATGTAAGCTCTGTTGCTTATATGGACATGGTTTCACCAATGGTTTATTTAAGTGTACTTTACTTCTGTGTGGTGGTTCAGTCAACTTTGCGTGTAGGGAAAACAGACTTCATTCTGCATAGAATGCAGAAATATTTTAAATTTATGTTATCATCATTTGATCCCCTGGAAAGTCTAGTTGTCACTAGTGGATTATTGTACAAGCACAGTGGGCCTAGCTGCTTAAGCATGTGGATACAGGTTGAGCTTGAACAAGTTATCACATTGTGGACGCAGATACAGGTTGAGCTTGAACAAGTTATCACATTGTGGACCTCACTCTATGGTTCTATCTGTACCTCGTTGTCTGGGTGTTTCACTATTGGAAGTTTCTTTGAGGATCTGTTTTCAATATTGGATAGGTGCCTTGACAAGTATACTAGCATGCTTGTGTGTGGCGATGAGCTTGAGTTAAAATTCAAGGGTCTGGATCTCCATCTCATTGCCTTATATGGTGATGTGTTGATATGTATTTTGGAAAATTTCTGTTCTTCAGAAATAAGTTCAGATGGAAATGATAAGCATGGCTCTAACTACAAGGTCTCCAGTGCCATCACATGCTGCCTGAAAGTGACCATTAGGTAAGTGCAAATGCTGCTAACTTGAATTTAGCCAAAGTCAAATGGTTCCGCTGTCACTTCTCATGTTTAATGCATCATTATTATACAGATATATGGAGTTGTTGCAGACAAAGATAGGAACAGACTCACCAATTGGTCTTAGTGTGGCCTCGAGGTAAGTCCAGGCAGCCGATTTCTTAGCTTTCATGTTTGTGCTGTTCCTTGTATAATGTCATTAATATCAATGTCTCCATTTGATGTGAAAGTTGCAGGGTATATTCTACATTGGCCTACTTCATCAGTTCCCTTCACTTGAAAGAGGATATCCTTTCCTTCTTTGAGGTTCGTGCCTATTTCCTGTGATTTGTGATTTTTGTCTCCTTTCATAGTGAAGCGAAGAGATATGATAAGACTATATACCAGTTCACTATTATGAGTCTTTAGATCACGGCATTGAGGAAGAAGAACACATCTTCTTTCAAATTGAAGCAAGTTTAGATTAAAGTTGTTACTGGATTAAGTGAGGTCCATCTGCTCGAATTAGTCATAATAAATAAATATTGAGCATGTAGTGGCTCCTATTTTATTGAAGAAATTGAACACTTTGTTTGAAAAATTGAAACCTAGAATGTGCTGGAAACCCTTTATTAGAGTGTTAATAGGAAAGCTGTAATGAAAGTGTTGTCCAGCTGTTTCATCTGTTGTTTTCTATTCCCTTGTTTTTCTGAGTGAATGATAATAAAAAATCAGTATTGACTTTAATTTTTGGCTTTCATGCATTAGCTTATATTTCTTAAAAATGCTTAAACATGGTTTTATGTATCTATGTGCTTGCAGTTGATATCCAGCCCACTGCTTCAGTGGCTGGTACTCATGGAAATGCAGGATGAGAGCACCAGTGATCAATTTCAACTCCTATGGGCAGAAACACTTGGCTGTTTACGGAGGAGTCAGCCTCCAATAATCTTTGATTCTGCATTTCTCAAACTCCAAGCACCCATCCTTGAAAAAACTCTTGATCACCCAAATCTGTCCATTTCAGAGCAGACCATCACTTATTGGAATTCCACATATGGTGAACAAACCAAGTTGGATTACCCTAAGACCTTACTTAATGTCCTAGACAAGCTCTGGAGAAATGGCAGAATAAACCTCCACAAGAGAAGCCTACCACTTCAAAGATGTCAATCTAGACCGCAAGTCGCAGCTGTTCCGCCAAGATACAGGGTGAATGCAACCCATAACAGAGTCTCAAAAAGAGTAGAACTTGTAGAGGATACCATAGGTGGTGGTGAGCACAAGGAAATGCCTCATCCAAGTTTGAAGAGGAGAAGGCTGGAACTAACCGAGCATCAGAAGGAAGTAAGACGAGCACAGCAAGGAAGGGAACGGGACTGTGGTGGTCATGGCCCGGGTGTCCAAACTTTCACAAGTGTTGATTTTTCGCAAGGAAATAACAATGAGGATTCACAAGAGAACCAAGATATCCGGAACGCAGAGTGCATCTTGGAGCTCTTGAGAAATGGATAGTTGGCTGACTGCCTGAGCTCTTTGATTAATATATCATCCAGCTTCTCTCTTGACAGTTTCTTGCTCACACTTTTTCTGTATATATAATAGAGGGTTAATTACAGTTTAGTAGGTTATAACTTAAGACATGTTAGTTCCTATTTTTTAAATTTTTACAGTTACATACCTCGGTCTTTCAAATTTGTTACAATGTGATTCCGCTGTTAGGGTTTCCGTCAAATCTCTCCGTTAGTTAGTTGTCCATGTGTCATTATGGACCCACATCATCACTTTTTAGAAATTTTAAATTGATTAAAATATAAATAAACATTACTATCTCCATAGATATGCTTGGCGAGAAAATGACTTTTAATTGCAAGAGTTTAACGAAGAAAAAACGACACTAATGAAACATTTTGGAAACTATTTGATGAAAAATTTCATCACACTTGGGAATATGCATTGATTCAGTGCCACCCTATGTTGATTTGGTGAGTGTTACTTTTGTTTGTTTGCTAATGGTATGAATAAAAAAGCGTTACACTAACACCCAATAGCGAGCGTATCTTTAAGACGACCGAAGAGAATTATATTGACACACTTATGCGGATTTCACCTTATGACCCAATCTTACTAGCCAATCACCAACAACATTACCACCGTCAATAGAAAATGTCGTGACTTATTGCAAGAGTTTAACGATAAAACAATGTGAACGAAACATTCCGAAAGCAGTTTGATGAAAAATTTCAGAGTTGAAATTTGCATTCATTTAGTGTCACCATATGTTGATTTGGTGAGCGGTTCTTTTGTTTGTTTGCTATATGTATAAATAAAAAAGGGTTATGCTAGGAGGAGAAGCAACTGGGGATCAACTCTCTAATAAAAGTGGAGCCCACCAATACAATGGCCAGATGCCTCTATTAGAGAGTTGGCCTCCTAGTATTTTCCAATAAAAAAACAACAAACTAACATCCAATAGTCATAATATCTCTAACACATACATTTAACTGTAAAAAAAAGATAAACTATGTTGCCACATTTATGGGTATTGCACCTTATGACCAAACTAACCAACCAATCACCGGCAATATTACCATCTCGATGGATATGCTTGGTTGGAAAATAACGTGACTTTCAATTGCAAAGTTTAACGAGAAAACAATGCGCATAAAACATTTGGTCAGCAAGCTTTCACGTGTGGTTGTTCCATTATATGGTAAATAAATTTTAGAAAGCAAGATTTTGGAACATTTTGAATCATCGGGCCGGATAGAAAAGGTAAGTCCCATTAACAAAATCAAATCAAAGATGAAACACAAAGCTGAACAAAATCATCACTAAATTCTAAATCATACCCCCAGAAAACTGAAAGTTAATAAAGCGTTTTGACTCAAAAATTAAACGATGGCCCATCCCAACAATTAAACGATGACAAAAAAGAAAGAGAAACACAGTTATCTGAAAGCCCAATTGAGACGCCCTGTCGAAAACTCATTCACTCAAAAATTAGTCACTTCGGACTCAAAACCCAGCAACAAAAGAAGCCCCCAAACCTGCTCTCTTTTCTCCTCTATCTGTATCCCTCCCTCCCAGTTTGGCCTATAGTCGTATCCTTTTCCACTCTCTCTCTCTCTCTCTCTTCTCTCTCTCTCTTTCTTTCTCTGCAAATCAGCACAGTTTAGCGAAAGAGGCTCAAACAAGTGTCCTCCTCTGCAAAATAATCAAACCGTAGGGTTTCGAAAACCCCCAAAACCCACTCCGATTTTAAATAAATTCCAACCTATCCTTACCCGTTAGGGTTCATCTTTTCTTTATCGATCTTGTATCTTCCTCATTTGTGACCGTGTATTGCATTTAGATAAGGCCTCGTTGTTCCTGGCCTCTGATCGATCGATTTGCAAATGTCTTCATCTTCGTCTTCGTCATTAACGGTTGCGAATCGGGACGGGTCTTCTTCAGCTTCTGAGGATGAAGCCGTCATGTCCGTAACCCGTGCTTACGCGCAGGACGCCTTATTGCAATTCCAGTCAGGCAAGTTCGATCAGTGCCTAACCGCCTTGTCCGAGTGCCTGAAGATGAAGCCAAATGATCCCAAAGTAATTGTCTTCTTTTTTTTGAAAGCTAAAGTAATTATGTTCTAAAACTCAATTTCTGAAATGATTCTTTTTAATTGGATTTTTTAATTTTTAATCAACGGGTTCCGTTGAACTGGTTGTTTATTTTGAGTTGATTATAGCTGGTGTTTGGGTCTGTGTTAGATCTTGTAACAGAATTTTAACTACTTTTGAGGTATAGGATTGCGCTGCTTAATAAGATTGTAGTAAAGCTAATGCGGGTTAAATTAAAATCTTGACTGGATTGTATATTTTATCGAAATAGTTTCGTCACAGGCTGTGCTTGATATCATCTTCTTTGAAGAAAACTGGTTGCCGCCCCATTTGAGTGAAGGATATCGAGAAATATATCCTCGGTGGATAAAGGATAAATGGTTTATGGTAGAAATGTGTTGAGGAAAAATAAAAAACAAACATAATTATGTGGTTTAACAAAGAAATGAATTCTATTATAAGGGAATGAATGGGTTAAAATAGTGTGATCTAGAACATCATTTTATTTTGTGGATAAACAGTATAGATTTATTATAAAGAATATATAGGGTTTTCTTTTTGGTAATTGATTGAATAACCCTAACTTTGCTTCACCAACAATCCTTATCTCAAGCAGTTTGCAACAATTGTACGATTCTTTTGACACAGATTGATACTGAATTATGTTGCCTCTCGATTCTGCATTTTAATTCAAATGGCTTATGGATATGTATTTTATCAACTTTTTGCGTACCCCTTATAATCTTGTATATTATGGATATTCTTATTAGATATTTCATAATATCGGACTTGCGGAATTCTACCGAGATGGTTGCTCACATCCTAAGAGGTTGCTTGATGTACTTAATGATGTGAAGGTATCTTTTCTCATTTTCTTCCCACTCACACTAACACAGATATATGAATATATATTTATTTTTATAATATCCACTGATCCCACATATACAGATATGCACATAACATGTCATGCAACATGTTATTGTATACTCAAACTAGCAGGGTTTTCAAATGAAAGGCGATGGGAATTTTTCCCTTGTTCTATAGTTGTTGGATTTTTCATTTTAGTGATCCTACCTAAGTGAATTGGGGTGATGCTGAAAACTGTTTTTGATTTGTTTACCTCATGATATATAAAGTTTCTGACAGGGAGATTTGAGGAGTTGTGGAGTGTGTTTTCAGTGCTTATGGGTGGAGAGCAGTGGTAGAAATTTTGAGTGGAGCACTCTGTGTTTTTCTTATCAAGGCTTGACATTTTGAAATTCTGTTTTAGACAACTAGTTTTGTGCCATTGTTTTGAATTTCAGTCCCACTTTGCCTAGATTTTATGTACAGAGTAGATATTTTCTATTCTTTACTTCAAAAAATGCCAAATAATAGATCAAACTTCTCACCAAACTAGCATATTAGAATTGTAGTAGCCAAATTCTAGTTATCTTGGATTTTGGATTGCTATGGTAGTACTGAATTGTAGTAACTATGAGGAATAGAATTAGTATGCTGAGGCATCAGTACATTAACATGCCTTCATAATGATACTTTGCATTTTTCTATTGAGGCAAGCATCAGCATCATGGCATGTTATTTTCTGTACATATGATAAATTTATATTGATTTACCTCTATTCTTAATTTCTTTTAATTGGTGTTGGTTTAGAAACGAAGTGAAGAGCTTGCTCGAGCATCTGCAGAACAGGCGGAGTCTGGTAGCAATAGTGGAGGGTCCAGAGGAAGTAGTACAATGGGACATCCCTTTTCTGCTGTTTACATGGATGAATTTGACACATATGTTGCTACCTTAAACATTGTATGTTAACTTTTCATAATTTTTACCGTCTATGTTAACTGTTGAATATTTTCTTCCAGGAGTTAGCATAGGGAAAAAAAGGAATATATCTTTTGAACCTTCTAATTCTTTGGATGCTTTTGTTCCAAAACTGGGCTTATGCAGGCAGTTATCTGGTTCCATCTTCACGAATATGCAAAGGCATTGTCTGTCGTTGAACCTCTGTTTCAAAATAGAGGACCTATAGATGAGGTAAATTAATTATTACCTAAAATAATATTGTATCTGTAGTTGTAATGTTGTGTTAAGTGCTTCTTTATTTATGTGCAGAAAACTGCTCTTAATATTTGCCTTTTGTTGCTGGATGTTGGGCTGGCTTGCCATGATGCAACGAAATCTGCTGTAAGTTCTAATACTAATAGTGCAGTTAGTTTTTTGCTTCTGTTTATAATTGTGCACGATGTCCATTGAGTTCTATCATTCTTAGAGTTTGAATGTTAGATTAGTAATACATGAAAATATTTGTGGAATTGAGCTTTTGAAAAATGTACAGTCAATAGTCAAATAGTGCACAGCTTTGTGTTCTATAGATGATAGTAGATGAACAGAGGATAGAGAAAGAGAAGCAGTGGCTAGGTATTCATTTTTGTTCGAAGATTGATGATATATCTCTCTTAAGTTGGTTTACAGGAAAAAAGGGTACTCAGTTTTCTTTTGTTGTAAATTGTAATCTGTCGTTTTAAGTTGTTTTTGCAAAAAAATTGAATACATATAATTGCACTGTGGATTCCCAACTTGGTTCATCTTGAATTTGGTGTATTCAATGGATTTATGCGTATCATATATAATTTTTTAAATTTTTTGCTGCTGATAATGCTTTGGGATATAATGTCTGTCAAGCATTTTGTACTGCGATGAACTTATAGGTCGACTGGTTACTGAAAGGCTTGTGAAATGGATGATTGGGTTTGTAGGTGAAGATACAACATTGGTGATGATGTTAGATATTTGAGCTGAGTTGAACTTGCCTGTTTTGATACATTGGGTGATGTTCATTGCACTATTCAGGACGATATTTTTCTGGTTCAAGCGTAATCAAACTTGTAGCATAATTTTGTGTTGTATGTTATTTATCTGTAACTTGTTTTATCTGTTTTTTAAACTGTGTAAAACTAATATAGTTTTTGGGCATTGGTGTCAATCAGAGTTTGGGAGAGCTCATTTTCTGTCAATTTAAAAAATTGGAATGCAGTTTTTTTTTTTCTTGATAACTTCTCTTGTTCTCTTTGCTATATTATGTAGTTGCTTTGGTGTAGGTGTCTTCAATATTTTCTGTTGTTTTCTCCCTTTAGAGGACATCTTGTCCTTGGAATTGTACCATTGCCTTTTTTTTTCTTCCTGTTTCCCGTCAAAAAGAATATTAATACATTTTTATCCGAAACTGAGAAATTTTTTGTTAAAAGTAAAAATAGAACATCAGAGTTACTCCACCAAATATAATTAAACCCCATTTGTGTTAGATCATCAATATTGGCCGCGCGGAAATGCAATTGTTGATTGGATGAGGTTAAAGGTTGAACCTATCTGAAACGGCAACATCAATGTAGATTGTACTATAAGCATGGTTGAAGGTCTTCTTTCATTATGATTTGTTCAACAATGATTTTACCATTCTGTCTTCTTGTGTATGAGTTGTACGAGGGTGCTTAATCCCACTTCATTATGTGCGCTGTGATTATATTGGTGGTTAGCTTCTGTTGGGTTAGCTTGTCGATTTGGTGATCGTGCCTTTTGTATATATAAGGACGCTATGTTTGTATTATGTTGATTTGATTCCCAACTGATTCTTATTGCAATTCCTATTGTTCAGGATGTTTTGGTTTATCTGGAAAAAGCTTTTGGTGTTAGCTGTATGAATCAAGGAGACAGTGGAAGCACTGCGTCGCAACAACCTGCAAACCCAGTTGCAAAGTCTCCATCACTTCCTACCAATTCATCAGCCGCGGATGGTCCCAATTTGGATTCAGACGCAAATGCCTTGGAGTCTGAGGAGACAGGGGAGTATGATGGTGCTGTTTTCGACATGGATGTAGCACAGCCAACTGCTCTTTTATCTTCAAATGATCTTTCAAGGAACCCAGTTGACATATCTGTCTCTTCTGTTTATCTGAAGCTTAAGATGCAACTTTACAAGGTTCGGTTTCTGCTTCTCACTAGGAACTTAAAGCAAGCTAAACGTGAAGTGAAGCATGCTATGAATATTGCACGCGGGAGAGATTCTTCTATGGCTCTCCTCTTGAAGTCCCAGCTTGAATATGCTCGTGGTAATTATCGTAAAGCCATCAAGTTGTTGATGGCATCTAGTAATCGGACAGATGCAAGGATATCAAGCATGATCAACAATAACCTAGGATGCATTTATTATCAGCTTGGGAAATATCACACAGCATCAGTATTCTTCTCCAACGCATTGCTTAATTGTTCATCTCTTCGGAAGGACAGGCCTCTAAATCTGTTAACTTTTTCACAGGACAATTCCCTCCTAATTATATATAACTCTGGTATGCAGTACTTGGCCTGCGGGAAACCACTACTTGCTGCTCGCTGTTTTCAAAAGGCTGGTTTAGTTTTCTACAACCGGCCTCTGTTGTGGCTTCGATTTGCTGAGTGCTGTCTGATGGCTTTAGAGAAGGGATTATTGGAAACCACTCTGGCATCATCAGAAGTCAGAGTTTATGTCACTGGCAATGGAAAGTGGAGGCAACTTGTAATGGAAGACGGGGTTTCCAAGAATGGAAACTTAGGTTCTTTTGAAAGAGGTGATTTGTTTTTGGGCAGTGATCAGCAGCCTAAGCTCTCGATGTCCCTTGCACGGCAGTGTCTCTCTAATGCCCTGTACTTACTGAACTGTTCCAAGTCAAGCTATTGTAAGAATTCTTTGCCCTCTAATTTCTTCTTAGAGGATAATGAATTAGGTGAAGTGGCATCTTCCAAGAACTCAAACAACAAGAACTTTCACAGCATCGATTCCGAGGCATCTGCGTTATCTGTAGGCTTGGGCCAGTCTGGCATAAATGGGGATGCAAAAGAGCAAAAGGCAGGAAGTACTCAGGAGCTTGTGCAGAACTCCCTTTTGTACTATGCAGATATTCGTAACAAGGAAAATCTGTTGCTCAAACAAGCTCTTCTTGCAAATCTGGCATATGTAGAGTTGGAATTGGAAAATCCTATGAAGGCCTTGTCAATTGCAAGGTCTCTCTTGGAACTTCCAGAATGTTCAAGAATTTACATCTTTCTAGGTCATGTGTATGCTGCAGAGGCTCTCTGCTTGCTGAACAGGGCAAAGGATGCTGCTGATCATTTGATGACATATTTGTCTGGAGGTAACAACGTTGACTTGCCATTCAGCGAGGAGGACTGTGAGCAATTGCAAGGAGTCAGGGCTGTTGATTATGAAGAGTTGAATGGAGGATCAATGAGTGCCAAAAGCTCTTCCCCTGAATACACATTAGGTATCGTGTTCCTCAAGCCAGAAGAGGCACTGGCAAGCCTGTATGTAAATTTTGCTGCCTTGTACGCTATGCAAGGTGAACTTGATCAGGCCCGCCAGTTTGTTGCACAGGCATTATCCATAGTACCCAACAGTCCAGAAGCTACTTTGACTGCAGTTTACGTGGATCTCAAGCTCGGTAAGTCGCAAGAAGCTCTTGCCAAGTTAAAACAGTGTAGTCGAGTTACATTCCTTCCTAGTGGATTGACATTGAACAAAGCTTCGTAGATGGTTGATTGTACTGGTGGCTTGTCATAACGTCCGGCCCACCTCTCAATGGTAAGCTCTAGTGGGTAGATCAGCAATCCTTTCTAAGAGGATTTGTACCATATATATAGTTCAATTCAGAAATAAATTTTCTGTTCTTTTTTTCTCTCTTTCTCAAATTTTCATATCTTAGGGCTTATTAATTGGTGGGGTGTGGCTGTGTTTTGGTTAGTGCGGAAGCCCACCTTTCATATTTGAGATGTAGTTTCTGATTTAGATGATTGTGTTTTAGTGGCTAATCCAGTTGGTTCAACATAGTTAGATGATGTGCTCTTCATTCTAGAGAAAGGAACTGAAAATGTTTATTCATTCTGTATTCCCATTGAAGTCATTTTTCCTTTGAATGTCAATCTTGTAGTATTTCGCCATTAACCATCTTGTCTTGTTTGTTTCTTTGGATTTGAATGTTCAAGTATGCAGCCTGCCTGAGATACGTTTCTTTTGTTGTCCTTTGCTTATCATTAGCATGTATTGAGCGAGCATATGAATCATAATTTGACTCATGGGTAGAGATTATTAATTCATCTTTCGCCCCCCTCTCTCTCTCTCTCTCTCTCTCTCTCTCTCTCTGTGCCTATGGCTATGGTGAATTTCTCATGAGTAAAATTTATGTTATCGGAGTTTGCTTTGGAATTCCACAGAATGTCGCCGTGAAACTATTGTACAATACAATACTACAGATGATTCAGAATCAGAACCAATCAACACAGACGACACACACGACACACTAGATTTTTCTTTGATTTTTGTTCGAGATAAGAGACCAACAATTTTCATGTGGCCATGTGCAATAGATTAGAGTGTGGTCCCCTCCCGTCTGCTTTAATCCCAGCTGCGAAGTTCTCGGCGCCATTTCCATAGCCTACTCTTAGGGAGGTGACGGTTGAATAAAAATAATAATATTAATACATGTTTAAAAAAATTACAGCAAGATTAATCAACCTAATTAATTCATTATCGTTATCTCAGTACCTTGAATTAATTATAAAAGGCAAATATATGAATGTAGAAATTGGGCGAGAATGAGACATTTGACCCAATTCACAGAAGTTACAGTAAAATATATTATTCTCTTTGGCAGGCCCTGCCTGTTTACAATTTAATCCTTGGATAGAGTCCCATCAATCAATTTGGGATTTGGCTGATAATCCATTAAAGTTAGGTAACAGTAAAAGTTTGATATATAGTTGAATTGACTCAAGACCTCTTTCATTCTTTGTTTGTTTTTGTTGTCTCTTTGTTGAAAGTTGAAAACAATAACAGCACTGCCACTGATTCACATCCTCAGAGCCCATAGAAATCCAAAACCACCTGCGTCATTATCATTTTACATCAAGGTTTTTATATGTGGCTGGCTGTCGATTAATTTTACTTTATTGTGTTTTATTTATCAATTTCATCCTTAAATAAATAAGTCAAGTTCTGTTGACCCACATACACTTATAATTGACTTATTACTTTCCATTTATTAAATCATAAAATATAAAAAAAGAAGTTAAATTAGCTTTAATTGATGTGATCGTACACCTCATATCTGCCACGTAAGATGATACAGGAATATGACATACAAATGTGATAAGAGTAACATTACTCTTAATTAATACATTGTTAAATACGTTTAACACGAGCTCACTCATTTGTTCACAACCTTTTTCATTGAATTAATTTAGGGCAAATCTGCTAGCTATAGCTTTCATTCCATTAATATTAACCAAAATGAAATAAGAAAAAGAATATAACATTTAAAATTAATTCAAAAGCATGTTTGATTGCTTTCCTGAGATAAAACACACGTGCAGCAAATTTAAAACAAATGGTGTGTACATTAATAAGATCACAGCCAAAGCATCAGCTCAATACCAATTAAAGAAGAAAAGATTAAACAAGGAACAAGGGGAAGCTCGACATCCTCTCATGACGATTCCCTCCCTAGCTCTCCTTGGATATCCATCAACCTAGCAACCTGCAATCCCATCAAATCATCACATTCAATGTTTATCACAGAAATTTTTCAAGAAACTAGTCATGCAACCGGGTTTTCGTGTACGAAAGGGATAGATCTAGAGAGAGAACAAAAAATTCATCATTTATTCCTCCTTCGTACGGACATCAAATTTAATTATATGTTACGAATCTATGATATAGTAATATGGGATGTTTTGTTGCTTCGGACAGAACAAAATTGCTTGGATTTTTGGTCCCTTAAGCTTTTGTTCTCTTGGGTAGAGGTAAGCTAAAATACTCAAGTGAGGGGCTAGCTAGGGTTGAGAGATTAATGTACGTACGTAATTAGCACTAATTTAAATAACCAATTAATTAGTGTAAATACTTACTTAATTTCTTTTAGAGAGAGCAGGTGTAACCAGGAGGAGGTGACTTGCCACAAGCGACAAGAAGCTGAAGAGCAATCGGGACAAAGATGTTGAGGTTAAGAAGCTTGATTTTGAGAGTTGTGCAGAGACACACGGCAGCCTCAAGTTCAACAAGCCCTTGCAGCACTGGGCAGCATTCATTTACCACTGGGTCACCTTGCCCAATGTGCACCAACCCACCAAGAAGATCCACACAAGCACCCAGTTTCAGCGTGTCGATGGGACAAGTATCCTTGGCACCCGGAGTCCCGGGAGGAGGAGGGCAAGGTTTCCCGGGACTCGGAGGCTTTTTACCCGGTGGCCCTCCTCCTATGACTGGAGGGATTATGCCAGGTGGCAATATTGGAGGCAGGGTCACTGGCGGTTTCAAAATGGGTGGGACAGTGATGGGTGGGATTGTAACTGGTGGCTTAACAATGGGTGGGATTGTAACCGGTGGCTTGACGACGGGTGGGATAATGGGTGGGATTGTAACCGGTGGCTTGACAACGGGTGGGATAATGGGAGGGATTATAACCGGTGGCTTGACAACGGGTGGGATAATGGGAGGGATTACAACCGGTGGCTTGACAACGGGTGGGATAATGGGAGGGATTACAACCGGTGGCTTGACAACGGGTGGGATAATGGGAGGGATTACAACCGGTGGCTTGACAACGGGTGGGATAATGGGAGGGATTACAACCGGTGGCTTGACAACGGGTGGGATAATGGGAGGGATTGTAACTGGTGGTTTGACAACGGGTGGGATTGTGACTGGTGGTTTAACGATGGGAGGGATGACCGGAGGGACTTTGACGACGGGGGGCTTGACATGAATGGGAGGGATGGGGCCTTTGGGGGTCTTAGGCTTAGGCTTGTGCTTTGGAGGAGGCTTGCCACAAGTACCGCAGCCAAGAATGGGACTGGCTGAGGAGATGAAGAGCAAGCAAATGAAGAAGAGAGCATGGAGCTTACTGGATTCGGCCATGTTCTTCACCGCAGTAGTCTAGCTCTCTCTCTCTCTCTTTGCTGATGAGAGTGATGAGAGTGATGAGAGTGATGATGAGATGAGGTAAAACTTTTGTAGTGGAAAGAGGATGTTAAATAGGAATAGTGACGAGGGCAAGAGAACAAAAAACCCTAAGAGCACATCACGTGAACATGGGGCTAGCAAAGCAAAAGGCAGCTGCCAAACTTGGCTAGTTGGCATAACTTACTCCTTAAATTTGCATGCGAGTTCCATTTGCCATTATTTTCTTTTTATGTTATTGTTTCATAATCTTGTCGTTTATTTACATGGATTTTCATGCTTAACTTTGTACTATAATCATGAAAAAGTCCCAGTAGAGGAGTAGTAGCTAGTCCCCCTAATTAAACTAATTAACAATTAAGCTTTGGATGGTGATCTTCCTGGGGAGATCGATGGAATAGTTTTGTTTTATTGGATGCCAATCATGGCCACTCACTCACTACGTACGGCCATTGGTAGCTTGTGGATACTATCTTTGGGGTTTATAGATAGATAGATAGATATATATATATATATATATATATATATAGGTTTGCTCTGTTTTACGTACGTTCAACATATTATTTCATCATCAATTACACATGAAGAAGATGAAGGATATAAAAGTTAAGTTTATGGATCATGAACAGGGGAGATCTAATCAAAGGACCAGTACATGCTTAATTATTGCTTATGTATAGGTCCCACTTGAAAGGAGCTCATCTTTATCTCCCTTCACGTGTTGATGGAATGCGATGTTATTGTATACCAAGGCCGTCGGCCGAGTCTCATGTTGATGGAATAGGGTAAGTTTATTAACAGTTTGCATATTGAATTGTATAAGCTGTAAATTGGAAGTTCCTTTTCCGCATATTCAAATAATTGTTTATGTGGATAATATGACAAGTGCTTTTGGTACGTCCCAAAATGGTAACAGGGAGCTAAGCTTAGCTAGGCAATCGGAGTTCCTTTTCCTCCTATTAAGTCCAAACTGAGCCTCTTGCATTGGTCACACTCAAAACTTAAGGACACGCACGTACTACATATATACCAGATCATCAAATCAGACTGCTGAGAGAGAGAGTGTGTGTGTGTAGCAGAAGCGGTCCTGAGGGTGTCCAAGTGGTGCCACCACACAAGTCCCTAATTTTTAAGTGTCCCAAATTTTTTTTACGTGTATATTATGTATATTAATATTATAGGTAATATATATACTTGAGCGTGTAGGAACGTAACACAAGTGTGTATTTGGTTGAGTAGAAATCCATCCCCTTGATTTTAGTAGGCAAGTTGGATTCGAGTCCATATTGTGTAATTCAATAGTTGTATTTTTACATTTCTACCTTTTTTTTTTATAAAATTGTTAACAATATTAAAAAAAGAAAAAGAAAAAAGGAAACACGTCAAAGAAGAGGAAAGCAATATATACAAGTTTTCTCCAATCAAACAAAAAAATTTGGAGTGTATGTTTTCACCCACTCAAAACGAAACAAAAAAAGTTCATGTCTTTTTCCTCTCCCATTTTCTCAAATTAAAACATTAAAACTTTTATGAATGTTATCTATGATTGCTATTAGTTTTAATAATGTTATCTATTGCTATTGCATGCTAATAGACGATGAATTTTAGTTATTAAAAAAATTGTTTTATGGTGTTAAGTTTTGGCAAGTTTTTTTTATAAATATTATTTTCATATTAAATTGAGGACTTTCATTTAAATTTTGCAAAGGGCCCTCAAAATTTTAGGAGAGCCTTGTGTGGTAGCTGTTAGGAAAAACAGAACAGCTAGGCAAGCATGTGGAATAATGGTGGTTGAGGAAAGGAGAGAGAATTATAATAGAGGAATGGTGGGGAAGATCAAAGAGAGGCAAATACATATATATAGTCCCCTTCTATTGAGGATCCCTCAAATAATTTTATTTGAGGGACGCCCTTTAGGGTACCCTACAATTTTTTTTCTCAATGATCAAATCATCTATTTTTTTAGATCTTCATTCATAGATCATCCTTACAAAAAATTAGACAAATCGGAAACCGTTTCGATATCCAATTGTGTCCTACAAAATCAACGAACAACGGTGCATCAAGAAAGTACTCAAATTTCAATAACACAATTGAGTGGTCAAATGATATCGGATTCAAGTGATTTTTTTGTAGAGATGATCTTTGAATGAGGATCTACAAAAAATAGACGGTTTGATTAGTGAAATACAATCCAGAAGTGAGCCTACAAGGGGTATCCCTCAAATAAGCTTATTTGAGGGATCCCCTTAATGGAAGCTCTCTATTGAGGGATCCCTCAATGGGGCCTACATATATATATATATATGTGTGTATATGTGTGTATATATGCATGATATGGGTATGAAATTTTGGTCTCTCTCTCTGTATATAATCTATGTATGTGTTGTATGTGTACGTCCGTGACTGTGAGTCTGTGAGGATATGAGAAGCAGTGGTGAATAAATGAACGAAGGACATGAATTGAGAAGCTTTGCTAGCTAGCTGGATGCTTTTGTATGCTTGTGTGATCCGTGATTCTGCTTCCCTCATCTTGATGTGATTGGTCTCCTCCTGCATGCAATGCAATATTAATACATTTTTTATTTATTTTAAATTTTTTTTTTCTCTCTCTCTCTCTCTCTCTCTCTCTCTCTCTCCAGTTGTTCTTCTCTTCAGAACCAAATGATTGAACTTCATCTACTGAATCATATGCACTGCTGCAGTGAATCAACTCAATATATATATACATATATATTCATGATCATACAAAATATTATCCCCTCCATTTAGATCTACTTGGTTTAGGTTAGCTTTCTGTGGCTGGATTCATCTATATATCTTATAACTTGTAGGGCTATACCTATAGGGCTACATGGCATCGTAATTTTGAATGCACATTCTTTTTGCTTCGCTAATTAATTAAGGTTTATAAATTAAATAAGTGATTAGGAATTAGACATGTGTTCTCTTTTTGAATTCAGAGCGCTAACACTAGCCAGATGTTGTTTGTTTAAGTTGTCTTCTTCATTGGTTCTCATGGGAAAAAGGGAAAAGAGAAAGTTTATATATTTTATCACCACACCACACAAGAGATTTGACTACAACCCTTAAACCCATGGACGCGTTAATTATATATAATTAATTAGCCAAATAACATTAATTCATTCATCAGATATCATCTGCACAAGATGCCATGCCTGCCACTGTATATGATAACATATTAGTGCTCTCTAATTGGATTTTGTCGGGTGTTGTGTCTCTAACGCATGCAGTAATTCTTCTTCTTTGGTAATTTCTGATGGCTCTGAAACCCTGAGGGCACTGCACTGCACTGCATATGTAGCTAGAGATCTAAATCTAATGGTCGTGGTTTGTTGTCACGTAGGAAGATGATGAAGCACAGCAGCCACAGGATGTTTGGTAATTTCTTAGCATTCTTATGGATAAATCGGTGTAGAGAAAGGAACAAAAAGAATCTAATCTCCATAGACTATAGTACAATACTACCAATAATGGCACATGGCCAAGTGGGGGAAGGAGATGGGTGCTGCTACTACAGTGTGACAGTGTCAGTGGGTCGAGACTCCATCGAGAGTTCCAAGATTTTTTTAAGCACTACACTACTAAAGTGAACTTTCCGATACTCTTCCTTATTTATTTGTAAGGTACGTATTTCTCAAATTACTTAATTAACATGCATAATTACTCAATTACTGAGTGAATAAATTAAAATGTATCTTACTCTTTTATTGGCATTGTTCAATGGCGACAATCGGCTTGGCCAACCATGCATAAATGACCACAGGATTGAAATTGATCAGTTGAAGCCAAGCTGGTTCTTTTGTTGTCCTTGTCTTTTGTTTATCGGGTCAGCAGTGGCAGGCTGGTTTGTCTCTTGGTGTGAGTGTGGGCTTAGCAGAGCGTGTGTTTCTGATAACAGATTTTAAGCCCAACAGTAACATAAACATTGCTAAATAAAAACAAAAAAAACAAAACATAAAGAAGCCTTACTTGGGTAAGAAGAGGTGGGCTACATAGGTGTTAGGAAACATCATATGATTTGGGTCGGGCTACAGCCCTACATAGACAGAACTGGGTTCGTGCTCGCCGCAGAGCATTGTGTTTGTGTTCGGTCTCTCATTTTAAGTTGCTGCATGTTGAATTTATTTTTGCCCTCTCGATCACACACAACTATTTTCCACTCTCATTTTAAGTATATATATATACTTACCAATGAATATATATATATATATAATATCATATCATATAATAAATGAATTGTAACACCCACAGTAAAGCTACAAGATGTTTACGCATCAGTTAAGTGTTAAAAAAGAACAATTTTACTGTGTTTTGCTAATGGAAAAAGAAAACTTTGGTAAATACAAATAAATTTTGTGCGTGGTGGCGAGCTTGTGAACTGTGATCGGTCTTAGACCAAAAAGAACACTTGTGATCGCTCTGTAGCATGGGGATCGGACATTTGTAAACTCTGAGGACATATATGCACTCATACTGCGTTGTTTGTTTGCTGCTTCTTTTCCTTTTCTGGGCAGATAAATATTTAGGGCTTTTGTTGTTGACTCAATGTGTTCGAGCGCCGAAGCTTTGGCACAATTACACTAGGGCTTTGCGCGCTTCTGTACTCTCTGGCCTTCCATAAGAAAATCGAAGCACTTGAAGCCCAAAATCATGAAGAGAAAGCGTCAGATATCTGGCTCTGGACCAGAAGTAGACTCTTGTCCAAGAAAGGTACTTTATTTTCAGCTGTTAATTTGATAAATATATGCTTTATAATTGAATTGAATCAAGCATATTTGGAAGGGAATTATGAGGTAAACTTTTAAAGATTCATTCGAGAATTTTTGCAAATTCGGGTCAAGTCAAGAAAAACAGAATTTTTTTTTACGAAAAAAGAGAAGAAGAGAAACAGGGTTTTGTAAATGTTGTAAGTTTGGATTTAGAATAGTTCATTTGAAACAAATTAAGATGACTGGAAATTGGAATTCATGTTACGAAAGTTCCATTTTTCATTCAATATTGTAAGTTTGGATTTAGTAAAATGAAATTATATAACAGAGAATTAAACAAAATCTGCAATTTTAGGGGTACTTTATCTTCCCAGTTAAAATTTGCTGCTGCTTTCTGTTTTTTTTCTTCTCTTCTTCTGTTGATTAATATAATGCGCAGTTGTTCCTGTTGATTATATTAAAA
Source organism: Prunus fruticosa (assembly GCA_018703695.1). NCBI lineage: Eukaryota > Viridiplantae > Streptophyta > Magnoliopsida > Rosales > Rosaceae > Prunus > Prunus fruticosa. The sequence goes on from CM031923.1 coordinate 35,093,340, forward strand.
TGGTATATGATCTGCAATCATGTAGTGCAACATCAATGACAAGGATCACATCAGTAAATTGCCAGATGATGTTCTTCATACCATTGTCTCATTATTGAGTCTGAGGGATGCTGTACACACGAGCGTGTTATCTCGTAGGTGGAAGAACATGTATGCATACATGTCAAATCTCGAGTTTGAATTGGCATGACATAATCTCCACACCAGCTGATTCAACTCCTGGAACGGTTTGCAAGAGGAAAGTGCGCTATTTTCTAACAAGACTAGAAAGATTCTTAGCATGTCATTTGGGCACGAAGGTTGTCTCCTTCAAGGTTTCATGTTGCTTTGGAAATACGTACGCTGGTCAGATCAATGACTGGATTAGTTTTTCCATTAGAAAGGGCGTTGAAAATCTTGATCTTGCCTTTACTTGTGACAAACCAGCTGAGCGCATCGATTGGAGAATCATTGACTATTATCATTTTCCTACTCAGCTCCTTTTGCATGGTGAAGAATCCAAATTAAGGCATCTTTCCTTGCGCTCATGCACACTTCAGTCAGATTTTTTTGATCGATTTAGCACCTTATCAACTCTTGTGTTGTGTGATGTAAATCTCGCTGGACATGTTGAGCCGCATATATTTTCTTCTTGTTCAAACCTTGAGTGTTTAACATTGCAATGGTGTTTTGGATTAGAAAGATTGTGCATAGGTGATTCTCTTCGTTGTTTGAAGGTGCTGGTGGTGAGCCTCTGTGAAGGGTTAAAGGGGATTGAACTCAGTGCCACCAATCTTACCAGTTTCCAATATAAGGGTGATGATATAGAACTCTCTTTCCAAAGGGTTCCCAATCTGGGGGAACTATATGTTATGATGAAGGACACTGATGTGGTTTCTACTTTTGCTCAGCTTGAGAAAGAACTTCCTCATGTCAAAAGTATGACAGTTGCCAAAAGTCGTGCGCGTAAGAAAAAGTTGGAAAACTTTGTGTGGTTACTTGGTTCATTAAAACGAGCCAACATGTCATGCTCACTTTTCTTATTTTTTTCCCCTTGTCTTTCGTTGTAGGCTATCGCTGACCATTCAACAAGGGCCAGCATTTGCCGGTGTTTCACGTGATGTCCAAAGGATCAGCTCTGTCCTAGGAGCTTTTCTCCTGCTTCAGAAATTCCATTTGACCTCGAATCTTCACTACATCAATTGTGGTTGTAGATGTCTAATATAAACTTTTGCTGCTTCAGATAATGCGGCGTTGTCATTTATAGTTGCTGTCTAAATTACTTGTCCAGAATCCAGAAGTGCAGTTTCACTTGTCCACAGAATTAGAGATCGTTCTATTTCTGCAATTTATCTAGGTCAGGGCAGCTGTATGTTAACTCTTAGCTGGGGTGTATGCCAACTGTAGTTCTTAGCTGTTATGTAATGATGGATTTCTGGTTGACTGTTTGTACAATTTTGCTTCATTTTTTTTTCCCTAAGAAATTTGTGTTACTCATCTGTGGAAGAGAAAAAGAAGTGGATTGCTTGTACATGTTTTGAGTAAAACACAACTAGTAACAAATTGTTGAAAACGAAAAGTTATTGTTATAACCACAATACGCTTGTGTTAATAAGCAGTAAATGTAGCCATTTGAAATGAACTCCATTGTATTATTAATTTAAACAGCTTGTATAAGATGTTAATGCCCATAAGTACAGAATCCAGCCCACCCAACCCAAAAAGCGGAAAAAGAAAAAGAAACAGAAACTTTACAATAAGTTGGCAAACAAGCTGCTGCTAGTATTGCCTAATCAAACCCATCTACAGTAAGCCAGTCATTTGAATCCTCACCTTCTGAATCTCTCTCTTTTGACTGACCAGCCTTTCGCTGGCCACCCTCAATCTCAGAACTTCTATTCAGCTGAACCCAGTCATTTGACCCATAGGGTGAACATGCCCTGACATCTCGTCCTCGCCTTAGGCCTGATAGTCTAGTAGAACTAGAAAGGTCATTTTCATCGTCCTCTAAATCGCTGAATGAGATATCCTCTTCAGTTTCGTGTTTCCTTTGGCCATCCACGAAAGTGCCAGAACTAATACTTGCCTCTTCAGACCACTGCTCAGTGCTCTCTTCGTCATCGATCTTTAACCTTCCTGCTGTATTAACTATCTCAGTCAAAGCTACATTTTCTTGAGATGAGATTTCCACCCCTTGTGCCTTTCCAACCTGGATGTCCTTTTTAGGTGAATCAAGAATTGACTTCTCACAGCTATCCACCTGTGCGTTCCTCTTGTTTTGAAGCTTGTGCAGAAGCACGTCTCTTGCTTCAACAATCTGCAAAGAAGGAAGTTCTATTTTCAAAATAATGCATTTGTTACAACTTACAAGTATTGTTGGAAGCTGAAACGTGGAATTGAAAAACAATCCAAACTTCTTGGACAATCTAAAGTGCCACAGAATCAATACTCACACGGATTCACTAGAAAGAAACACATGACATTTGAACAATTTGAGATTGAAAACTCAGTTTAGACACACAGTGAATAAGCACTCAATTCCCTTTCTAAGAGAATCAGACAATCCACTTCCCCAATTCCTTCTCCTCCTTCGTAACCCCTTCACTAAACCCATCTAACAGAAATCAATACAGCTCTGATTCACATGACAAGATAGGACATGGTAGATCTTTTCCCTCTCTCCTGTGTCCTTAGCTAGAAAGATGCTATAACATTTGCTAAGAAGCTACAATAAATGCAATGAACAAAACTGCTCAAAAGTGCAGCTGGTGACAGGTAAAGCAGATTGAATTCTCACATACAAAGACTGCAAACTGCAGTAAGAATAGCTACCGTAGAACCTTAAACGAAGTATCTTAAATATGGTAAAGATGCATCCACAAAGAAAATTGCAACTAGGCTCTCTTGGTGTGCATGCAAATATAGATAAGAAGAATGAGACAAGATGTGAAAGGCAAAGTTCTTGCCTTGGGGGTTGATAGAAGCTCAAAATCGTGTTCATTTAGTCTCGGAAGCAACAGCAAGAAATAGATCATCCAAAATCGTTTCTCGCTCATGGAACTGCCAAGTCTGGTTCTTAGGTCTGCAAAGCCTGGAACCAATCGTTCAACAGTGGAGGCATGTTCTCTCTGAGCATCAGACATGCTGAAATCTGCAATAAAACAAGTTCAACATCAGTAGATTAAATGCCATGTCAATTTGTTTCAATTATCTTTTTAATCTTTGTATCTTAAGCACAAAAGAATCATAGGTCTACAAAATCAGTTCCCAAATCGACCACTCCAAAGTTCAAACAAGATTAACAGCTAATTGTACAGGACATCTGAGGTGAAACAGAAACCATCACAGAGAACGCATAACAGGTTTCAAGACACTTTGGATTCATGTGTAATAAACTTTAGCTCCCACCCCAAACAAAAAAGAAAGGATTAAAAAAAGAGCTCAACTTTAGTCAATGTAAGTTGACCAGCGGATTTTCAATTTACAATCCACAACTTCGCAAGCAAAACCAAGCAACACAAACAAAGAAAGCAGGTAAAACCAGCATTGCGTTGCATTTGAAGGAAAATTATGCAATCGTCACACGCACAGGCTTAAATTAGAAGTGAAAGATAGGAACTTGACCATGATCCACTGGTATAGGAAAGTCGGTCCAATAGTTTGGCAGCACCGAAATTTCGGTGACGAAATCGATAACGTCGTCGGTAATCCCCGGCACGGAAGCGTCATCATCATCAGCATCGTCTTCCAGAGCTTTGTTCTGAAGCTGCAACAAGTTCGAAGCGAACTTGGAGATCTCAGTGACGGCTTTGTTACTATTTGTAGAGAGAAGCGAGAGACCGCTCTTGAAGCTGCCGCCGATCTCCACCAGATCGTTTCGGATTCCTAAAAGCGCTTGCGATTGCGATTGCGATTGCGATTGTGACGGCGGCTGCGGTTGAGAATTGGAGGAGGGAACGGCGTGGTGGGACGGTGATGATGATGGTGGTGGTGGAGCGAGAAAGCTGGCGACGCCGCGGAGTTGGCTGGAGAGGGTTTGGCCGAGAAACGACATGTCGTTTGGTAGGCGGGAAGTGGAAGGACTGTGTGGTTGCTTGGGTTCATCAAGTGGATCGTCTGGTTGGAGAGAGCCGAAGAGCCAAGACATTGTTTGGTGATTACTGTTAGTATGCCCTTGCTGTTATTGTGAGAACATCAACAACAACAACAACAACTACATGATTATGGCTGAACTGAAGGGTGAAGAAGAAGCTCTCTCTTTTTTATTTTATTTTGTAATTATTCTCTCTTTGCTTCTTACTCTAACACTGTGAATAGTATATTAGTTTTACTTTTGTGGGTTTGTTTTCTTTCGCTTTTGTGTGATTATATTTTTCAGATTTTAAATTTTAATCAATAATAAAGGAGTGGGCAAGAGTCAATTGCGACCCAAAAAAGAAGCTCGTTTTCTCTCCTCGCTCTCTTCCCATAATTCCAACAACCAAACAAAACTTAGCAAAGCATTCCTTCGTAACACCACCGACTTGGATCTCTTGAATCTCTTGAATCTCTTGAATCTCTTGAACAGCAGCAGCAGCAGCTGCAGCAGCTACTTGGTGAACTGGACAATTGGATTGCGTAATCATCTCCGGCTTCACCAACAACACCTACCTTGACAAAATACGGAGGACAACTCAACGTTACTTATATTGAGGACTTTGCCTAGACATTGCCAATATTTTGACTATATAACTTGCCCCATCAGCCACTGCACTAGATGATTCATTTGCAATCAACCACAAACATGTATTTTTAACAATCCCCCACGTCCAGAAAATGTAATTCTTCCCATAAATTCAAACAAGAGTTCATGTACCTCGCATAAATCTTTCATCACTTCACCTTGCAAGTTTTCCTACTTCTATCATTCCTTCATCTTCAATCAACGCCACCCTTGCCAAATTCAACATAATATAACCATGGTTATTTCCTAAGAATACCCATATCATCTCCACAAAACCAATGAACACAAACGAATTAGCAGCCGTCAATCTATATCATGCTTGGGACAAAAATGAAAACTGATCTATGCCTCAAACTCTCCATTCATTCGAAAACCCCGCGATGTCGCCATCAACGCGTTCCACTTCTTCGACAAGAAGTGAACCACCGACGACGATCGAGGAGATCCAATCGGACTGAATTGCAGAAAACTGTAGGTTCGTCATCCTCTCGCAATTGAAACCCTAAGTCACCGTCGCAACCGACTCGAACCTGACCTTCGTCGGGACAGGTTTTCTTGCCTTTTTTTTTTTTAATTTTTTAATATAGTAAAAATATAAAATTAGTTTCTTTCGCTATACTCTGTAAATAGAAATTTCAACATTATCGCCGCGCGGCTATACTCTATAAATAGAAATTTTAAACGTATAGCCGCGCGGCTATACACTATACATAGAAATTATAATCATATAGCCGGCCGGTTGTAACTTTCAAATAGAATATTCTAACCGTATAGCCGCGCGGCTGTACTTGTTAAATAGAATAGTTCAACAGTATAGCCGCGCGGCTATACACTATAAATAGCATAATTTAAAATTACGGTCTCGCGGCCATACACTATAAATAGAAATTATAATAATATAGCCGGCCGGCTATAACTTTCAAATATAATATTCTAACCGTATAGCCGCGCGGCTGTACTTGTTAAATAGAATAGTTTAACAGTATAGCCTCGCGGCTATACCCTTTAAACAGAATAATTTTAAATTACGGCCGCCCGGCTATACTCTATAAATAGAAATTTAGGCAGTATAACCTGACGGCTATACCCTTTAAATAGAATTATTTAACAATATAGCTGCACGGTGTTACTATTTAAATGAAATATTTTAAGAGTACAGCCGCTCGGATTATCAGTACGCAAATCGAACCGAACCACCAAAAATCAAATCAAGTTTGTCCAAAAGGTTCTTTTTTCTTATTTATATCCACCGCCCATGCAATGTGGCCCAAAAACAAAAACAAAAAGGGATCCAAACCGGCGCCGTTTCGAAAAATAAATAAATAAAGTGGTTCTATTTTATCTGTGTTGTTTTGTTTCTTTCTTTCATTGAATTCTCTGTGCTGTTTGTTATGTCTTGATGATGTATGTAGGGGCTTGTATTTTATAAGTCTGTATTAAAGAATAAATGAAGAGAAAGTAAAGGTAACGAAGAAAATAAAAGAGAATAATAGCCAAGAACCATAAATCAAATTTAATGCCTCCTCGTTACATAACTGTCTGTTATCAACAATCACAAATTACAAATAATTTCTATAATTTTATAGAGATCCTTAAGGACCAAAGGAGAGGGGGAGGAAAACAGAAAGAAACTGAAAAAGAGTTGAAATAAGATTTCCTGCTCGAGTCTCAACAGCAATAAAGCAGGTCAAAAGAATTTTAGTGTGTAGTCTCCCCACAACATGAATGCAAATCACCAAATAGCTCAAAGTCCTCCCCTCTGACTATTTATTTAACAAAGAATCTTAATCCTAGCTAACCACTGCACATACAAAACATATGGTACACGTCCGTCTCTCCAAATTTCCGATTCCGATGCTCGATATCTAAAACTGACTATGCTTTCATGTCCCTTTCTTCCCCGTATTTCTCGATAAAGATGTATTGCTTGACAAACCAGCTATAAAAGGCCGGTATATGGATTGTATGCTTGGACAGGCACACCAAGGCCATAGGGGTGGGTAGTGGCTGCATGAGGATTTCCAAAAGGGTTCAAAGACTGGTGCTGTTGTGGACCCATCATCATCATCTGCTGCTGTTGCTGCAACATGAAGGCCTGCTGGTGGTTGGCCATTGCTGCCATCTGCACAGAAGGCGGTGCAGCCATTGTGTTGGATGCATAAAAGGGATCATGAACTGGTTGTTGCATCATGGCACCAGCCACTGGAACAGGCTCCCATGGGTTGTAGCTCACATTCTGATGGTTTCTTCTGATTGCATCATCGTATAGGCTATCTAGTGTAAGCAAGTCCAACCCACCCGCCTTCACTCAACAGTTGAAAGGCGTCAACAGTGTTCGTTCATTAGGCCAAATAAGAAAAAGTAAAAGGAAGTGTGTTGCTTGAAAGTTTAACAAAAAAAATGTGTAAAGTCAAAAAAGTAGCATCGCTTTGCTTTTGGTAGAACAGCAAAAGTTTGTGCTTGCATATTCATATCATGTATGCCACATAGAGAGGAGAGAGTAAATGAACCTTTTTCAATATTTTTGCCCATACACTAATACTGACTAATTAATTGTTAAACATTAGGATATTTTATGGGAAATTGGTAAAGAGAAGAATACCAGTTTGCTAGCAGCCGTGGCACTCTCATTTGAGCTTGGTGCTGTAACAAGTGCCAATTCCCAACCTGTAGTTCCATTTGAGTGAATTGGAGCTGTAGAAGTTGGTTGATCCGCTGCAAGAACCATAATAGCATTTTCAGATATAAAATATTTATTTAGAGTTTTTATGTTAAAATTAAGAAGAAAAAGAAGAAAAGAAGCTTTGTGCGTGTTTCTTGGAAACAAACCAGTTCAAACTGACTTCATAGTAAATTGAAACCTCAACACTCTGATGAAATGTATGAGCTATAAATAATTGAGAGAGAGAGAGAGATAGTACTTACAAACTGGAACAATAGCTAAAGCCATAGCATTCTTCTCATCCAAATCTTTTGTATCTGGAACAGGATCATTCAAACCCTAGCAACAAATGAAAGCATGAATAATGAAACTTCAAAGAGACAAAGTACGCCAAAAGATTTCAAAACTACAGCATGCTAATATTCAAGGGAGAACAGAAAAAGAAGGATTATGAGAACTACCAGCAGGTCAGGAGGTTCAGCTATAGGTGCTTCAACTTTCACTGGCTCAGATGGAGGTGGTGAAGGTGGGCGTGCCTCCGCCTCTTGGGTGTTTTTGTATTCTATAGCCAAGACTTCCTTGGGGGCATTAATCTTATTGTCAACCACCTGCCAGGTTAAAGATTGAACATAAGGGAAATTGCTGCAAACTGTATACACTGAATTGACTAAGGTTTATGTATGTCCTATATGTGCTTGTTGATCTGATTGCATCATGAAAGCTTTATAAGTACTGCAATTGCTTCAATAAGCCGACTTTGGATTCAGCTTTTTAATGGTTGATTTGATAAGCTCAGAGCACTTTCATACCTGATCCTTGCGAACTGTTGAGACCCGGGGAGCTTCTCTCACGTATTCTTCCATGGCTTGTAAAAATGATGCAGGTGGCTACATTATGAAAGAATTATTAACCCAAAATTAAATCAGTTCGAGAAAGTTACAAATAATCCAAGGAATGCAATGCTGTCAAAGGAACTGCAGTAAAATAGTCAACCTGCTCAATCTTGATAAACTTGTCTCCACGCCCAATATCAAGACTTTTACATACTTCATAAAACTCTGAAAGTCTCTCTGCCTGAAAACATGCAGATGAAATGTAAATGCTGATGCATAATATGACTCTCCACTAATAAGAACAGAAATTCCCAGAAAAATTACCTGCTGCCCTGCCCTCCGATATATATCCAGGGCTTTCACAGCATCATGGCGTTGCATCTCAAAGAACTGTGACAGAAATTATTATCATATATGATTAGCTTATACAGAAAGCTTCTAGTGTTCTATTCCAAATGGCAAAGTTCATATCCTACCTTGTCAACCAAATTGACCGTTCCATCACTTATAGCTTGATAAATCTTGATGCTTTCAGAAGCAACCTAATTTAAGGATATGATAGGAGAAATCAGAAGAAAAGAAAATATATTGGCTAGTCATTCCGCTAGACATATTGCAAGCTTCACCTACCATTTGAAGTGCTAATTGAACCACAAAATTATGAACTGCTGCCCCTTGCGGCTGCAAAAAAGATTTATTGATATCACTAATAGAAACTTAAAGGATATTCGAAAAAAGTCAGTTATATTGATTGACATATCGCGGCACCCATCATTCGTAACATTCTTCTGGTACATTAACATGGGCTTGAACACATATTCGTGTTTAACCACATATCAGCAAACCATAAAACCATTTGTTTTGTTGTGTTGAAAAGACTTGCCTGGCAACCAAGTACACGAAAAAGAAGCTGTTGCAAAGCAGGCAAATGCTCAAGCAATTCGACAGTATCCAGATCTTTGGTCCTCTGCACCACAATGTCAAGCTATGAAGTTGCAAAACAATACTTTAAAAACAATGAGACTAGCCAAAGTTTGTAAAGTAAGAAGAAACCTTAGAGGGAGAAAAAAAAAAGCAACTGTAGTCAATAACTATTCTGATAAACCAATCAGTTCAGAAATTTCAGAATGTCATTGACATAAAAAGTGTTTGCCATAACTTCCCTAAAACAAAAGTTTTCAATTGGAACGATATAGAAGCTCAAAGAAAGATGATATAGAGAAAATAAACTTCTTACTGGGCGATCCATCTCAACGTCATATTTCAACACACGGAAGCATTCCAGTCTCTCCTCCAAGAACAAGGCATAAGTACGAATCCAGTTGGAATAATCCCATGCTGGGCAGTGAAAAAAATCAGTTTAAATAGAAAAAGAGTATGATAAAGATGGAGTCAGCGGAATGGAAAGGTACCATTTGGACTGGAATCGTCTTTGAAATGAGCCAAGTTAAGCATATGGCTTCTACTTCTACCATAATTCATGAGTTCTTCATGAAAAGTAGGGTCCACTTCCCTCAAAGCACGATGAATAACAACTAAAGTTTTCAATGCAACCTAAACACCAACCAATAATCAGTTAGTAAAATTTCAGGCAAGACACACAGTTAGATTATGAAGAAGGAAGCACAGTTAGATTATGCCTTAAATTTTCGTTATAATTTCATATATTTGGTACGTGTCAAGTCACATGTGTTCTTCCCTTGCAAACAAGAAAGCCATGAACATCAAGTCTAGTCTCCAGAGTATCTTCCTCTTCTTCTTTTTTTAACTTTCTTCCACTCACTATCTTTGCCCAAGAATGACAATCAAGATGAAGATTATTCCAACTATAGATACAGGAAAACAAACAAACAAAAAAAGCTTCCTGGCTATGTATGAAGTCTTGTATGTTTGTCTGATGAGAAAATGTCCATACCGCCCAATTATGTGTCTTTGATAACCTTCTTGCAAGAGCATGGATGCAGTATGCAACATCAGCCCGAGGTCTTGTAGCAGAAACGGCAGAAAAAATGGCTTCAAAAGAAAAACAAAGATAAGCCGATCTTTCTTCTGGATGCAGATCATGAAAAGTGCAACATGCAACCCATCTTTGGACATAGATAGAGAGAGAGAATCTACCTCTGATATATTTTTCCTTTGCTGGACGCTCAACATGATTTGTAGCTTTGACTATAGCAACGTCCAATTCCTGCAAGATTCAATGCCCAACTATGAAAATCAGATGCATCATAATTGTGAGAACCATCCAAAACAAAAACAAACAAAGCGCAATACCTTGTAATCACTATTGACTTTAGCCAACGAAACTGTGGTGGTGTCCTTGAGGGCTCCAAGTGCTTTCCGTAAGCTCTTCTGTGTGCCCCCTCCTGACATTCTCTTTCTCCCCTCTATATATCAAAATTCTACAACAAAACCTAACAAACTCAATCTGGGTTCCGCTACAAAAAGCTACTTTCACCACCAGTTGACCAAAAGAAAAGCGCAACGTTCACCACCAAATAAAATAAGAAATGATCCAAATCAAACTATAGTACTCACCCATCTCTCAAAAATCAAACTTTACATAATATCAAATACAAGCTTCAGAAAACTCCAACCAACTATAAAAAAAAAACCCTAAACTTCCATGTTCCAACTTCATAATTCAGATCCAATTAGTTAAGAAAGTAATAGCTGACCACATGATATACTAAAAAAATTCTTGAAGTCCTATCCAATACTCAAAAACCGACTGAATTATAATTAAGATTCGAAATCTAAAACACCAAACAGAAATTCAACTCAAAGTCAAATGAACCAATAGCAGGAATCAGCCTTCATCGCAAAAATGAAATAACACCAAATAGTTGCGTAAGAGAAAAAAGGCTGAATTTGTATATTGGAAGAACCAACAAGAAAAGACAGCTACAGAAACATAGAGAGGTAAAGATCTAGGCCAAAAGAAATATAACTTCTGATACAATTGAAACAGCGCGCTTAGTAGTTGCAGCTCAAAAATACACGAAAAATGAAAAATCAAAATGGCAGAGAACACAGAAATCACAGAAGCAGAGAGAGATCGGAGAACTTGACTGACCTGAAACCCAATTGACGAGAGAGGGGGGTGGGGGGGGGGGGGGGGGGGGGGGGGGGGGGGGGGAGGGAGAGAGAGTGGTCTGAGTCTGAGAGATGGCAGAGGAAAAGTCGACCAGAATGAGTTCGGTTTGGTTGGCCCGTCGGCGTCTTTAACAATTACTTTTAAATTGAAATTTTAAATTTCTTATTATTTAAATCATTAACTGAATTTTTCCATCTGTCAGAAAGACAGAAAATACGGCTGTGTAAGACAGGGCAATAATTCTCTACGATACTCTCCATCTACAGATTTTTTTAACTCTCCTCCACCGATAATTATTTAACAAGAGAATACTACTTTACAAACCAAAATAATGAAAAATAATTCAGAATTTAGCTAAAAATTAGGAATTTTAATATGAGAAATTGACAATTCCCTTTCCTGGGCAATTTAAGCGCGTTATTTCATAATCTTCATAGTGACATTTACAAAATTCTACATACATAAATCCAAACATTGAAATTTTCAATTGTTATAATTTGAAATTATGAAAATCTAAATTCCGTTATTTTATAATTTTGTATAATATTTAATTCATTCATTTTCAATTCATTTATCCAATAAATTGGAAATTCCTAAAGTAATTCTTAATTCATCAAATAATTCATTATCAATCAATCATGATCAAGTTACAATGAATTTTTATATATAAAACAATAATTTAAATTATTTCTAATATACAGGAAGGAAGGGAAACTCAAAACTACAACAAAATTTAATTCGCTTGATAACAATTCTACTACCAAAAATAAAAATAAAAAATATTATTTCAAAAAAGGTAAATGTGACTTAAGAAAAACAGAAGCGTCGGTAGTGGATCTACTTTCCAGAAGCAGTAGGTCGCTTTAGGACTAATCTAATTCTATACGGTCCAATCTCATGCTCGTATTTCATAGTCATAGTCTAAATATAAAATATAGGTATATAAATTCTGGTCCAAGAAAGAGAAAGGGGATGTTGCTTAGAAACAAGAAAAATAATTAGAGCCAGCCAGCTTAGCTTATTGCTAATTTCTCCAACTAATAGACACCCAAGGTTTTCAGTTGTCATTCAATTGTGGGCCTTTCCATGATTAGCAACAGCTTCTCATTCTTTAAAGCTAGCAATCATCTTCTTCATCCAGATCACATGCAAATATTAAATTTCCAGCCATTATTGCTCATGATTCTTTTCTTTTTCTTTCTATTCAGTCATCTTTATTTTCATTTTTCCATGTCAGAGCAGGACAAGTGTGTCTCCTCCTGCAAATGTATTTATTTCACAGTAGAAAACAGGCTGCCAAATAGTTGGAACTCTCTCGCTCTTCTAGTTATATAATTTATTATTTCAATCATGAACTTCAAGACCAATCGAACGTTGGTTAGGTCAGTTGTCAGAGAGTGAATCCGTCCTCTTACACTCAGGATTCCAAATTTGATGCTCACCGTGGTCGGTCAGGCAAGTTTGTTTAGCTTTACCTCACCAACAACGTTTACCATTTTGAACCCAAAGAAACCAAAACAATGGCATAAAGTCATCACGTTTATTAAGAAGCCGTTGGTTTGGTGCAGAGGCGGTGCCATACCATATGAAAACAACCATTGGCCATATTAGACATCGCTCTCAATCTCTCTCCCTCTAGTCTCTTCTCTTTGGTTGAGGGAGGTTAATTCCAGGCCCACACAAAGGACACTTCTCAAGCCTCCATTCATTTTCATATCTCAATCTCCAAACCAACTAAATAATGCATTTCTCTTCTCCAAAATGTTGGGGGTTTTATGTATTTTTTAGTATAATCAAACTACAAGCGAGGAGATTTTCTCATACACACGCTATTACTATTATGTAGAGACCACTAGTATGTTAGTAACTTAAGATAAAAAGTTTTGGGTTTTATGTTAAGTAAACCATTTATGTCGTATTTATGATTTTTATTCTGGCTACTGCTATTCTGCCACTAATAATATATCAGAGAAATAAGCAGGACAAACCCATTTGCCAGCCACAGATTCTAATTTCCTGAACAAGCCATATGAATGAATGACACCTTCCTTTTTCCTAATGCCACTTACGAAAAAGACGATCGCACCCTCCAAACTCTGAATAGAATAAGAAATTAAGGATACAAAATAAAAAGAATGACCCAAAGGAAAGATGCCATTTTTCACAAGTTTTTAAAACCATGTTCTGAATGCCAACAAAAAGTTAAAAAAAATAAATACCACGTTCTGGACAATTGGAAGGTTTTGTTTCCTGGGGGGGTGCACAGACATGGACCCATTCCAAATTCACTAAGGTCAAAAAGAGACCCTTAAGAATTTTTAGGAAGAGAAAATTATTTTTAATTTGTATTTTCCATAGGCATTGAAAATCCATAAAATGGAGGGATTTGTAAACCCAAACGAAGATGTGGTGTGGTGGGTTTCTCTCTCCTCAACTAGTGTTGCTAGATACACGACTTTTGTTGTTGTTGTATTATCTAAATTGCATGTACGTACCATCTTCTCCAAAGTTGTGTGACGGCTGATTGCCAATTCAGAGGTGCATAAAGACTCAATCCAAATAATATAACCTAAACCTAGTATAATAGAAGAAGAAACAAAAGAAAATGCAAGCGGAACACAACAGAACAGATGGGTCCAAGTAAAAAAGTTGAAGATAAAAGTGGAATGAATGAAATTGGCATAATGGGCGAGAAGTTGTCAAGGTGTTTGTTGGATCCAATTTAAATATGTTATGATGGACTAAGACTTTATCTATCACACAGACTCATCCATCAAATTCAAAGTTAAGGCATGGCATTGTCGTGTCGTTTCTTTTTGCTTTATCCAAAAAGCAATGACAAAAAGAAAAGGGCCAAGGAACCAAATCTCACATAAACAGGGTGGTTTTATTCTTTATTCATTGCAATTACAAATTAATGAAATGAATAGTTGACGAAAACCTTTATAAATCGCTGTTACATGTGCTATGTATGCTACAAAGACTATGCCTCTGAATTCTGCTTTTCAGGGACTGTTTCAAAATTGGTAGAGAGTGAAAAGCACCTTCAACATCTCTTAACAACAGCCGTTGCAAAGCAAGGATGGTGGTTGAACTCGAAAGAAACCTTCAGCGACGGGTCAAGGGCTCCTGCTCGGGAAATCACGTTTAAGGCAATGCTATTGTGCTCGGCTACTTGCTCTAGCCTTCGTAGTTCAGCCAATTTTTCTGGGTCATTGGAAAAACTACTTCTAACCTCCTTTGTGATCCTCTGGGCATCCTTGAAGTAATCATACATAACTAGGTTCTGCGCAAAGGAAGAGATAACAGTAAGCCTACCAGAGTATCATGGAAAATCACACCTAGTGTATGCTAACAGAAAATTCACTCACGGATAAACGAGCATGGGTTGTCGATTCCATAAACAGAGGGAATGAGACATGATCAGGAATGCAAGCTTTTTGTAGGAGTTCAAAGTGCTGAATAAATCTCTGCAGGAATTTAAAAAAGAAAAAGAGTTAAACCTGGTGAGAACACAAAGGAGAGATGTCATCCAAAACATAAATCGTCAACAACTTTTGTAAACTCTTGAATTCATAAAGCAGAAACAGTATAGCTCCCAAAATGCATTTCAGGCAAGACAAGGAGACCTCTTTTTGCATGTCATGCTTATATGAGAGGATAAAACTGAAATTTACCATCAGTTAACTCAAAGGTTAAGAAAAATATATGAATAAATAAATATAGTAGGAATAATAATGCTATACCTCATGCTCAGTATTAAAAGGGCTTGGATTTTGTGCCATCATGCAGTCATTCCTCAAAGCAGCAAGCATCTGAAAAGATGGGATTCATTAACTGCGGATTTGAGGTGAGAATGTTGAAGCAAAATTTTATGCTACAAATGGACAGGATCTGTCCTGACATTCACAGTATAAAAATGGCCTGGTTGATTTGAAACAACAAGACTTGGATACCTAACATAAAATTTCTTAGCACCAGCAGGGGCGCAAAAGGACTGCAGTCATCTCAAATGGAAGTGGTCATTCTTCACCTCATAATTCAGAAACTAAAGCATAATTACCATTGTAAGCCCTTCAGCAAGACATATTTGGCACTGAAGAAACAAGACTGAAGGCGGAATCTGGTAATCTCGTGCCACATCTTTAACAGAATCCCTTTTCTTCTTTCCCCTCCGTTTACCTGATCAACAGAAGCATAGATGCATCAAATACTCAGTAAAATAATTTTGTACAGCATAGTGCATGTAAATGTATAAGAAAATTCAGACAATTGACTAATCCGAAAGCCTCCTTACGAATAGCTGCCTCGCAATTGAAATAAGTTACAGAAAATTAGCCTATTTACCACTGCCATTGCTCACCACCGTCTTGAGATTTGTTTTCTCTGCAAGCTTGATTAGGACAACATAGATATACCAATATACCATGCAGTATTCACTCTCCGAATAGAGCTCCAATTCGAAGCCTAAAATGAGAAATCGAAAAGCTATCCAATATGTTTGCTCCTCCACCCAAAGAAGGATGTGTTGGAATAGCTTCACGCCAACATTCTGTGGAATTCCAAAGCAAACTCCAATAAGCATAAATTTTACTGGTGTTTGCGTTAAGGTTTCACTATGTTTAGCAAAAGAAAAATGAAGGAAATTTTAACCATCAAGAAGATGTGATCATTGCTGAATACAGGTAGAGATAATTTAATCAACACTGGCATGGCCTTTTGTCAAGTGAATGATGATATCATCAGCCGCTTACATTTCAAAAAATAAGAAAAGGAAATTAAGACACTGAGATGCCCCCTTCAACTGAGTAATCTAACACAGATTTTACCTAATTGCCAACACTGGATTCAATAAAGCCTAGTAGGCAACAAAGTACATTCACAGAAACTATCATGTTGCTTGATAGGTCTCTTATGATCAAACACTCTAGTCATTTGTTCAGTGTTGTTCTAAAATTCGCATTCCTTGTTTAATCCAAGTCACATTGATGTGAAATGCTCAAACTTTATGTATGGCATATTCCCTTTAACAAAAAACCAGAACAATGTTTCCCTAAAAATGTAGATATACAACTGGTCAAATTCCAAAGAAAAACAAAGGATGAACTTACTAAGTTTCCCTGATTCTTATAGAAAAAAATATATACGTATACAGAAACTGAATGCCTCCAAGTCCAATTGATGATTGATAAACCAAGTAAGCTAATGGGAATAATATTAAAGTAATCCTCTCAGAGAGCAACATACCTCATCATTTGAAATGTTTGCTTTTTCTCCAAACTCCTTTCTAAAGGCCATCTCTAGCTATAAAATCAACATTTGAAATACGTAAACACATTATCCATGCCAAATTCCATCACCAATCAAATTGGACAATGTGTAGAGTGATAAACAGAATCACATTGGACAATGAGTAGCTATAAAATCAACATTTGAAAAACGTAAACACATTATCCATGCCAAATTCTATCACCAATCAAATTGGACAATGTGTAGAGTGATAAACAGAATCACAGTTTTAATCTTTTTTTCGTTTAACTTTGAACTCATACTTCCCAAAATACAGACAAAAAAGTAAGAAAAAGAAGGGGAAAAGAAACATGCATTGGCACTTTCCTTATAAAGTAGTTTGCTATATAATCTTAACTAATAGTTGAGAGAAGGTCTGATGGGTAATCTTGAAGATCTTGTTATGACAATAACTTAATTAAATATCTGCATTAAGAGAAAAGGGTCAGGTTTAGGATCACTCAGCCCTAAACCATCTACCTCATAGTAAGCCCAGAAAACATTAGACAATGATAGAGCAAGATATATGTGCTTCATAGGATGTTCTCTTCAGAAACATAATACCTTCTGAGGGCTCTGAACAACTGAAAGAGTTTGAAAAGGAAGAAAACGTAATAAATGAGCTTTTAAGATAATGTGGCATACCTGTACGTAAACAACACGCCAATCTTGTAAAATCTTTCCAAGCTTACGCCTTTGCCATGCGCCATTTGTACATAAAATTTTTAGCAAATTGATTACTAACTGCATTACACAAAATATTACACATATTAGATGAAGCACCCGGTGCCAGTGAAACACTCCCATTTGAGTTCTGCTATCTTCTTGCGCACATATGAATCCAAGATTCAGTGAAATTTAAAAAGGAAAAAAAAATGTCATGCAAGAGCTTTCATTGATCATATCCCTTGATCCCCAATCTAAGTACACAAATTGAATAGTTTCATAGAATATGGAACATACTTAGGAACTATCATCACCCAAAAGTAAAACTAAACAGACAAGTATAATAATTCCAAAGATAATAATTCATATCACCTGTCCCAATTGAACAATAGATTCCTTTTTCTGAATATCATGGTTCCGTGTGTTATCAGGTAATGCTGCAGCTCTGGTAATAACAGCAAAGACAGGATCCCGGCCATAGAGTTTCCCGTCTTGAACCAGCAAACGCTGTTCAAAAGTTTTCAGGTCAATAATTCATAAATATTTTGACATAACTGTAGCAGTAAGTATCTAGTCCAAAGTTTGGACTCTGGAGAAAACAAATTAACAAAATCAAGAAACACTTCCAGCTCCAGCAGCGCATAGTGCAGGCATAAACTAGAAAATAAAACAATAGTAGGACTGTAGGCCTAAGGTTATAAATGTATGCAAAGCTGTGTTACCCAGAAGCATTGCTTAACCTGAAGAACTAATTTCTCTCGGCAATTAGTTCAACATAGCACTAGCACAAGAAGGATCTGCTGTAGGGTAATATAGCTAACATGGACTATTAAATACTAAATACCACAAAGTCATCATACCAGGCACTGGAAGAACAATTGAAGTAGAAACAAAAGAAACATTGGAAACCGACCTGAAGATGAGCTCTTGCTACTAAATCAGGCTGAGATTTTTGAAACTCAACCACAAAGTGCAAAACACTTTCTAAAGATGGATCTAATGGGTAGGAACATATAACATCCAGATCTTGCAGAAGTTTCATAAAATATTCAACAGCCTGGTATAACAAAACAAAAAGAACGTTATAATAGTGGAAGTAAATTACCATAACTGTAGTAATTATCTAATGCTCACCTTTTTCCAACTAAGAATTTTAATTGCACGTGGTGGGGTTGGGGCAGATAACCTACAGTTTAAACTAGCATGAAATCCAATTGGTTGACGGCCAGAGGCAGTAGTTTTGTCTTCTATACTGCCTTCATGAGTTACAAGAGTACTAGATCTGAGGAACTCAGATGAGTTAAGAATGCATTTCAATTCTGATATGCAGGAGGCTATATGTTTTCTTGCCAACTCCAAACCTCTCCCTTGAGGCCGCCTCATAGATGTAAGAACATGGTAAAAATGCTGAAAGAAGAACAACAAAAGATATCTTTTTAATTGAACTTTTAGAATATGGGACATTTATTTTCAAATGCATGGATATGTGCTCACAGATGATGCAGATGCATATGAGATAAACAAACACAGGGTAAGACCTTACGAAAGCGTAAGCGGCATAACAAAGCTTTGCAGTAGCCTTCCTCAAATTCAATATTATTTTGTAGTGGCACCAAGTCTGCAGCAAAAAAGCTAGTATATGAACCAAGCATAATATTGTAAAATGTATAAACATACATGCAGTCTGAAAGGTGGCAAAAGCTATGTAGATACACAAAGTAAACCTACTCTGGGTATCAAAGGTATAATGTAGGAGAGCCAATTACTAATTTGAACTAAAACTGATCTAAGAAGGAATTAAAATAACAGAAGAAAATTGATATACACTGACTTTTTTTTCTTCACATATCTGTTTCACTGATATATTTTACACGAAGATTGATATTAATGCGAAAGTTAACAGATATACCTTCTAACACTCTGTTTTTCGATGATGGGGCTTTACATGCACGTAATTGGCGGGAAATTGTTTCTTCAACAGCATTTAGCATTGACAAGCACTTTTCATCTCCATCCCCATTCAAAGGAAGACCATATGTCATTATAAAAAGGTCTTCTTCCTGCCAATGAGACAAATTTGATGAAATTTGCATATACAAGCATTTGATCACTGCAAGATACTACTTAGAAACTAGGACTTATATGTCTATACATGCAGTTGACACAATCTTGCAAGTGGACAAAAATGCACTGTATTGTCATCCGGATCTGAGCTATAATTTACTCGGAGGATTACAATCATTTACGAGTATAACTCATTGATTTATTTTCTTAATTTCTCCTGCCAGACTCAATCCTGGGAGCAGTAAGAATGATCATAAAGACAGAAACTAGGAAAAAAATAAATTACTACAAATTAATGGAAATACTGAAACAGCGTAGGCCAAAAGAGCTGTTGGAATACTTTACTTCATGAGTCCGTGCATCCGAGACAACTGAAATGACTGTCTTGCAGGTTGCTCGTATGACTCTGCAATAAGAATGCAGTAAGGGATGTGAAGATGTCCTATCAGGCCTGAGAAGATAGATGCACGAGAAGACAGTTTGTGCTAATGAATGACCCTTGTGCCATGTTGCCTGCCATTCAAAAAGTTAGATATAAAAACATAAAGAAGGGAAAGACTGTAATACAGAGACAAAAACTTATAAGATAGATTACTTCAACTGCAAATTTTAGTGTTAAAAACATATATCAGGAATATGTTTCAGCCGATAATGGGAAAAAAGAAAATTAAGATCGTAAGAGAAAAGATCTAGTTAGAGCAATAAAGGGAAGTTATCCAGCAGATACCTCACAGGCTAGAAGATGGTCCATGATATCAATAGTGCATTGTACATCAATCGTTTTGTCAAAGCTAATAGGAACTGGAGCAGCACCATTCTCAATTGCTTCATCAACAGAGTAATATTTACAAATCATACCAGAATCCATCTTTGGGTCCATTATCTAATAAGGAACACAAACATAAAGTGTTAAATACAGACCAGGCAAGTACTTGAAATACAAAATTAGCAAAAATAGAACACAAAACCAATATAGCATAGGTTAGGTTGACAGAAAGATTGTGCAACTCTTTGATTCTTAATGCTGTCGAATGGTGAATCACCCATGTCAAATGAATAACAAAGGTCGCATCCAACGAATAGGAATTTAGGCTGAGCATAACAGCACACGAATGAAGAAAAAAATACATTTTCCTGAATAGATTTTTCTTTTCAACAACTTATTGAATGATCATAAAACAAATGCTGTGTGAACTGTTCAGTTTAAGACAGCAATTTTGAATGTACTAATAACAATTTTAAAAAAAGGTGCAGACAATGTCTTACCTCTAAAGCAGACATCGCAGCAAAAAGATTGAAATTATCTCCATGAATGAGCATACCATCTTGAAGATCTGTGACCAAAGGTCATCAAAAGAAAAATAAATGAAGAATGAGAAGCCAAGAATAGGATAGAATGGCAATCAAGTTCTAAACCCAAACAGCATTATAATACACACACAACTTATATTGATTTTGATGTTATATTTATTTACTATATACACAAAGAAAGATTGCAGAGTTTGCTAAACATATTTGATAAGTTTCATTTGTACCAATCTCGGCAATTATAAAATGAAGCAATAGGGATTTACAAAGTCCACAGTTCACTTCCAACAAAAACCAACAACTCAAGCCTTAGTCATCCAAACAACCTAGCAATACAGAACCATTCCAACAGTAAACTATTTCAACATTTGTCAGCAAACGAACAGAGCATCATTCAACGTTTTAAACTAATGGAGAATAACCACAGCTTTTGATTAGCCACAGGCACTTACAACAAGAACGGATATGGTATGTATGTTTTGTATAGATATAGAATATGTGATTAAACTACTAGGCTCGCTTCCTTAATCTGTTTATTTGTTTACATTGAATTCCGATGTCCAATAACATTTGTCATATGAAAACATAAAAAGCAACAGATTTTCATTTTCTTTCAGTTTCTCGGAAACCGAACAGAGTCGCTGAGTAGATGAGATTGAAGCATAGGGCAACAAGGGGAAAACCACTGACCTTTGCAGGCGGCGTCGAGAAGGGGTAACACGTCAGCCCAGACAGTGTGATCGCCGGAAGGAATGGGAGTGGGTTCGGGTAAGGGAAGGTCCACTGTAGCTTCCTGTGCACTCGTCCCGGCCATCGTCGTAGATGCTTTTCGCTGCAGAAGCTTTGGAATATCAGTCTCCTGTATTGCTGCTTGCTGGGTAGCGTTGTGTGTGTGATCCTTTTAGCAAAGGTGGGTACTTCGCTTGGTTGCTGCCCACTTGCCTGCCTTGACCAGTACAACAACAACGAACAGCGTGCGCGTCAATCAGTGTGGACTGGTTGGGGTGTTTAGGGCATCAAATGGGTCGGATCTGGTCTTGGTATGATTTCATTGGATTTCCTTTCAATTTTTATTTAAGCAATAAGAAAAATTAAAGGAAATCCTCTTCTTCTTCTTTTTTCATTTTTCAGATTAGGGTGAAATCCTTGTACATTTTCAAGTATAGCAATAGTTTTTAAACTCAATCTTAAATTTCATTTTAATTCTTAAATTAAAAATAGCAGAAACACTTAACATTAAGCGCCACTTTGGTGTTTGTTATTAAGAATTTTACTAAGGTCAATCGCTCTTCGGTGAATGACGATTTATGATTGTTATATTTATACATGGTAAATATCCGTTTGTCATGTATTTTGTCACAATTATTATATCATATATGTATGTGAGTATGTAACTACATTTTCAAAATTGTACCTTCATTTCAGACCCTAACTAACTAATAATTAATGGAAATTACAATTGAAAATACTCTCCAATATAAATGCGTTCTTCTTCTTCTTTTTTTTCTTTTGGTTCAATGTGTATGTGACAGGCGCCCACTCATTTCAAGTTCATAATAGGTAATTGAAGAAACACACCTAAAAAAGAATCATATGAAAACCCTCTTGCTATAACAATGGGAAGAATATATAGTACACCAGTGTCTGGTCCGATGTGATCCAAGCAATGGACATGAGAAATCAAGATGGCAGCAAAACATCAAGCCTTCTCAGCCAAACCGAGTGAAGCAACATGTGGATCATATCATAAGGTTGAGCTGGTCGATGAATCATGAAATGCCTGTGCACCTCTGTCACCCTCTTTTGCAGTTTCAAATACCTTTTGGGGGAAATTCCTTTCAAAATTGTCTTGATTTCCGGTATTTTTTTGGATGGAATGTACACGGAGAATTTGGTCCAATCAAGAACATCACTAAAGGGCAATGCATAGTAGTCAGAAATGAGGACAGGGACACACCCAACAGAAATTGCTGTGACCACCCTTGCACTTGCCACTTCATACCCACTTGGGCACAAGCAAAACTTGCTCTTCCCCATTAACTTGAAGTAATTTTTCTTCTTGTCAAGGTACTCATGCACTTGCACTTCGTTGTCTTTGTCTTTCCAATGCTCGAGCAAGATATGCCTTATGTTGCCGTGAGCACCGCCAGCGAAGAAGGCAAGGATGGAACGCTTATCAGGGCTTGTACTCTGTGGGGTTGGACCAAGTTTTCCGTAGGGTATGTTGATTTCTGGAATTGAGACATCTCTTTGGGGCTTAAACCCTTCCGAGGTATTGGCATTGCATAAAACTCTTATGAACTTGTCGTAGAGCTTAGGGTTCGCTTCTGAAATGTCCGGTGCCTGAAATTTTAAACTAACCACTAGTCATGATGAGTGATCAATTGTAGCATTTAGATACTCATTTGCATTATAGAAGACAAAACAAAACCATTTAGAGCATGTGCATCACCGACCACCTTGTTGATTATCTCTCGTACAAGCAACGTGTAAAGATGTTTCAAATAGTTTTATTTAAAAGCTTGGAAACTAAACTAATGAAAGATTAAGAGAAGAGATATAAAAGGAGGCATACCCAATCATGGCAAGAAACTAAGAAATGGTCAGCACCTTGGCTTCTATTCCAGTAAGGGTATCTTTCAGATATAATGCCAATATAATCCAAAACCACCCTTTGTAGCTGATCACGAGAATAAGTGACAAGAGGCTTGTAAAGAGTGTTGACGATGTTGGCCACCTGATAGGGATGAGGAACAGGTTGGCCTCATCAGGATGACGAGCCATGAAGCGGCTCTTGCCGCTCTCCATCTCGTCGATGAACTGCCCCTCGATGCCATAGATGTTGTTCAACGGCCCGTCGTGGACCAAGGGAGCCTCTCCTTCCCTGTAAATCCACACCTTCAATCTTTTCTCCATCTCTACGTGGCTCCTGATCCATCATCATACATAACCAAAATTTATTTATTTATTTTTGGTAAATAACGCATTTGTGCTTGCTAACCCAAATTCAAGCATGTCACATATATACATAAGAAAATGGATTAATAAAGGTGCACAAATTTTAGTGCTACAAAATTCAAAACCTGCATGGTATGAAATCAAGGCAATGGATCGAAAAAATAGGCTTCGTAATTTGAATCCAAATTAATTAATTATATGAATTGAGTAGAGAAATCGACAATGATGAAATTAGCGAAAGTCAAATTAAGGTTAAAAAGATTGTCCATTGGCATTCTCTCACGGTTAAAATTTCTCGTTATATAAACTCTACTCTCTAGCAATTACTATACCTACATAATGCTGAATCATTAAGGACAACAGAAATGGTAAATGCGAAAGATCTCATTGAATTGGAACAAAAATTGGTGACCGCTGATTTTAGAAGATTTTAATTCCATATATGCATTAACCATAAATCAAGAATTTTATTTGAAAAATTATGGAAAGTTTGAAGGCACAAATTTTTTTCGTGACAACTCGCATTATGGATTCCATTCCGATCAAATGTTGTAGCACTCTATTTGCTTTTGCTTTGATACCATTTGAACGTTGTGTTAAGGTGACACACTACACCCTTATAGTGCAGTGATACAATATTTTTCGATTATATTGTTTGTGTGTGTCATTTCTGACCACCATGTTATAAGTTAGCATTTTGGTATTCGTAGTAAATCAATTAACATTAAATGTCCAGATTGTGTTTAATATAGACATTAAATTTCCCATTACCCTCTCAGTCGGGAAAGTCATCAAAAGTCAAAACCCGGAATAAAAAAATAATTGAATTCAAAAGAAAAATCTCTGTTTAGACAGAGAAAGAAACTGACAGAAATGAAGTAACACATATATGTGAAACTTAACTGATGAAAAGAATGTGCATTTCTGTAGATGGATCCTGTTGGAATGAACCCTTGATCATCATTTCCCTTGGAATGATTCTTTGCCTGAACTGCTTTACGAATCGCATCTCGTGCTCTAGCCAAATCTGCTTCAATTCTCTCCAAATTACTCATTTTCTACTCAGACATGAAACAAAATAATAAAATCGATCACATATATATATATAGTCAAAATAAAAAATACATGTTTTCATTCATGGCATAAACAAATATATATATATATATACACTCACTTTTTTAGGCTTTTCCTCCCCTTTAATGAGACTACTGGTGTCATTCGCCGTCAATGAATATGACGGTGATAATAACGTTGGTGGTGGTAATGGTGGTGGAGATGAAATGGGTGGCGGAGTGTCATGGATGGTTTTTATGTGGGAAATAGGAGTAGGATATGAGAAAATAATATTGGTAATGCTGGTTTGGTTTAATGGAGACAAATAAAAGAGAAAAAAACAAAAGAGAAACAGAACGGGTAGAGTTACAGTCACAGTTTGCCAAGCAGAGCCAAATTCTGCCATGGCTTTTGCTTTCTTTCTCACTTGTTTGAAGGAGGAGGGAGGAGAAGGAACATTGTATTTGGTATATGGGGGGGTGATAAATATGAATTCAAAGCATACGTAAAGCTCTAGAGTCACAGTTTGGTGAGTATTTGTCGTCACAAACCAATGTACATGTAATGTATGTGTGGGACCCTCCTACCTTTGGGCTACGGTTATGGTATGCAAAATTTGGTACGTCGAGGGTGGTGGTATATGGTAATAATTTAATTCAAATCTTGGCAAATCAATGGTAGAAAAAGGAGAATCTGGATATTTAATACACTGAAATATTGGTTTTAAGGAGAAAGAAGGAGGATAAGATTGTTCTCTTTTCGCACATGGAAAGAAGTTGAGATATTATATATGGAAAAAAAGGAATAAGTGGCCAACTCATTACTCAAGAGTCATGCCTTCACAAGAAACAGATTGGTTGAATATGTATGTAACCTAGACAATTATTTTGTGTAAGTTATTTGCCTTTTCTTTTTTTATATAGACTGCATTAATTCATCATCAGTGTGTAACTGCATCAACTTTAAGTGGTTGTATGAGGCAGCTTATGGAGTTGGAGAGGGGACAACAACA
Source organism: Prunus fruticosa (assembly GCA_018703695.1). Taxonomy (NCBI): domain Eukaryota; kingdom Viridiplantae; phylum Streptophyta; class Magnoliopsida; order Rosales; family Rosaceae; genus Prunus; species Prunus fruticosa. Next base: position 35,118,984 of record CM031923.1, read on the forward strand.
GGATCCAAAATAAGACTTAATTATAGAGTTGCAAGTCATCCTATTGGCCAAATTTTTATTGTTGGCCGCATTTTACATCACACAAAAAAGGGAAGGAGAAGGGAAAACTCACACACACGGATACGAATGAGAATTTGATTATGTTTTGAGTTTTAGAGTCAAGTCGCCTCAACCACACTGAATGAAGCACCATATAAATCACGTCAAATGGCTTAGATGGCCTGTTTAGCACAAAATGCCGATGAACTCTTGACACCCTCTTTTGCATTTTCAGATATTTTTCATATGGAATTGACTGTAGGATGGTCTTAATTTCTGGTATCCTAGCGACAGGAATTTGTACTGAAAATTGGCTCCAATTGAGGACATCGCTAAAGGGTAATGTATAATTGTCGGAGATCAAAACCGGCACACACCCTGCATAAAATGCCTCCACCACTCTCGGGCTTGCCACTTCAAACCCACTTGGGCATAAACAATACTTGCTGTGACCCATTAATTTGGTGTAGTTTAGGCCCTTGGGAAGCTTCTCATGGACTTGAACTTCATCGTCTTTGCCCTTCCAATAATCGAGCAGCATGGGTCGAATGGGTCCGTGAACCCGACCCGCAAAGAATGCTAGAATTCGGCGGTTGTTTGGAGCCTGACCCAAAGAGGGTGGGCCAAGCCCTCCATGGGGCAAGTAAATTTCAGGAAGCGAGACATCTCTTTTGGGTTGGAATCCTTCGGAGGTGTTGGCATTGCAAAGCACTCTAATAAAATTCGTGAACAGCTCAGGCTTCCCAACTGAAACCTCCGGTGCCTGAATTATGAAATATTATACGTGTTTTAAAAGTATGAAATTTTGAACATTCATGTCAAACAAGTACGTTCCCTTAACACTTAATTTGGTTTTTCTTATATTTTCCAAAAGAAAAAGAAAGACAATTGATGGGAACTAATACAAACCCAATCGTGACATGAAGCCATGAAATGGTTAGCACCATTGCTTCTGTTCCAGTAGGGATATTTATTTGCCACCACCCCAATGTAGTCCATCACAACCCGTTGCAGGCGATCGCGATAGTAGTCTTGTTTTCGGGTGATAGGCATGTAAACATAGTGAACAATATTGGTCACACTGACGGGAAGGAAAAATGTGTGCGCCTCATCAGGATGTGTAGCCCTAAAGGGGCTCTCCTCCCTCTCTATTTCATCAATGAATTGTCCCTCAATGCCATATATGTTGTTCACTGGACCAAAATGCACCAGCGGTTGCTCTCCTTCCTTGTAGCTCCACACCTTGAACCTCTTCACCATTTCTATGTGGCTCCTGCAGCAAGCACATCACAATTATTTAAGCCCTTAATTATAAGAAAACTAGCCTACGTACTCTTGGTCAAAAGAATACTTAATTATATATATATAGAAGCTTAAAACTCAACTGGTGAAAAGCATATGGATTTTTGTAAATGGTTCCTCTTGGGACAAAAGTCTCTGTTTTCTCCGATGTAAACTTTTTAAACCGAATTGCTTCAAGGATCGCTGCTCGTGCTTTGGCCAAATCTTCTTCAATTTTCTCCATACTAGTCCTACCCTGGTAACGAGATTAAATACACTAAAAGCTAGCATTAATCAAATTAATTAGTTTACCAAAAGCTTCTACATATGAACTATATATATAATTAGCTATGTATTATATCGTTATTAACATTGCTTACTTTGGTAGCACTAGCCTTGTGTCTCCTTTGATACATGGAGTTTGTGAGAATTAATTCATCCAGAGAAACGTGGGGCGGGGTTGTGTGGTTGGTCTTTGTTAGATTGAAAGGTGTAGTGGTATTGAAAGAGGAAACAAAAGGAATATTGAGCTGGTTTTCAGTAAACAGTAAGGGTGAAAAGGTTAGAAGGAAGAAAAGAAGAAAAAACAGAGTAATTAGCAAAAAAAGTGTGGAGCAGCGGAATAAAGCTGAAGTCATGGCTTCACTTCTGGTCTTTAATTCGCCATTTCCTTAAGATAAGAGGTGAGGGTAAGTCTGTGACTCGGTGAGGAAGAAGATGGATGATCATCTGGGCTTATTTAAGGACCTGCAGAGCTGCATTTTTTGACTTGTAAAAAGAATCTTACTTCTTAGCGCTTTAGGTGGAAAAAAATGGATCGTCGATCGCATTGATGTTAATGCAAAATAATTGAACATGGAAGATTGCTACAGATATCGATATATATATATTAGTATTCCTAAAAATTTGATGATGAGTATCTTGCAAGTTATCAGATGAATTATTAGCATTTTGCCATGCATATGAGATATGACACAGCATTCGGAGGAAAAATCGTGGCCATGTAAATTGTAATAATGAATAGAAAGTGAACCCTTTGTCTAAGGCTCGGGGCTCATAATATATTTGTTGGAAATTGGCTCAAATGTAGAAGAATTTTTTGAGTTGCTCATGTGAGTCAAAGTTAGTTGCCCATGTGAGTAAATGTTGGCTTACTATGAGATAAAAAAAGGTGGATTGTTTGGTAGCCATCCATTGGTAAGTTTGGTAGCCAACAAATGAATAGTTGAAGCTTGCATTCACACTCTTGCATTTTTTGGCTATAAATTGGAAGCAAATTGTTCCATTTGAAGCATCCCACCAAGTGTTGAGTAGAAGAGGAAAAATAGCAAGAAAGGCATCTTGCCAAAGAGAGAAACATTTTTCTCTAATTGTTCTTTGCTTTGTATCATTGTTTTCTCTTCCATTGTTGTGAGAGTGAGACTTGAGTGTATTTGGGGCTTTGGGTTTTCTTGAGTGATAAACACTTTGTATACTCTCTTTGATTATAGTGAATTACTCCGTCGTCTCCAAACTGGATGTAGGCATTGCCGAACCAGTATAAATCTTGGTGTTCTTGTTGGTGTTGTGTTTTGTGTTCTATTTATCTCCTGCCATTTGTTGTTTATTTTTCACTCGCAATTGGTTGACGCTTCCGCACAACAAGTGGTATCAGAGCTCCAGTTTTAAACTGGGTTTCGTAGAAGTGAAGAATTCGTTGGAGCTACAGTTCCGTGAATAGTGTTGGTGCTACAGTCCGTGAACAGTGAACCTGCTACAGTCTGTGAACAGTGCTGTATTTGTGAACAGTGCCAGAGTAGATGGCTGGAGATAAAGATGAACTCGTGAAGGAGAAGAAGTCGACATCGTCTTCGTCGACATCCAATAGACATCCAATCGCTACTACAAGGTTAGAGGTTGATAAATTCAATGGCTCTAATAATTTTGGTGTGTGGCAATGTGAAGTTATGGATGTGTTGTATCAACAAGAGTTGGATATTGTTTTGGAGGATAAACCCAAAGAAATTGATGATAAGCAGTGGAAGAGACTTAATCTTCATGCTTGTGGCTCTATTCGATCATTCCTTGATAAGGAGTTGAAATACCCGTATATGAAGGAAACTTCTGCTAAGGAGTTATGGACGAAATTGGAGGAGAAGTATATGACCAAGAGCGCAGAAAATCGGCTCTTCTTGAAGAAGCGACTCTTCCAATTTCAATATCGTTCAGGTATTTCTATGCACGAACACCTCAATGATTATAATAAAATACTTGCTGATTTAGCAAACCTTGATGTGAAAATTCCTGACGATGATAAGGCACTATGTTTGTTAAATTCATTGCCCGATGATTATGATCATTTGACAACTACTTTGTTGTATGGAAAATCCGAGGTGAAACTTGAGGAGGTGTCTGCGGCTTTGGTGAATCATGAGTGTCGTAAGAAGGACCAGAAGACTCACAATTCACAAACCGAGGCACTAGTTGCAAGGGGTCGAAAAGAGAGAAAGAAAATCTGGGAAGCGGGGAAAGTTTCCTGCCATAGACGAATGTGCTTTTTGTCGCCAAAAGGGTCATTGGAAGAAAGACTGCCCCAAATTGAAGAACAAAGAGAAGGAGAAAACGGATTCTGAAGCAAATGTTGCAAAATCTGGAGATGATGATTTCGAGTTTGCTTTGGCTAGTTCATCTGCTGATGGTCACTCCGATGAGTGGATTTTGGATTCAGGTTGCACCTATCATATGTGTCCCATTCGGGAATGGTTTACTAGCTTCGAGGAGCTGGATGGTGGAGTTGTTTTGATGGGCAATAATAATGCTTGCAAAACACAAGAGATATGCAAAATCTGTTTGAAGATGCATGATGGAACAGTCGGAGAATTGAGTGATGTTCGGTATGTACCGGATATGAAGAAGAATCTCATCTCATTGGGCGCTCTGGAATCCAAGGATCTCAAGATCACCATGAACGGTGGAGTTCTTAAAGCTGTGTACAGAGCACTGGTGGTGATGAAAGGTACAAGAAGAAATAACTTGTATTTCTTGCAGGGGAGTACAGTTATTGGTGGAGCAGCTGCATCAGCCGAAGCCTGCGACGATAGCACAGACACCACGAGGTTATGGCATATGCGTCTTGGGCATGCTGGTGAAAAAGCGTTGCAAGGATTGGTGAAGCAAGGCTTATTGAAGGGTGCAAAGGCATGCAAATTGGAATTTTGCGAACACTGTGTGCTTGGTAAGCAAACTAGAGTGAAATTTGATACCGATATTCACCACACTAATGGCATTCTAGATTATGTTCACACTGATGTTTGGGAACCTTCCAAGAATGCGCCTTGGGGAGGTTGTCATTATTTGGTCTCCGTTGTTGATGACTTCTCTAGAAGAGTATGAGTGTACACCATGAAGCGTAAAAATGAAGTCTTGAAGATATTCCTGAAGTGTAAAAAGATGATTGAAACGCAAAGCGATCGAAAGATTAAGACTCTAGATCAGACAATGGTGGTGAATATAGGTCTGATCCTTTCTTGAAAGGTTGTCAAGATGAGGGTATTGTGAGGCACTTCACGGTTAGGGAGACACTGCAACAAAATGGGGTGGCAGAGCGCATAAACCGTACTTTGCTTGAGAAAGTTCGGTGTATGTTGTCTAATGCTGGATTAGGCAAGGCGTTTTGGGCTGAGGCAATTAGTTATGCAAGCCATCTCATTAATCGGTTGCTTGCTGCTGCGAAAGAGGGCAAAACGCCCATGGAGGTATGGTCTGGTAAACCTTGTACTGATTACAAGTATTTACACATATTTGGTTGTTCTGCTTACTACCATGTCAGGGAAAGCAAGTTGGATCCAAGAGCAAAGAAAGCTCTGTTTATGGGCTTTATCACTGGCGTGAAGGGATACCGACTCTAGTGTCCAGATGAGAAGAAATTTGTTGTAAGCAGAGATGTGACTTTTGATGAGATTGCTATGGTTAATCAGAACAAGCATGAAGGTGAAATTGAAGCTACCAAGACCATGAGTAGTTCAAAGCAGGTGGAGTTACTAAAGACTCCAGTTGTTCCAGGTAAGGTCTAATGTTCCAGACACTAGTCCTACAGTTGATTCTGATGAAGAGGACAAAGATGATGAAGAGGAGGCACCTACCCAAGAGCCTCCACAGCAACAAAATTGGGTGTATGCCAAGAAGATGGAATCCTTGGAAAAGGATAATGTAAGATTGGAAGCCAGATTGGTAGCTAAAGGCTATGCTCAGAAGGAAGGCATTGACTACAATGAGGTATTTTCTCCGGTAGTAAAACATTCTTCCATTTGTATTTTGTTGGCTTTGGTTACGCAGTTTGACCTGGAGTTGGCTCAACTTGATGTCAAGACTGCTTTCTTACATGGTGATTTGGAGATCTATATGTCTAAGCCAGAAGGTTTTAGTGTTGCTGGAAAGGAAAATTGGGTTTGTAAATTGCAGAAATCATTGTATGGCTTGAAGCAGTCTCCAAGACAATGGTACAAGCAATTTGATAGGTCGACGAAGCCAGTTTCGTTGTTCAAGTTTAAGCATTGCTTGGACTTGATTGAAATTCGTAAAATTTGTTGATTGCCCCTTGGGGAATTGGGAGACGACTATTGGGAGTGTTACTATGAGAGTTTGTTACATGTTGAGCCAATGTGGAGATTGTTGGAAATTGGCTCAAATGTAGAAGAATTTTTTGAGTTGCCCATGTGAGTCAAAGTTAGTTGACCATGTGAGTAAATGTTGGCTTACTATGAGGTCAAAAAGGGTGGATTGTTTGGTAGTCATCCATTGGTAAGTTTGGTAGCCAACAAATGAATAGTTGAAGCTTGCATTCACACTCTTGCATTTTTGGCTATAAATTGGAAGCAAATTGTTCCATTTGAAGCATCCCACCAAGTGTTGAGTAGAAGAGGAAAAATAGCAAGAAATGCATCTTGCCAAAGAGAGAAACATTTCTCTCTAATTGTTCTTTGCTTTGTATCATTGTTTTCTCTTCCATTGTTGTGAGAGTGAGACTTGGGTGTATTTGGGGCTTTGGGTTTTCTTGAGTGATAAACACTTTATATACTCTCTTTGATTATAGTGAATTACTCCGTCGTCTCCAAACTGGATGTAGGCATTGCCGAACCAGTATAAATCTTGGTGTTCTTGTTGGTGTTGTGTTTTGTGTTCTATTTATCTCCTGCCAATTGTTGTTTATTTTTCACTCGCAATTGGTTAACGCTTCCGCACAACAATATTTGACAAAGTAAATCCCTTGGTCATAAACTGAGGGAGGGTAGCTAGTCATCCAATTCTATCGTGAAGTTTTGTAGCATATATGGCCCTTGGGAATCGACCAAACTCTAATCCCAAAGGTATATTAATATACCTGAGAGAGTTAGTCAAATTCATGCATTTATCAGCTTTGAGATTTGTACGTGAGGGCAATACCAATATATATATACATGTATATGAGGTCGAAGTGAATTTTCTTGGATCTCAAACTTCTTGAAGCTGCTGCTTTTTGATTGAACTGAAAGTAATATGCTGTTAAAAGTCCAACCATTTGGCCTGAGAGAGAGAGAGAGAGAGAGAGAGAGAGAGAGAGAGAGAGAGAGAGAGAGAGAGAGAGAGAGAGAGAGAGAGAGAGATGGATATAATATCTATAATCTAAATCTAATGGTTTACCTTGGAAACTGCAGAATACATAATGAGGGTGCTGGGTTTATACATAACCTACATATTCATGCATAGTCATACAGGTGATGATGTTGACTTAAGCCGATTACTTGACTATAATATACAGCTGATGATCAGTGGACTTAAAAAGCCGATTAATTAAACTGTAATTTGACCTGGAAGATACTACTCAAATGATAAATGAGGTTGGTTTTATTTATATACTCAAATCCTGTTTTTGCTTTTAATATGGCGTTTGAGAGGGGAAATTAATAACAAAATTAATAGCTTCTTACCCTACCTAGCTAGCTTGTGGCTTATTGGTTATTGGTTTGGTGCCAACATGTTACATCTAAGCACTACTAGATTGAGATAAAAACAAGGGGTAATAGATTACAAGAGCTGATGTTTATGAATTATGATCATGTATAGTGTCAAGCTTAGAGTTTAGTCGTCTCAACCATACGGAGTGAAGCACCATGTGAATGACGTCAAATGGCTGAGACGGCCTATTCAACACAAAATGCCTTTTAACTTTGGACACCCTCTTCTGCATTCTCAAATATTTCTCATACGGAATTCCCTGTAAGATGGTCTTAATTTCTGGTATCTTGGCAACAGGAATTTGTATTGAAAATTGGCTCCAATTAAGGACATCACTGAAGGGCAATGTATAATTGTCAGAAATTAAAACCGGCACACACCCTGCATAAAATGCCTCCACCACTCTTGGGCTTGCCACTTCAAACCCACTAGGACACAAGCAATACTTGCTCTGCCCCATTAGTTTGGTGTAGTTTTGGTCTAAGGGAAGCTTCTCATGGACTTGAACTTCATCATCTTTGTCCTTCCAATTATCCAGCAAGATAGGTCGAATGGATCCATGGACTCTGCCTGCAAAGAAGGCTAGAACTGGACGGTTGTTTGGGGGCTGACCCAAATATGGGGGGCCAAGCGTTCTAGAGGGCACATAAATTTCAGGTAACGGGACATCTCTTCTTGGCTGGAATCCTTCAGAGGTGTTAGCGTTGCAAAGAACTCTAATAAAGTTCTTGAAAAGCTCAGGCTGCCCTACTGAAATCTCGGGTCCCTGAATGATGAAATAGTTATTTGAAAACAAGACATTTCTGATCAATTGAAACAAAACATTTGTTTTCTATTTTGAAGGCTAGAAATGAAGCAATTAACTAACATACCCAATCGTGACATGAAGCCATAAAATGGTCAGCACCATGGCTTCTGTTCCAGTAGGGATATTTCCGCGCCACAACGCCAATGTAGTCCACCACAATCCGTTGCAGACGATCACGATGATAGTCTTGTTTTCGGGTGATAGGCAAGTAAACATATTCAACGATGTTGGCTACACTGAAGGGCAGGAAAAATGTGTGTGCTTGATCAGGATGTGTAGCCCTGAAGGGGCTCTCCTCCCTCTCTATCTCATCTATGAAATGCCCTTCAATGCCGTAGATGTTCGTCATTGGACCAATATGTACTAATGGTAGCTCTCCTTCCTTGTACGACCAAACCTTGAACCTCTTCCTCATCTCTATGTGACTCCTGATCAGTGACAATATCACAATTTTTATCGCCAAACCAATCCTTTATAAGGAAACCTCTTGATCATGAAATGAAAATGCTGATTTGTTTTCCAATATATAATAATTAGTTAGCAATACTCAACTGGTGAAAAGCATAAGGGTTTTTGTAAATGCTCCCTCTTGGGATAAAAGTCTCTGTTCTCTCCGATTTATAGTTCCTGGACTGAATTGCTTCACGAATCGCTGCTCGAGCTTGGGCTAAATCTTCTTCAATTCTCTCCAAACTAGTCTTATTCTGATCACACAACACCAAAAAATTGGATGAGTTAAACTTAACAATTAACTTACCAAAAACAATTCATTTGCCAAGCTTAGTTTAAGTGCTCATTTTGATGCCATCCGCATGCACTAACCTTGTGTCCACTCCTCCTTCGATACATGGACTTTGTGAGTAACCCATCTAAAGAAACGTGGGGTGGTGCTGTGTAGTTGCTCTGTTTCAGATTGAAAAAAGCAGTGAAAGAGGAAATTAGGGGAATATTGAGATGGTTTCCAGAGAAAGGCGAAAAGCTTAGGAAGAAGAAAAGAAGAAACAACAACGTAACTAGCAAAAAAGCTACAGTGGGGAAGCGGAAGGCTCCTGCATTAGAAGTCATGGCAATTAATTTATCACTTTTCTACTTGTATATGAATCTACGCAAAACCTTTCACTATATATTTTTTGGTTGCACTAAGACACAAGGAAAAGACGGAACAAACAAAGCCAAAGACGGTCCATAAGAAAAAGAAAGAAAGAGAAGAGGGCTTATGACAGAGAAATGTAGCTATAGCAGCTTTTACAGAGCAAATCCTTGCTGAATCTAGACAAGTATAGCCCAACGTAAGACAAAGAGATGTGTCCAATTAGCATTCACTCAGGCCGATTAGCACAACTTTTTACATTTAGTTTCCTACGTATTAAATCTAAGCAGAGATCGATGTGTCTATAAGAATTAACAAGTGATCATTGAGAGAGGGCGAGTTGGTGACTGGGTATGATCATCTGGGCAGGGCATATGTAAGTAATAATATTTAATTTATATATGTTTACGAATAGGAAAAATAGGATCATGTTTTGACATAAAAATAAAATCATTAAAGGAAGGCTTTTAGCAGCTTTACCTGGGAAATGCATGCTTGTTATAAAATAATTGACTTGGAGCCCTTACGTGTAATGAAATAAAAGTGACAACAGATGAGATTGCATATACCTCTCTCACTAATCTAGTAGTTAATTAATCTCACTAAACTCTGATCCCAAAGGTATAATTAATATTGAGTTAGCTATAGTCATACTCATCGGTTTATCATTTTTAATTAATTTCTTTTATATTATATAACTCATGCTATAATGAATCCCAATATATCAGGAAGTGAATTTCTTGAATCACAATTTAATTAGTTCTCGAGGCTGCTGCTTTTTGATTGCATTCAAAGTAATGTGCTGTTAAAGGTCCAACCAGATCAATCGATCAATGCCCTGAAAAACATATAAAAATATAGAATTTAACGGATACCTTAGATTATGATATGTGCTAAGAACAGTCGTTCACGTGCACGTGAGTGATTGTTGATAAAGTTTTCATTAACGACTGACATCCATCCACATGCACATCGGTTAATATAAAAACTTCATTTGTTTGGGTGTCATAGTAACTTTGGTCAATGTATTAAACTATTACAATGACATTGGTAATTGATAAATGATTTGCATATATACCCTTGCCAGCTTTAGGGCCTTGTGCATGCGTAGGGAGAATTGTGTTCCTATCGCCATCTCATGCAAGATGTATGTTGTAACTGAACCCTTGTACGAGAACATATTTCCTAACTGAAAGCAATTCTGCGGCTTCATACTCTGCTCCTCAATACACACACACACCTCCTTGACCTATATTAGTTATTCTCTTAACAAAATGTCCGTATGTTATTAGCGTGTAGAAGCTATTGTAAACATGTAGGAAAACAGAGAGGGATAGTTCGCACGATAATAACGTCCGAAAGTCCGGATAGAAGAATTTATATATATATATATATATATATTCTAAATTTTGTCTTCCTGTTACCATTTCATAATCATTCAACATATAATAATTAAATATTGTTCATACAGTTGAAATAATTTTGTTAATAAATAAATAAAATAATAGAAAACAAATTTGAACCTATTTTCCTTATCCTGGAATTCTTCTAAAAACAAATATAAAATGACAGCCTCTAATTCTCTTCCGAGGCCAAGCTCTCTCTTACTCATTACAAATCAACAATAATAATCCCTCTACCCATCAATATAAATCAAGCACAGGCTCTAGCTGATTAACCTACGGTGGCTCATTTATATTACGCAGTGTTGTTATTGTCACAGCCAAAGGTATTTCGCCAGTCTAGCATTACAAGAATGGCAGCATAATGCGCCAGGGCACCCAACACCACCAAAACATGAAAAATCTGATGGCTGTGCCCTGCTAAGTCAAACCATCCGGGCCTCCATCTCTCTGGAATCCGGGTGATATAAAATCCAGTCCCTGTCAAATAGAAAAATGCCATGGCAGCCTCATAAACCAGAGTGGCGTTGCGCCTCGGGTTCCCCCAGTTCACAATGCTGGCATGGACTGCGGGCACAATCCCAAACAACCCCATGGATGCAAACAGCAAGGCTCGAAACGTGCGAAATTTGCCGCTGGAAAGCTTGGGAGAGAGCAGTGTTATGATGGTGAAAACGCCCATGATTGTGATGCCACCAAGGTAGATGAATTGCCAGCGCGGGTCACATTGGAAGATGTAGTAAATTGGAGGGAAAAATGAGGTGATGATCATCATGGTGATGCCGGCATAATCGATGCGCAGCAGCAGGAGGTTCAAGGGGTGAGAGTGACATGAAAAGAGGTGACACATGCTGCTCGAGAGAAGGCAGAACAAAGAGCCTCCTAGGAACACATAAAAAGGCCAATATGCCACGCCACCCATTTCATGACCAGCTGCTGCAATTTCCATTTCCTGAGATGTGATTTGCTTCAAATCAATAAGATTTGTTGTCATGATCCCCTGCTAATTAAATTTCTAGTATTAATATGAGAAGGGTTATTAATATTACAACTTAGAATAAGTTGAGGTTAATTACCGAAATGAAATTACGGGAAACATTTGTAACTGCACCAATAGGTGTGGACCTGCATCAAACATATATATAATATTATATGAGACAAGGGGATGAATTAATTTATATATAATCTAATATGCATCATGCATGCATGCTAACTGAGGGAGGGTTTAACTAATTTCCTAGCTAGCAACATCTGCTCTGCTCGTAGAGAAATGTGCAATTTTGAAATTAAAATGGAGGGAATAATGTTATGTATTCATGCATGGTCGCAAATTGCAATTAATGAAAACTATCTATAATTAACAGAAAATAATGATTTCATCCACGAAAATAAATATTTCAAATTAGCTAAATCTCTATATATAATTTTAAGAGTCAGTATTCTATATGTGATTCTAATAAAATCTCATATCAGAATCAGATACGAATAACAAATTCAAATTTCCCCACACAAAAATAAAATAAAATAAATAGAAAGGGTAAAGAAAGAAAGCCTCAACAAACCTGGCAAAAAAGCCAAGGAGATCCGCTACCTGAGGCACTCGCAACAAATTCGCCATAGTCAAACCCAAAAACAGAACAAACCCAATCAAATGCCTGCAAATAATTAAAAAAATAAAATAAAATAGATTTAAACAATTCAAAGAAACTAAAAATCCAAAATCATCAAAGAATTAAAACCGAATTAAAGAAATGAATCAATCAAACAATGAACAAACTTAATTTGAAATAATGTTAAGGAAATTACGTACGTCCAAACGTTGAGAGTTTCGTTATGCCAACGGAAAACGCTAAAGAGAGCTTGAGGGAGAGGCCAATTGGCTCTGTAGTAATTGAGAATGAACTCATTGTCTTTCATGTACTCCGGCAACTCCCAATACGACATCAAGCTGTACTGTTTGGGTTTGGCCTTGTTTCTCTTCTTCTTCTTCTTCTTATTCTTGTTGTTGTCGGTGACATGATTATGAGAAACATTAAAATAATTATTATCAACTGATGCCGATGAGGAGGGGGTTTGATGATCCATTGTTGTTGTTGGTTTTCTCATCTTGGCAAGAGCTCCTCCTTCCCTGGGACTCATTGTCCTCCGTACAAAATATTCACAAGGAAGGGGTGTGGAGGGAGAGCCTTCGCTTCAGAGAGAGAGAGAGAGAGAGAGAGATGAAGATTGATTGGGTTATAGATAGATAGATAGAGGGAAAGAGACAGAGTTTATGGTTGAAGGAGGAGAAGGGATATGGGATAATAGGGGCGGGGCTATTTAGTGCAGTTGGAGGTTGTACAACTGCACCAACCAACCAACCTCAACATTAATAACATATATATATATATATATATATATATATATATATATATGGATTTAAAGAAAGTGTAACAAAGAATCTTATAGCCTATAGGTATAGCACTGGTTGGTTGGTTGAGCTCCGTACCTAAAATTGTTTTAATGTTAATGGATCATCACGTACGTCTTTCCTTTCCCTTTGCCCCTTCCCTCCCTCCCTCCCTGGTGGGGGAAGAGTCTTCTCTATAACATTATCAAGAATCAGTATTAATTGGTTAACTATATTTTCATTACGACCCGCCAAACCCAACCCAACTGTGATGTGATCATTCATTTTATTTTTGAATAATTAAGAAAACCCACTTTTCATAATGCAAGGCTTTTGAAGCATTTGCCATTGCATGCATGCATTGGTTCATCTCAATATTCCATTGGTTTTTTTAATTTATGCAACAATTACCTCCATACTTCCTTAACTGTGGATGGATTGTCAATTATACATATATGTAAGGTCCAAGGAATATATTAATATTTGAAATATTTTACTATTTTTACTGAGACTTAAATCCTCATAAGATGTCGAGTGGGGTTATCACAGTGGTTGTCTTGTGGTCCTTCCCCTTCCCCCTTACTTGGCACCCAGGATCAAAACCCCAAAGTTTCTTTCCTCCCAATGTAACAAAAAAATAAATCCCCATAAGATAATATTGGTTAGCCAACTATTTCTCAAAATATCAACTTGAGGAGAATGTTCTAATTAGTTTGGATTTTCCTTTTGTAAGGCTTTCTGTTGGGAAAAGAATTCCAATTTTCAGACGCAGGTTTATTGTTAATATTTTCCTCTAGGGTCTAGGTGGCATTTAGCAACCACTAATCTACCAATCCCTTGTTTGAGAGGAGACACAGGTGGCCTACTATTGGACTGTTTATTATTATTATTATTATTATAATATATTTATTTAGGAACAAGTTGCATTAATAAAGGGGTAAATTTAAAAGATGTACAAGAGGAACACACCCATGGAGGTTCTTGCATACAATAAATTAGGAAAAATAAATCCAGCAAGACAATGACTAATAACCATTACAAATTCAAGCCCAGCTCACTCAAAGTAGATGGAGGATCAAGAAGACCTTTTACAGCACCGGTGCTACATAGAGACCATGAGAACAACTGATTCTGCATAAACAGGGAACCAAAAACACCAAAAGTGAAAGGGCCTTACCGCTCAACATCCACTTGGCTAAAGAAGGCCATAGCACCTCCCGCATCCCACATGATCTCACAACACTCAGTATGAAAGATCCATCAAGATCTAGCAACTCTAACTCCTCATCAACAAAGATTTTAAAAGCTTGTCATGGGAATAACCAAAACCCAGCACAAAACTGAGGAGAAGCAAAACCCAAGCATAAAATTGGGGAGGAAAATCTCTCCACAACATGACGGGGGAGAGAGTCGCCCGGTTTATTAGGGGATTAGTTCCGGGGGAAAATCCCTAGAACCAAAGGAGGTTGTAGAGAAGAAAGACCAAGAAGAAAGGAGAAGAATGGAGAAGCAGGGAGAAGGGTCGAGAAGGTAGAAAAGAAGTTGATTACTATTGGACTGCTTGTTAGTTAATCATTCATTGTCCTCAACTCACTTTAAAAGCAAAATTTGTCCTATTGCTTACTGAATTCTTACACTAGATTAAGAAGAAGAAAATAATTTGAATCCAACGTTTTACACCTCTATATCACCTTCACCTTCAAAATCCAACTCTCACGATCATGTTCCTAATTTGTAGTTTTTTTTTATAAATAATTATAAATGTCTTACGGAAATTCGGTTTTATATCGTTCCAATTTATCGAATGTCTAGGAAAGAGACCAAAAGAAAATTTTGGTTTATACTGTTGTTTAGACTTTAATTCTCTTTCCTTATGATGTGACAATGGTGTTTGTCTTTATTCTCGATCGGGAATAGCTGCAAGTTAGGTAGGACATTGCGTTTACGTAAATGATGTACAGTGACCTGCTATTCCCGGACACGTGTCCTTCTGTGTAGCTTTAATTATGGGCTGCTGCCACGTGTACTTAAAGAATCCAACACCGTTGCTTATTTAGGAAGAGGACAGCGAGCGCACCGCACAGATGACATGAGCAATTAAGCAAGCAAAATCCCCGCATGAAAATATAAAAATAGTAGAGACAGATGACAAAGATGCCGAGCTACATAATTAATTTTAGAAGCGATGTTGGCTTGGCTCTTTATTTCTTAATCAGTAAACATAGCCACAGAAGAAAGTAACAAAACATTTACTTTGGAAAGAAATGAGAAGCATGAATGAATGCAAACAAGTATTGAGCTTTATGCCGTATCCCACAAACAAACTGGTTCAAAATAGAGAGGAGATTGCTTATGCTGCTATGAGGAGGGGCTTTACTTTACAAATGCACATTTCTACGTCTTGACAACTCCGAGTTTCTCCAACGAAACCCGGATATCATCGCTGCCACAGCCTTCACCGGTCTGAACAATGTTGGGACTGTCAAGAGCCAAGACATCTGATAGAGGGTAGTTTCGGTTCGTATGGAGTTGACTGATTGCATTGCTGGCAACTCCCTTGAGTATTACACTTTTGTGCAGCCCACCAAGCAATCCTTCATAGTCTGTATCCCCGCATTCTCCAGCAAGAACCACCACTTTTGATAAGTCTACTCCCCATCGAAGATATAAATACCTGAACGAATACAATTTGCTTGTTTCAGTCATCAAACTTCATATATAATTCACAGGTTTAAGTTTTAACCATAAACAATGTGGCTGCTTTCACTACTCACTAGGCCTCCATCTCCTCCTAAAAGATCTCTACGGCCATGTTTCAACCACGAGGGCATTTCATGGGTGAATATTCAATTTAAACAACCAGGTCTACAAACCCTTGACAACATAAATATTGTACCTGAGGGCTTGGGAACGAGATGCCAATACTGGAATTACATTCACTCTGGTCCCATTTTGGCAGTAAATTACATGGCACCGCAAAGCCTGAATCCTCAGCAACTTCCGAAGCTCCTTCACAGGGGGAACCTGGAAAGATAAAAATAAAAGAATTCCTATCATGCACAAAGTGAAAATATTTAACAAACTACAGAAAACTTACACATATATTAATCAATTGAAGCACACGCACAATATTACTCATTTCATACAAAACTCATCCACAGTCAAAATTGAGGAACACTTACCTTTCCGGGCTTCTGCACTTTAAAAGCATAACAATAGTCAGTTGAAAGTTGATCAGCCGCAGTAACAATCTGTTCCTCACTCCCAGTCTTCTTATCATTAACTGAACCTGCCCAACGTACTAACGTCTTCCTCAATCCTTCTCCACCCCAACGATATTCGATGTGTGAGTGGTAATAAAAGTCGACTACAAAGGGACGTTCCTCTGAATGAATAGATGGATAGTAGAGATCACTACCACTGTTGCAAATAAATGCATCAAAGTCATTGGGGCTCAAGCCCCCTGAGACCAGAAATGAGGTTATCTCGGATATAGTCAAGGATGTTGACAATATGTACCCTACAGAGCCTTCAGTCCTTTCCTTTCCTGTAGCCTCAAAAATCTTCCTTGTAGTTTCAATAAGATCTGTAATGGTATCACAATCCACAGCAATGACAAAAAGATGTTTCCTCCTTCTCAGTACTGGGAACTTACCAGCACTGTTATGGTCTGCTTTCTCTGAGAACCCAGCCTTCCGTGTGTCCCTTGAAATACCCTTTGACCATGCCAAAACAGCGTTCTCTATTTTATTCCTTCTATCAGCAGTATTTCCTTCATATTCTGAAGAACTGTCATTCACACTAGTTCCGCTCTTTTCTCCATCCAATGAAAACTTCAAGTTCAAAGATAAATCCTGTATGTCTCTCAAGGAATCACTTGGGGAATCTGATTCTGAAGTTTCTGCTCCATCCTCACTTCTCTGCCATTGTGGATGCCTTGGTTTGCAACCGGCTATTCGAGATAGGTAAGTTTTGCAGTGCTCAGGCCAAGAAAATAGGTGAATGTTCTTCAACCCATTCTGCCGACATCTTGCCCAGAGCTGCTTATCTGCAACAAGCTTCAGGAGAGCATCAGCAATAGACTGCTGATCATGAGGATCCACAAGAAGACCATTGTCAAGTACCTATAGAAATAGCTCCAATCAGTTTTGGAATTCTGTGTACAATTCAATGTACAACACATGTAGAACCTTCTATCGATTCTTTATGACCGATGAGCAGGCATACCTGATGTATATCAACAGGACCCCCATTTTTTGTGGCAACAATAGGCAAACCATGAGCAGCTGCCTGTACAATAAAAGGGCAGAAGTTATACTTGTTTCTGAAAAAAGAAAAGAAAAATATTGGAAAAATATCATACAAAGGTAAACTCCTGATAATTTTAAGACACACACCTCAATTAATGTGAGTCCAAACGGCTCGAATGAAAGCTGGATTAATGAAAACACCCTGCAAAAATGGATTAGAATGAAACAATTAACCAGTAAAAGGAAATGCATTTTGTATGCAGAGAGAGAGAGAGACAGAGACAGAGACAGAGGAGGGGCACGGAAGTGGACTAAATAACAAAAACAAAGATAGAGCACACTTAAATTAAATACCAGCAGCAGTTGGCAAAAGTATGGCATTAGAGATTACTGTAGCCTTCTATGTCTAATAGTGCTTCAATTTTTCCAATATAAAGTGCACATATAGTTGAATTTAATTCACTGATATCAACTACAATAGGTACCTTCGTCTTTGCTGCTAGACGATAAATCTCAGGAACATCAGACTGTTTGTGGTGTTTGGGGTATGCCACTTGCCCATACAAATCATGTTTGTCAATAAGCTTGAGTACTGAGAGAAGAACAGAAGAACTTGTGCCTGACATTTCATCAATTCCATCGCGGTTGCCCATAATTAGTGTCTGTAGAGTACAGAGAAAAAGAAAAACGTTAAGTAATGAAATTGGAACAGAAACAAAGGCAATTCAGCAAAAGTGCCATCAAGGATGATAACATACAAGATTTGCAAGCTCTCTTAGTGGGCGACATTCTCCAAATGCTTTGACCAAAGTTGTGATGTTCTTTTTTGGATCTGGTCTAGCAAGGGCAAGAATCATAGGCTTGCGAGGATTGGTAAAGAAGCGCATTATCTGCATTATGACAAATTTTGATTGGCACCAGTCAATGCATAATGCTTGAAAGCATAAGGCTTAAAAATTGTAAAGCAGGGCATATGGAAACGACTCATCAGCTATCTTTCTGGAAGACATCACAGTAAATGCATAAAGAGTAACTAGAACCTCAGACCAAATAGGCGGGTCTGGAGAAGTAGGATGGTCTTCATTTGCTTCTGTCTCACCATCCATATCACCGTCATGTGGAACAATATGATGGAACTCCATTCCAGGAGGAATTATCTGCAGAGAACTACAAAATCGTAAGATATGTATATAAAACAAGCAAGTCTCTTACCAGGGAAACCCAGCATAGTATTTCAAGAAGAGCAAGCCATGAGTACGTAGACCTTTAAACAAGGATATGAAAAATGATCTCAGTACTTACCACCATGCGGGGCATGAACCTGCCATAACAGCTCACATTACGCCTGATCCTAGCTCGCAGTTTACGCTCCAGTATTGGATCAAAACCATCATACAAGCGCCATTGCTCTTCTATCTCCTGTCTAGTGCTGGTAATAACTATTTCAGAGGAATCAAGGGCCAACTCCTCAGCCTCTATCCGACGCATAATTTTGTATGTTGTGTTTATTTCATCCCTTGAAAGACGGCCTTGTTTTAAAAGTTGCTCCAACTTATCTCGGCCGAGTGAGTGGCCAGTAAAAAGCATCGGGACATTTAAAGCACCAGATAAAAGGGCAGCAGAGTCACCAGCATCTGCATAATGTCCATGGATGGCAACAGGCCAGACTGGCTTCCCACCACCAATTTGTTCACCCAAAACTTTGGACATCTGTATTATGTGGTTCAGTGCACCATCAACAAATTCAGGGATGTGTGGCCAGAGTTCTTCCTTGGGAATGTATTTATCTTTGGGACCGAATGGTATACGAATGATATACGAACCACTGCTCTCCCCCATCTCTTCTGCAAAACCGTCTGCATTAATTGGAGTCAGCATCTCTGTGGGCTCACCATAGCTGCAATCTACATCCGGTGATGACACTTGTCTAGTTAGCAGATCAACTCTATAAACTCCCGGTGTGGTGCCCAGAGCCCTTGCGAGTTCTACTACATACTTAACCTAAAAGGAATATAGATCCAACAATATGCAGGTAGCTATGTAAGCAATTATACAAGGTATTATTACATCAAACTACAAAGATACATTCAACCCGAGACTGGGAGTGAAACCACATTAACAGCAAAATATTACCTGGCCACCAGTATCAGAGTCACGACCGAGCTCCATATTTTCACCTCGTATAAGACCATGAAGGCTGCATGGATACTTGATGTTAAAAACATTGAAAAAGTCATAAGGAACCTGAGATCATACTCTGTACGCCTCAAAATTAAGAGATAGATGCATGTTAGTCACCATCAGGCCAAGTCGAGTTTTCTTATCAAGTTCCGCAGCAGCTAGTTAAACTATCATTTCCATGCTTTTATGAGATACTGAAAGCATGGTTGTTAACTAATATTGTCATTTGAGATGCCATGCAACACCAACGAATCATTTAAAACTGTAAAGTTCAGTTCATGCCTTATTAGTACAATATATAGCTTTTTCCCCTTCTGCTGACTAATCCACGTCTCCATTGTGTCAACGGAGTTAATTCTAGGCAGTCTGGCTCTGCTATTATCACCATGAGCTGATATGTCGCTCACTACATCTCCCTTCTCTCCCTCAGATAAGTCTTCAGACATATCAGCTGTAGCTTCTCTGCGACCTCTTTCACGTTCAATACGACGTTTAGCCATCCTTTGAGCTTCCTCTCCCTCAAGCTGCAGAAGAATAGACAGTATGAAGAAACACCAGGATTTAAGAAAAATGGTCATATGCTTTTATTTCCTTTTTCTCTCCCAACTAAAATTACAGTGTCCTCTGTTTATTAGTGTGTATTCATGTGACAGCATTTTCTAAAATCCGAAATAGAAAAGACACTATAAATGAACAAATTAGTGCTCAGTAGCATAAATTAACGCATATATAGACACTCAGAAAAAAGGAGCAATTTTCACATCAAACATTCGATTAAATAGACGCTCAGAAAATTACTACAGAGTAAACCACGAAACACATCCATCATCTTGGCTTCCAAGTTACGAGTGCCAATAACATACAGCTATAGCTACCATTGAAAGAACATGAATAAAAAAGAGATACAAATCACTGAAAGAAGAATCAATTTCTAGAATTTAAAAACAGAAAGAAGGCAAAAAGAAGAAACCTGCTTCTTCTGGCGAGCTAAGTTCCAAATCCGCCAGCACAAATTCTCCAATCTGGTGTTCCTCTCCTGGGGGCTCCTCGTCGCCGCAGCCTATCATTGAATCCCATACATACAGCATGAACAATCAATCAAACTAAGAATATAATAGAAAGATAATTAATACAGAGAGAGAGTGAGAGTGAGACTTACGCGAACCCAAGAGCGGTGGAGATCGGTCTCATCAAAGCCGGTGATGACCTCCTCCACAAAGTAACGGGTGGGACTGAAGTGGCCTCTCTCTCTAAGCAGCAAGGACGATTTGGCATCGTCGACGAGGCCTGGACCCACGTCCAGAATCGCCTCCAGGTAACTGTTTATCCAATCGTTGCTCGCCATTTAATCCCTCCTCTCTGTCTCTCTCGGACTCTGAGACTCTGTCAGGCCCAGCCTGCTAAATTAGCAGATAAAAAACCAACTGAGAAAGCAAATCTGAGTTGCAGTGAGTGTGCTGGTTTTGCCGATCGGATGAGAATTGGGACAGAGAGAGAAAGAGCTATGTTTAGACTCTGCGAGTCTGGAGAGTGGGAAATGGAGAGGAGCAGAGGACAGGGGAGAGTCTTATATGCATGTGGTCGATTGTGATTGTGATTGTGGGGTGGTGATGGTGGCCTTCTTGTTGACTGTGCTCTTCCTTCTTCAGTTGTTGTGCCTTAAAACGGTTAAAATGAAAAACATTACATTTGGGATTTTTAAATAGCCCCCTGTCGACAATATAGGGCTTGACCACTTGAGGACCTTGAAATACAAGAAATTATTTTCAAGTCAAAAGATGCTTTAAATACACCAGTCTTTCCACACGCGCTTTCGCGCTCAAGAGTTTTTTGTAAAAAAAGAATTTTAATTTATTTTAGAATTAAAAAAGATTATGGGTAGTTTTGTTCCATACAAATATGATTCATTATCTTATTTTTATTTTTATTTAAATTTTTTTAATATGAAAAAATGTGAATTTACCATATTATTCTCATTTGATTAATAATTTCAAACTCGGTTGTAATAGAGCGAATATTGAAAACAAAAAGATTGATAAGCTGACAGTATTTTATTTGTTGGAATATGTAGGTTCGTGCCCAATTCAATGGTTCATAATAGAGACCGAATATATAAACCAACTAATTTTAAGAAAAAAAACATATAAACCAACTAAGGACTAAATTTTTATTTTATAATTTTGTCAAAACTAAGGACTAGATGTCCAAAGTTTAGCAATATTATAATTAGTATTATTAATTTGCAAAGATAATTATTGTCCGGACAAGTGTCCGAGGATTGTGAAGGGTAGGAGATCTTTCCACGTACCCCAGAGTGTTTAAAGTGCACGTCAACTTAAGGATTGAGTAAAAAAGAGAAAATGTTGACCCACAAAAAAAAAAAAAAAAAAAAAAAAAAGAAGAGAAAAAACTTTAATTATTATTAGAATAATAGGGAATCATTCTCGTAATATCCTCTCTTTTCGTTTGACATTTACACCCCCCTCCCCTTCTAAAGTCTACACATTTCTTAGGTATTTTGTTTAGACTTTTTTACCTCTCTTTCTCTTTTTGCATTTTCCGACTTCAAACTCGTGATTTATTATGATTGACCAACAAAACAAGAGACGTCCACTTTTAAAAATCTCTGCAGCTATGTTCTAGGAGATACTAGAGAATATTACGGTAGTACAATTATGTGATATATCTTATACACATATTATAATATAATTGTTTATTTTCTAAAAGGGGTGAAAATAAATTATGTTGTTCTGCTCATATTATAACACGTATACAATATGTACCTCGTAACCATACTATCCCAGTATTCTATAATTTGTCCTGCTAGGGTTGTGTGTGCTTTCCTTTATTTGGCAACTTACTGCTTAGAGTGAATGGCATTGTTTAGGATTTAGGGTTTTTGTCTTGGCTGTGTAATTTGCTTGTTGCAATATTATTATTGGGACAGTTTTGAAAATATTTTATTTTTGTGATGGCAAAAGATTGTGTAAAAGCCGGAAGCCAGAAATTAGCAAGCAGATATTAATGGTTGCTTAGTGTTAGTGCTCACAGCTCATGCATATTATATTCTGAAAGCAAATTCTCATTATATCCCATCGCATGGTGCTTTTGTTGCTGTTGTTGTCCAGCCTTGACACGCCAACAAAAACATGTTAAGTGTCAATTATCAATTGGTTGGAAAACATAACCCGATCATATTCGATCCTGCTAGCTAGCTTCTATTATTATTATTATTATATATCACTTGAAGGGATTCTTCCCTCAAAAGATTAGACCAGGCAAAGCATACACCGACGTAGTTCAGATCAGATAGAATTTTGTTGGTTTTGCACAACTGGTACACGTCTAATCAAAAGCCCACCCTAAATGTAACCACAAAAAAAATCCCCCCACCCTAAAAATGCCTAAAAAGTTGGCCTTACCAGACGTCATTATTTGTTTTCTGGACCATGCATTGTCACTTTTATGGATTTATTTTAACTGTTATATAAACTTACATTTTGTATGCATAACATATGGGAGGGATATTAATTGATATTTTCTCATAATTTTGCCTATATAAGGTTGTTTGGACGATCTCTTAAATTCATATTTATAATTAATAATTCCTCTCTTTCCTAGTTTCATCTCACTCGAGTTTTTTATATATTTATTTTATCAGAAATGAGTTTCATTGAATAGAAGGTCAAAGCCAAATTACATCAAAATGAACTCAAATAATTGAGTTCACACAAAAATGTAATACAAACACGGACATATAGCACTACAAATAAAACTACCAAAATGCATAAAGCACACATAAAAGCATAAAGCCCACATAGAGCCAAGAGCCCACATAACGGCAAAAAGCCCACACAAGGTAAAAGCCCACAAAGTACAACACGACATTAGGAGACCCTCACAACGTTAACATGTATGTGCCGCACAATCCTACAGCCACAAGCTGCGCCACCATAGCAAGCCGACAACCACCAAATAGAAACCAGTAACCAATAGATCACCCAAGCTACACCTAGTAGGAGTAGCGCTACCATAATCCAAGCAATAAGTGCTATTTGCACTTTAAGGGCATCCCAAACTCCATCAATTCCACCGAGGATAGACAACGAAAGAAACCATGGAGTCAAGGAGCCGATAATAGTAGTTAAGACCAACCGATGTGACGCAACCTCCAACAATGAGGAGATAAAATGCATTACAAAAACCTGTAAAGAGCACCAGAAAAATAACACCAAAGCCTTGACAGCCTTTGAAACTTGACCTCAAGCAGACAAGCAGTCCCCGAGAACGAATAGACCATGTCATTTGAGTTAAAACTCATCAATTCGATATATTCGCAAAAATATATCACGTATCACGTGCCTTTCAAAACTTTAAATAGATGTAGCACAGAAGATTTCAAAAGAATTAAAAGAGTTTTGTCTTTTAACATGTATCTTAGTCGTATGAAATGAACGTACGATTTAGTCGGCGCTTTGGATGATAAATTGGCTTCTTCCTCCTATAATAAGACCTAGCTAGCTAGAGATACCTATATACATCAAAGAGCTTTATGCAATTGGATAAGGAAAGCCAGTAAACGAAAGGTTCATAGGAATATAGGATATGATGCCGACCAGCTCCAACAATTTTAAAATGAATTAATAAATATAGCCAGCCACAGACAAAATAACAAAGGATTTACTTTGGAAAGAAATGCCAAACATGAATACAAACAAACTTTTTGAGGGCAAAGGTTCAATATAGCATATAGGAGAAGAGACTGCTATACTTTACAAAATGCAACATTTCTAGGTCTTGACAACTCCGAGCTTCTCCAACGAAACACGGATATTGTCGCAATTGTTGAAAAACAACAATATATCAATATCAACAAAATTGAATTTACTGTAATTTGAAATATAGTAAATAATAAATAAATGAACTGACTTGGACTTGAGATAGAGGCTTGCAGATTTGATGCAATGTCCTAAATATAGTAATTTCACCCCTTTCTCGATACTTGAAGTTTTATAGGTGACTGCCTCAAAGGATTCAACTATTTGTATTCTAAGCCCTAGTACTAGGACTTAGAATTTAGCGAAACTTTGATTGTTTTCCTCTCAAACAAGATGAATGTGCTTGTAGAATGCTTTTTTTTTTGTTTTTTACGAATTAGGCTTTGTTTTATTTAAATAAACTTCTAAAACCTCATCAGAAGAGTAAGGAGTGTTAGAACATAGTTAATTAAACTAATCTGAATTATTATTATTTTAAAAAAATCGAAACTAAAAAATTAATTTAAATATGAAGTGCCCAGTGGGCCCATCTTTTTTATAATTAAATCTTATAGAAATATTCAATGCCCAAATCCAATTTGAAGCCCAATTGACTTCCACTTGGTAAAGTGTGGAACAAATATGGGACAAATCTCCTTGAATTTCATTTAAACTTCCAACCGCTGTCACAGCCTTCACCAATCTGGACAATGTTGGGGGTGTCAGGAGGAGCAGGGACATCTGATTCTGATAGAGGGTAGTTTGGGTGGTACGGAGTTGACTGATTGCATTGCTAGCAACTCCATTGAGTATTACACTTTTGTGCAGCCCACCAAGCAAACAATCATCATAGCCTGTGTCCCCGCATTCTCCTCCAGCTGCAATAACAATAGTCAGTTGAAAGTTGATCAGCCGCCTCAGTAACAATCTGTTCCTCACTCCCAGTCTTCTTGTCCTTAACTGAACCTCATTATGCGGCTCATTTTGTTTGTTAATTTCTAGACTATGCCAAACAAGCACAACCCAACTAGCGTCGAAGGGGATTCCTCAGCCCACATTTAGCCGCCAAATCCGAAGCCGACAAGCCCATGTTTCTTGGGTATTGTCAAATCGAGCCTTTTCTTTTTCTGGGTTTGGGCCTTACATGTGGATTTAGGTTTGTGCACACCTCGTCATCCTCCTTTTAAATACGCAACTCACTATTATTATTCTTCTCTTATATCATCATTAACGTATGAACAAAGGGGTTAAAGACTAATTTAAGTCTACAATTATTACCCAAATTTTTTTTTTTAAATTTATTTGTTATCAATCTCTAAATCAATTGAAAATATGTCTAAAAGGAGAAAGAGACCGAAATAAAAAAAAAAAACTGCAGAAAATAAGTTAACAATGACAACTAAGGAAAAAGGTGTAAAATTAGTGTGCACATCAGTATCATGGATCCCAATGATTGCGTAGTGCCGTGCGTAAGGCCAAGATTGGTGACCGCGTAATAGAAACAGAACTCGGCGCTTCGAAGCTTTAATGGGCGTTCAGCAAACCCAATCATCTTTGAAATCAAACATCCAATCCCAATCATGGAGTAATATAACACAAGAAAGAAAGCCCCTTCATTTATGAAAATACCCAGTAACTTGTAAATTGTACCAGAGAAAATTCAACAGCACGAGAAAGCCGTTCACACTTTGTTACTTCAACAAGAAGAAGCTCAAGCTTGTATTTACACAAATGTTTATTCTTTTTGTCCTCTCTCTAAATTGTTAAAAATAAATAAAATATCTGGAAAAAAGAAAAAATCTGACACAAATGAGAAAGGGATGGATGGACCCCTCTTCTACAGCAGAGATTCTTGGGTTGGATTAGTATAAGAAAGGAAAGGAAAAATATAAAAGCAAAAAAGCGAAAAACAGACATTGAAATGACCAAAAAGCCCTTGAAGGGGTATTCTCCGGCAGGAACGATGCATACTACGTAGTTTCCCAATGGTCAACAATCAACGTTGTCCAAATTCCAGGATATATTTATTGCTTAAATTAATGAAAGCGTACAGACGGCCGTGTAAATCCACCATCTTCTTCTAAACACAAGGTAAGGCCGGTCTTTGTTTCTATTTTAAGGCCTTTCCTTTGCAATCAAACGCATCAGTTTTGTCTTTGACATTTCCCTTAGCCGCCTCTCTCACTGTTCAGGTTTGGTTCTTTCACTATAAATTCAGGTGCTTTTCTTGTTTCCTGATATCTGATGCTAAGCCACTTGTGTAATTTAGTATTTTGTTTGGATTTTCTTTGAAGCTGTCTTGCTGTTTGTGTAGAGCTACCAAATGTTGGGTTTTTTTAGTGTGAGCTTGTGATTTTGTGAATTGGGTCTCAAGCAATTCAGTAAAAGTTTGGAAATTTTGGTGCTTGGAGATCGTGGGATTCGTTTTTGGGCAACTTTACCAGCTGGGTTTTAATTTGTTTCCCAATTGTGAACTGGGTACTGATACTGAAGGCTTTTGATTGAATTTTTGTGGACCCATCAAGCTATATGGTATATGGAACCAACCGTTTTTTATGACATCCAACTCAATCATCACCCCTTTGAGGCTTTGTCTATTAAAGGTTTCAACTAGTGTGTCGTGAATTGGGGCTCGAATTGATCCTTTCAGTGATTGTTACATAATAAACTTATCTATTTGGAGCAATTTGAAGTCTCAATATACAAGTAACATTACTGGCCAAAAAGAAAGTATCATTATCTCCGCTCAGCTCCTTTCTTAGCCGGGATTCTCTCTTTTGTCAATCTCGTGAACTGGGTTCTGTAGATGAATTTGAAAGTGACGGTCGAACACTAATTTGCATATCCAGTGCGATCGGAACGGTTGAACTTGAAACTAGTGAGCTACTTGAGGGCGGCGAGACGAATACAAGAGTACAGAGATGTTTCATCATCTTTTCATTCAGAAAATGGAAATTGAGCACATTATCCCGTTAAGAACGGCCATCACTATGTTGAGTCTGTTGCTTCTGGTGAAATTGCCAGCAGTCTCTTCCTCTGAGTTTGTTATACAATCAAAGGTTTGCAGTGATCACATTGCCTATTCAAAATCTTATGGTCTTGAACTGTATTACATAAATGGGAATTCAGTAGAGAAAGCTTTATTCTGTACGGCACTTGAGACATACTACGCAAATGGTTGCATTTTGGAGGGCTACCTTGGCATACACCATTGTGTATCAGACCTTTCACTAGGTATGCATTGATATTATATACATGTTGCTTGTGTTTCTTGTTTAAATGATGCTATTGTAGTCCATAGTTGGAATTTAGGTAAAGTTTTAGGACCATTGTTAAGTGTTGCAGCTTTTGCAGTTGGTTTTCACTTGAGGACAGGAAGGAAACTTTTGCAAAAGGAGTCAAGGGATAAATCCACGTCCTACGATAGAGAAGAAAAGAACGGCTTTGCATCTGTATCCAAGACCAAAAAAGTTGGAATGGCAGTAGGTGCAATGTCTTTGTTATGTTGTGTTTTCATGTGTCCCTGCTTTTATAAGAAAAGGAGAGAAGCTGCTCACAAAGTTCTTGCTAAGGACCCAAATTCAAGTGAGTCTCTCATATCTGCCTGTCTGTGTACCCGAAATCAATAATTATAGGTTTTCAGGTTGCTGGAGATGAGAACCACCAATTATATTCCAGTTTAACATTTAAATACATTCATCCTATATTAGACTAAAATTCTTTCAAACTTGTCCAAATTGTTTTATTTGCAATTCTGCAAATAATTGAATTTTTGTTGCCACTGACTAGTCTATTCTATATTGGTTGTTTCCTCATTATGACTTTGTTCTTTCAATGTTTTTTTTTGGTTAAACTAAAACTGGTTGTCCTCTTGCAGTGGATTCAGCCTCTTCTTCTTTTGAAGTGAATTCTGCTCCTGAAAAGATCCTGGCTAGTCCGCTTCGTGTGCCACCTAGTCCTAGATTTTCAATTTCTCCAAAACTCAGTAGACTTGGATCGGTACATCTCAGTTTGAGTCAGATTGCCAAAGCAACCCGCAACTTCTCTCAATCACAACAAGTAGGTGAAGGGGGTTTTGGAACTGTCTACAAAGCCCGGCTAGACGATGGCCAAGTGGTTTCTATAAAACGAGCTAAGAAGGTATAATAGATCATAATTTTCTTTTTGTGGGTACTCAATGAAAGATTGGTCATTTCTGGTTAGTTTATGAAAGGAAATACTATCTTGGTGACATGCTAGGTAGTAAAAAACTAGTACCACTACTGAGGCTCTCACAATTGGCTATAATTGATACAATTCAGTGGCCTCTTGGTAATTGGTAGCCCATTCATTAATTTTGTAAGTAAAATTTGTTGTTCTGTTATATTTGAAAATGAAAAAGTTTTTTATGTTAATTTTTGAGGAATCTGGGGCAATCAGAAAAATCACAATTAATAAGTATTCCATAATTAGATTCTTCAGTTGCCCAAATAGTGATTGGATTAATTGTGCATTCTGGGTTCAATTAGGAAAGTAGCATGCTAAAGTTAAATGTATGTGACATGGTTCAAAATTTCAACATCAAAGTAGGCTTCGTAGTAGAATTTATGCATAGCATAATTTGTTATGGACTTACTAGTTTTCCATGTTGCCATCGAACATTTGAGTGGCTTTATAAGGAAGTTTTCTGTTGTCATGGCAGTTAGTCGATAAATGAATGCTATTTTGTTAACATGGAAACTTTGTCATAGGAACACTTCGAGAATTTGGAAACTGAATTCAGTAGTGAAGTTGAACTTCTGGCCAAAATTGATCATCGGAATCTTGTAAAGCTACTAGGTTATGTTGATGAAGGAAATGAGCGTCTTATCATTACAGAGTATGTGCCAAACGGTACTCTTAGAGAACATTTGGATGGTAAGCTTAGTTAAAGCACCAAAATATCCAAAATTTATTCTATAAAATTATGCTATCATAAACAATTATGCTACTATACTGCAGGTCAGCACGGCAAAATCCTAGAGTTCAATCAGCGACTTGAAATTGCTATTGATGTTGCTCATGCCTTAACCTATCTTCATCTATATGCAGGTAACAAAAATACTATTGCTAGAACTTTAAATACCCACTGGTCTTTTATTCATTTGTTTTTTTG
Source organism: Prunus fruticosa (assembly GCA_018703695.1). Lineage (NCBI taxonomy): Eukaryota > Viridiplantae > Streptophyta > Magnoliopsida > Rosales > Rosaceae > Prunus > Prunus fruticosa. The sequence goes on from CM031923.1 coordinate 35,148,289, forward strand.
TCTGGTTAGAGATGAAGAATTGATTTTCTTTGGTCAATCTGATTGGTGCTTAATCTGCTATTCATATCACAACAGAAAAGCAAATCATTCATCGAGATGTGAAGTCGTCCAACATTCTTCTGACAGAAAGCATGAGAGCCAAAGTGGCTGATTTCGGATTTGCAAGGCTTGGTCCGGTGGACTCGGAACAAACACACATTTCAACCAAAGTGAAAGGAACTGTCGGTTACCTGGACCCCGAGTATATGAAAACCTATCAACTCACCCCCAAGAGTGATGTTTACTCATTTGGGATATTACTTATAGAAATCATAACTGGCCGTCGTCCAGTGGAGTTGAAAAGACCTGTTGAAGAGCGGGTGACACTCAGATGGGTAACGATCTTCTTCTGTTCTCTTGATAAGTAATTGATTTTGTAGCATATCTCTAGGAGTTAGAACATGGAACAACATGCATGCAGCAGAACTCTCCTAATACTTTCAGTTATGTCTGTTGCTAGATAACCCTTCCATCCAGATTAAGTTTGAACTATAGCTGTTTATAACTTTATGTCTGGTGTAACATTCCGCAGGCCTTCAAGAAGCTGAATGAAGGAAGGATGTTGGAATTGGTTGATCCTGCATTGGAGGAAGTTGTAGATGCAGAGGTAGTGGTGAAACTTTTTGATTTGGCTATCCAGTGTGCTGCCCCCATTCGAGCCGATCGACCAGACATGAAATCAGTGGGAGAGCAGTTGTGGACAATAAGAGCAGACTATCTTAGAAGTGTCAAGAAAGGCTAGTGGTATAATACGAGAGGCACCTCCTTCCCTCAAACTTGCCTTGTAAGAACGAATTTGGTCAGAGACAAAAGTTTGCTTTTTCGTTTAGGCCTCTTTGTCGACATCTTTTTTCACTCTTGAACATGCAGACATGTGGATGTCTAATATACTTTTTTTAAAACTAGTTATACGACATGCCTTGAGGAGCATAAAGGCAAACACATTCGCAGTTTTTGAATGTTGATATCACTGGGAAAAAGAGATTCAGAATTCAGCAACAATGGATTCAGGATTCGGACTGTAATTACGACACAAAGCCTAGTTACTTCTTTTCTCGTTGTTTTTTTGTCTTGACCAAGAGTGCCAAAACGGTGATCATAAATCAACTGAGTTTTACCAGCCTTCTGATCAAAACGGTGACCATGCAAACTTTCTTATAAATGTTTTCGTCTGATTTTCTGAGGTTCAGCGTGTTGGCTGGTTTTCACCTTTTCCCATTATTTTCCTGGCAAATTCGATAATCTAGCACCTCACTCCATAGCAATAGAAGCAAGTTCCTAATCTAGTTCCACCTTTTTCATTTTCACCAGAGTTTTTGGCATGATATTAAGTATTGGAAGGGGTTATATGTAGCGGTTATCCTTTATTATTATTCGAGTGTGGGTTCAACCATTTAGTTTGAAAAATCAACTTGGAAGTTAAAACGGTAAAAGATCAGCCCTTATAAACTCCATAGTAATTATAATGTGGCTCACTTGCACCCTTTTCTGACGCTTCTAAAGAAGACAACTTTTTTTCTTTTTTTTTTTGGGTCTGAAAGAAGACAACTTTTTCGGCCAAAATTCTCAACTGAATAGTATGGTACTTTCATCGGAGAGCAAAAATGTCATGTTTCACAGTTCATCATGAGAGAATTGCGTACCTCGTTAAGCCATGTTATATACTATATTTATATTCTGATACCTAAACTAGTTGTCCCTTAGTTCTTAAGCTCTGGACTCTGAATAATTTGAAAAATAATGATACTGGACTTGTCATGATTTGGTACCGCAGAGCAGATACTGCGAGTCGCAGGTTGAGTAAGACTATTTACTTTCAAGGGAAACTACAAAGCTAGGCTGAAATCCACTAAAAGAGTTTGGACGGAGGAGCCAGCCGGAATCTTAATCTCTTCCACCTGCTCTTTACCAGCATAGGGTTCAAGCTCAATATATGTTCTGGCATGAAGTCGTGCCTTGTCAATATACCCACAACAGGAGATCTCTGCAATTGACCAGCATAGTTATTACAAGCGATCAGTAAGAAAACCATGAGAAGTATTAAATAGAACGTGTAAACAAATAGAGAAGCAATTGTAGATATTGAGCACTAACTACATAACGGCATAACAGCATACACATACGATACAGAAAGCACTGCTGAACAAGTACTTTACTCTTATCAGCCAAAATTTGATATACGAGGTAGATGCCCATTGAACAGAAATAACAGAAATAGCAAGACCAGTGAATCATATAACAGCGGCAGAGAAGTATTTGGCACCAGAAAGAATTAAATCTAGAAGGATTGATGTACAATTAGCATAAGAAGTGGTGATTCTTATATAGCACAACCAGTGATGTGAACAACACAAATTTTTGGGGATGCAAGTGCACTGCAATGCACAACTGATGGTTCAGAATACCATATTTTGTAGTTGTAATAAAAGCAAATGCAAAGGGCAAAATCACTTACTGTGGAAATCTTCGGTATTACTAGAAGGTGCCTTAAACCAACTTCTCGGAAAAGTATGAGAGCCTTTGCTAGTGACATTGTCTCCACAACAGTATAAGGTGAAGCATTAGTAAATGGATGTAAGTCTATGAACATTTCCATCTCCTCCTCAGTCAATTTTATATCTTCTATCTTGTCACCATTGCCTGAACCCCTCTTGGAAAAATCCTCTGATGAGAACCGCTTAAAGGAATCGGTGCTCGTCGGCACTGGGGTGGACACGAAAGCTTTCTTCTTCAACAATTCAATAAGATGGGCACGGAGGACAATACCAAACAAAACAGGGGATTCAGAAAGTGGAGGCTCATCAATTACAGGGAACCCATTATGCCCTGTAGTTCTGAGAACGTGTACTATATTACCAACCTTCTCAATTCCATAAAATAGTTGTAGTGGCCCTGTTACTACGTCAGCTACTGTCAGCTGCCTCATGTATGGTTCAGCATGAGCCTCCAGATAGGGAAGACCCTTTGCTTTCATAATCAGATCATATATATTGCCATTGAACGCATCAGCAGTGGTCTTGGAAACAAGAAGAACCACCATTATCAATGGTAGCAATAATAGATTATTGGTTAATTCCAGAATAATTACACATAGAGAGACAGTCATCCTCATGGTTCCACCAAGAAGAGAAGCAGCACCCAACACAGCATAGAGACCATGATTGAGATTCGAGTGTGAACCCACTAACATTCCAACAAAACGCCCATAAGATGCACCAGTCACAATAACAGGTACAAAAAGACCAGCAGGAGCAACAACCCCATAGCTAAAGATACTTAAGAAAAAACAGGTGACGAAAAATATGATAATTGATGAAAAATGAAACTCAGAATCAGTGTTCTTGCTGAAAAGGTTTCTAATAGCATCATCGTTCGTGTTAAATATGAGGCTGGCAAGGTCATTATAGTAACCAGGAGGGCATTGGAACTTCTTGAAGTTACCAGACCGTCCAATTGTAGGGCAGGCTTCTGCTGCATCAGCTGGGCAAGGTCGACAAGATGCAAGCCATGGTAATCCAAAGAGAAGACAAGATGTGAACATGGAGATTGTGCAAGCTATAAGTATTTTATAAATGACGCCTCTCCTGGCCAAGGAAAACATCAAGGTGATCACAGTCAGAAAATTATGGTTTTTCACAACACTTTGAAAACACTAATACTGCTTAGACATCACTAAGCTAAAATGCTTACTCATTGATGAGATTGTATATTCGGAGAACTTTTGTTAATAGAGAATTATATAAGCTTCCCAATATGCCGCCTACGAACCCAAGGAGAAGCACAGGAGGCACATCCACAATGTGATATGACACACTTGCTGAATAGACATCAAACATTATCAGCCCCCCTGTACCAAATAGCCCACATTTGCCACTTAAACAAACATCAATCAGAGCCCGGAGCACAATAGCAATTACAGCTGTTGTAAAGAAAGCTCTCCACAGAAGGGCACTTCTCCACCTACAGAACAAAATCTTGGTTGGATTCAAACAAAGTGCTAATCTCATGAATTCAATCTTTATCATCTAGTAGTATAGTTAGTTGGTTTGTTTTCTTGGGGTTTCCCCTCACCAGTGCATATGCTTAGGTCTTGAATTCCATCTGAGAGTGCTGGAAATTGAGACAAAATATATATGACATATAACTGTACAGGATGTTAAAAGTGTGCATAGTTGAGTCTTAAAAGAATCAGTTTTTATTAGTATTATGAACAAAAAGCAAAGGCAAAAAGAAACAAGTTTGGATAGAGAGATTGGCGTACCAAGATGCCATCTCTTCAAAAGCAAACAGCACACCACCAACAGGGGAACGGAAAGAGGCAGCAATCCCAGCAGCTGATCCACACAATTTCGAGATCCCAAACGGTCTCGATCATTCTTGAAATACCGTAACCATTTCCAGGTCAAACCGTACTTCTTTGATCCACCCTGACCCAACAATGATGCAACACAGGCACCAGTATGCACCATCGGCCCTGCCTTTCCAATAAGAAGAGATGAAGACACCGCAGAAACACTACCGACAATCTGTACAACGAGGAAAATGAAAATGAAAAATCCAAATTTCTGTTGATAAGTATCTCAATGTATATGATATCCAAAGCACAGAATTGTTAAACAAACAAAATTGAAAATGGTGCTATAGCAACTATCAAGTTGCTAAATTTCACACAACCTAAGCAAACCCTATTCACAATTGAAAATGGCAAGAGCAGCTTTACTAAAGCAATTTATACACAATCCAAAAGCACTGAAATCAGAGTCAGTGAGTCACCTTAACAAATAAAGTTCTTATGGAAAATATTCCCGGCGCGTCGACGCCGTTCAGGTATGCCTTCACCTCCGGTATGCCGGAGCCCGCAGCAACCGGCGCCACAAAAGACGTGATCATAGACGCAAACAGAGTGAGAGCCAAATTGGAGAAGAAGAAGACAATAAACGCCAGCAAAAACCTGTTTTTAATATAATAAAGACAAATTAAAAACGAAGAAAGAAAATGTTAAGTAGTTGTGGTGTTTGCTTGGGGTTCTTATCCCCCCAGCTCATAAAAAAAAAAACGAAGAAAGAAAAAGGAATTAACTTTAAAAATTGAAGTGAAATTTAGAGAACCTGCTCTTCAACATCATGTTGGAGGTGATGACGAACTTAATGCCGGCGATGTTTTCGACGGCGAGGTTGTTGCAAAAACCGATGAGGCCGACGATGAGACCAACGAGAAAGCATATGAACCACTTCATGAATATGTACTGAAAGACTTGCATCTTCCCGCGGCTTCTCCAGTCCTGCTTGAAGAACTCGTTCTCCAAAATCTCGTAATCGAGGCTTTCGATGGGGCAGACATTGGCGCCGACCAGAGCAACCTGCGAAGTGGAGTTCGGGGTTGATCGTTGACCCGAGATTAATGGGGCGGTGATGGATTCCGGGTCCTCTGCATTGAGCCAGGCGTTGCTGTTGCCGTTAACTGACATGGTTTTGGGATTGCAGAGGTTCAGTGCCGGCTACGGACGGAGCATTAATTCGGAGTCATAACACGGAACTAGGAACTCAGAGGGGTTTGGAAAATAAATTGGTGAAGTCGATGAGTGATTTGAGAGTAAAGTGTTTAAGTTTTGTTGTGTTGTGTGTTGTGTGTTGTGAAATTGTGAGCTCTCCCTGTCAATTATCTCGCTATTGGGTATTGTTACGCTGCTGCCGATTCCATTCCAACATAATAAAATATTGTATAAAAAGTAATAAATCTTACCATATAAGAGCATTCTCAGGAGACTCTCCAAATTTTATCTGAATTCTAGCTAAAGTAGCTAGAAAGCTAAAATAGCTAACCACTTAAAAGGTGGTTCCTCCAGCAGACTCTCTATTTTAGCTAACCTCGAATATTTTATTATTTCTTAAAATTTAAACATTTAGCATACCTACTTTTCCAACGGCTAGTTTTTAACGGCTAGTTTTGTAACGGCTAGTTTTTAATGGCTAGTTTTTTTTTCTTTCCAAAATGACATATTGTCTATCTATAAATAAGAACATATCTTCACTCATTTTCCTTCACTAGGACTAACGCAATTCATTCAAAGCCATATTCGCATCAGAGACAAACAAACTCATTCTAGGCTCCAAGCAGATCTTGTTGAGCACATGTGGCAACAATATGGAGGAGAATAATGAGTACTTCAAGGTTGCGGGTGCTTATATGGATATTATTCTTCAAAATGTATTCTGCTTCTTAGTAGGTTTTCATATTCTAGTTGACTGGTTCTCTGTTTACTTTAAATTAATCTATTTGTTGTTGTTGTTGTTGTTGGGGGGATATGAAACAGAGAAATATGATATTGCTTGAAAGTGATCAAGCAGTCCACCAAATCAAACAAAAAACAAACAGAAAATCCCAATAAAACCAATCAGCAACTCATTGAACTCTTATAAACAACACTCTTTGAACCTTAGTATTTCTAAAACTGCCTGTAACAAGCAGGTACATTACAGCCCTCCAAAAAAACTCTTTTCTACTACCAATAACAAATCTTCTGGTATTCAATGATAGAAGCAACATTGACAAAGAGCATATCAGTTTACCCAACAAAAATTATAGGCCAAAGAGGTACAAAATCAATTTCCCCAAAAATAAAATGCACATAACAGCTCCAAGTCATTTGGACTAACCAGCAAATTGTTGTGGCTCATTCCTCCTCCCATCAGCAACTTTTGCCAAGATGTCCTTTTGAAGGCCTATAATGTATTCTGCTTGCATTGGTAGCATGTTTGTAGTATCCATTGCCATTATTCTAGAATCCTCACTTCGACGTTGAATTAGAACTTCTTCACGCCTAATAGCAAGTTGCTCTTGCTCTGCAACATACATCAATTGGAATTGCTCATCTTGTCTGCGTCCATGTTCTAGTTTCTGTTTTCTTAATTCTTGGATTTCCATTTGAAGATCTATTGCAGACTCTGCATTTCCACCCAATGGATTTTTACCCTTTCTCTGGCTTGCCAATTTCTTTGCAGCATTTTTACCTTCTGGTCTTTCTATACATCTAGATTCTTGAGAATCTTCCCCTAAATTGACTGCACATGGAATGGAAGGAGAAGAAGATGCAGGGCTTGCATTTGGACTAGTCTTGGATTTTTTCTTGCTATTTTCAGGAGTCCATTTAGGTTGATCCTTCAATAGATGCCAACAATGCTCATACACAAATGTTGATCCCATGAGTTGTTGATACATTTCTTTTGCTTGTAAGATCTGCACAGTGGACATTGGCTTTCATATGTAAATGGCATATTTGGATTAAACTAACAGACATCAAGTATCAAACGTGCAAATATTCTCACATGCATCTACATATATATTAACAATTAAAACAAGCAAGGGTTAGAACTTCTAAGTAAATGGCATAGGCGAGAAGATTACCCTTCTTTTTCATTGACACCACTTTGAGACCTCCCTTCAATCTTGGCCATGTATCCACAGAATTTATTAACTGAGAGTTGAATTCCTGACCAACGGTGTAGAAGACAATTGGAACGTTAGAAGTAAACTTTTTCTCTGCCATCCAATAGTCCCGAATTCTATTCCAATAAGTAGAACTCCTTTGTTCGTTGCCATGCACTGGATCTAAGCTAACATTGAGCCATGCAGACACAAGAAGCATATCTTCTTCAACAACAAAATTCTTAGCTCTTTGTGGTTTCTTGGTGGTTGGTATAACTGGAACAATCACTTGAGGCATGTCATTGTCACCTTCATTTTGGTTTGTAGGCGTGCAACCAAATGTTGAAAATGGATCATTAAGGTCTACCCGACCGTTGAGGATGTTGGCATAATATGTATTATCTGGAGAATCCATCTAACAATTTGCAGAGAAGCACATTAATTTTTTTTTTTTCACAGAAGCACAATTTGCAGATCTAGAGAAAGATAGGCCCTAGCAAATTAATCACCTCATATTTAAACATGGAAGCGGCTTGAAGGTTAAGGCCATTGTTTTGCTGCTCCCAGTTATGAACCTCCTCTGCTACGGCCTTCTCCTTCTCCTTGATCTATTCACAAATTGGGCATAGGAAAACAGAAACCATAAAAACAAAATTACAAAGAAGCAAAATAATTAAAGACATATGATGGCACAATTGCAGAAATTGCAGCAGAATTTATCCAACAATTCAAGTACTTTTAAATACTTTCCCCTAAACCCTTGTAGAAATTGTATCATATACAAACCCAAATACTTTCCCCTAAACCCAAATTGTAGAAATTGCAGACGAACTTGTTAATTTCAAGCACAAACCCAAACCCTTCCAAGCAAAAACCTAGAAACCCATATCAAATTTCAAACCTAGAAACCCATATACAAATTTCAACCCCAGAAACCCTGAAACCCATATACAAATTTCAAGTAATTAAAAGGGAATTTTCAAATCTCACCTGGAAACACCACTTCAGAAGTTCAAAGAGGGTGGAGAAAGAGAGAAAATAGAGATTGAGATGGAGACTTTGACAGAGAGAATAGAGATGGCAATGGAGACTTCGACAAAGAGAATAGAGAGAAACGATGAAGTTTTGGGTTTGGCGAGCCTTGAATTTTTCTCTCTCCTCCTCTCTACATGTAGCGAGCCAAAATAGCGATAGCCAAAATGGCGAGAGAAGTAGCGAAGCTGCGGAGGGCTGTTTTTCCTTCTTTTTCGCTAAAGTAGCTAGGGATAAGAGAGTAGCGATGCTCCTGGAGATGCTCTAATGAATCAATAATTATCCAGATTTGCCAAAAACAAATTATGAAGATTTCGTATGAACCAAAAAAATCATTTATGTCTTTTTAATCTTATGTCAAAATAAGTATTTTCTTCTCTTTTCTTACATTTACGCGTGAGAAATAAGAGTCGAGTTTGAGATAATTTTATACAATGCGAAAAATGAGGAGTTGCAGACAAAAAAGACAATGAGTAGAGTTGAAAATTGAAACCAAAAAGCTTCTCTTATACTAGTCCAGGCTGTGCACTGATTACTCTCTTATTATGGTAGTTCAAGTTCATGTAAATGTTTCCCTGGTTATTTAGGTATCTACCAGCTTGTCATGTTGCCTGGATTCTGGCCTACCTCCTTCTCTATCTTGACCGTTACCTAAAAAGTAGGGCAAAATACCACACCTAGGATGACAGGCAGGTAGCAAAAATAAATGTCCCAATCTTAAAAAAATATTTCACTCACTTTGGTCAGAAGAACAAACAAGAAGCATCAACCATCTACCAACCAAAGGAAGCTAGAACTTGAATGTCACGTGCAAAGCGCGTGTGTGTGAGTGACGCCACGGAGGAGGCTGTTTTTGAATGTGATTGTCTGTCCTCATGCACAAAATGTAGGCGCGACCGTAGGAGGTGGAAACTTCGTATGTGTGGGCCCCGGGCCCTCGACTGTGTGGAGTGGGGCCCTTTGAGTGCAGCCAATGATGGACATGATCCTTTGCGATGTCGTTTAGCCTCTTCATTTCTTCACCTACCATTTTTCTGTTCCTTTTTTTTTTTCTATTTCTATTTCTATTTCTATTTCTATTTCGAATACGTAAAGAAACAGAACATGTGGGGCCCTTCTCAGATCTCGCATATCGCATGCACAAGGCGTTAATTTCAATGGATTAGAATACGAGGAAAATTAGGTATTGGACATAATTAACTTTAGTAATTTGGACATGAGACATTAGGTATTTTGGTTTGGGTTTTAATACCCAAAAAAGAATAGGTATTTTAGATTAGGCCAAAGAGTAGGCCCAGATTTGTGGGTCAGCTAAAATTAGACAATTATACCCTTTTTATTAAAATATTAGGGTTGGTCTCCCTTTTTATCAAATTAGATCTCTCTCTCTCTCTCGGAGCAACGACGCCTTCACTTGTGGTCGCGATGGAATTCTCAAGCTGCTCATCCCTTCGGTCTTCACCGGTAACTCCAAGGTCTTCTAGCTCAAGATGAAGAGCGATTACGATCGCTATCTTGCTCAGTCTATAGATCTAGCATCTGCTACTCTTGGTTGGCTTTGTGGTTGTGGATCTGTGTCCCTTGAGCCATTTTCTTGCGCCATTTGTGATCTGAAACAAGAAGGGATGAGAACACTATTAGGTCAAGTAAAGATAAACTACAAGGAAGAAGTATAAATGGTTGAGCAGAAAAAAGAAAACATCAAACATCAAACATAATAGACATATAATATGAGTTTCTGCAATGCAGTTTGTGTTTTCTGCGATGCAGAAAACCAGAAGGAAAACGAAACCCAAACTGAGAATCTAGATGCAGAAAACCAAAATCAAAACCAAAACCAGAAATTGAGATGCAGAAAACCAAATTGCATTTCTTTCTACCAAAACCAGAAAATGAGATGCAGAAAACCAAAACAGAAAATAAGATGCAGAAAACCAAAACCAGAAGCTAAATGCAGAAAACCAAATTGTATTTCTTTATACCAAAATGAAAAAATGAGATGCAGAAAACCAAAACCAGAAAATGAGATGCAGAAAATTAAAACCAGAAAACCAAAAATAGATGCAGAAAACCAAAACAGAAATTGAGATGCAGAAACTCGGAAATTAGATGCAGAAAACCAAAACCAGAACTGAGATGAAGAATCTCTTCGATCGTTGGTGGTCTTCGATGATGGTCGCGCGAATGGGTTGGTGGTCTTCGAATGATCGTTGGTGGCCTGGAGGTTTCTGGAGGTGAAGTTGAAGAGGTTTATGGAGGTGAAGTTGAAAGGTCGCGCGAATGGGTTGTGATTCAATTTCAGTTTCGGTTGATGTCGTTTTGGTTCAATTTTAGTTTGATGTCGTTTTTCAGCTTTGGTTTAAAACTAAATCCTGAAAATGGCATATGTTGTAATTTTCATATTTTGTAATGGTATTTTTGTTACATTTTGGTGTTTGGCCTTTTACTAATTAGACTAAATTGTATTTCTTTCTACTAAATTAGTAAACTATATTATGGTTTAAAACTAAAGCTCCCTAGAATACGGAAGTCAAATCCAAATCGTTCTTTGATACGTAAGTTGAATTGAATCAATCTATAATATTATTTTGGTTACGTTTCTTTTTAAAATGTACCAATTGTTCGTTTAATTCCAATTCAAACTCAGAGTTTAATGTGATAATAAGAAGCCAGTTTGAATCGGAACAACTGGATTATTCGCTAGTGTGTTTGGCAGTTGGTATCACGCGTAAGTCATTTTGGCTCGAGATTATAGATATATTTTAAGAGCATTTTTAACTGATGTGTCAAATTACCATGTGGACATAAAATAATAAAAATTGAAAGTTAAAATTGTTTCAACGAGTAGTCAAATCCTATATGGATTTGAAGGCTGTAAGAGATATGTCAAAAATAACATATCAAAAAGCTTGATGTCAAATATTATTTTAATATTTTTTTAGTCATGGACCCCACTATTTTTTTTTTTTTTTTAAACATTATACATCATATGAGCTTTATTTGCTTTTAAAAATATAATAAAATAATATGCCATCAAATTCAAGTGGAGTTATTTTTTTTTTTTCAAAGTGTTGAATTGCCACATAAGCTATCAAATTCAAATTTAACATTTTGCATTTGACATCTCCCTTGGAGAGATGCTCTAACGCTGGTAGTGAGAGTAGCCAATCTCCCCTTAAACTTTTTTTCACCAAAACAAAAAAGTAGAAGAAAAAGAATATAAAAAAGAAAAGAAAAGAAAGCTACCAGTCCAAGTTTCCTGTCTTGTGGATCCTTATGTAATATGTACTGTCTCTTCATAGTGGGCCCACATTTGCTTAGTGCGGTGCTATATAGGCATCTTCTTCTGGAGACCCTAAAAAGCTACCAGTCCGAATTTCAGGGCGAAAGCTAGCTACCAGTCCAATTTCTTTTTGGACTTAGAAATGTAATGTAATGTTGGGTATATTTTGATTTTGAAGGTCCATTTCCGCAGTAGTGTTGTATGGGTGGGCTTTGTAGGATATGAATGAGACATCAAGTAATTTCTTCTGAGCCATAAATCAACGGGCTACCAACTAAATGGGCTTCTCCTTCAAATTGGGTCAAAATGTTGGGTTTAGTTTGACTCACATACACTGGGTTCTCCTTTTCCGAGTCATTTTATAGTAAGGGTCTTATTTAAGGCCCATATATACTTAACCGTTGAATCAAATTAACCAATTTGATCCAACAGTTAAGAAATAATGCCTCATCTAAGGACATTAGATAAAACGAACCTCATTGTAGAATTCCACCCCCTTTTCCCCCTCCTAAACTAATGGGCTGTCCATGTTGACAGGCCCATTGGGCTTTATTTTATTATTATTTTAGTAATATATTTTTCCATTTTTTAATTTCACGGTTGCACGTGCGGGCCGGGATGGGGGGGAGGAAGTGAAATCTTGTTATGGTTTTTCATTTTTGAAGTATTAATTTTTCTAAATAAAGAATACATGGTTTATTAAATTAAAACATTGCAGGATCATGCGAGACGCAAACAGGTGGCGCAAATATGCCGCATGTCATAACCCTTTTTTTCTCATGCAAAAAACCAAACCAAATCCAAAAAAAAAAAAAAAAAAAGGCACAAGGGTCCTGTTATTTCTTTCCTCTCTGTTTGTTTGATAAGTCTTAGCTATTTCTTTTTCTTTTTGTTTTTGTTTTTTAATGACTTGTCGGCGAGGCAAAGCATTTTCCTTCACTATCTGAGCCGGAGACAGACAGCCACGGCCCACGTCTCTCTCTCTCTCTCTCTCTCTCTCTCTCTCCACCAAAAGACCCCACCGATTTGTCCGCCCAAACCTTCATTACAAAGTTACAATTACTACAACAAAGAAATTAGGCAAAAAGATTAATAAAACAGCGATAATCAATCTTTTAAAATCAAATCCAGCATTACAATTTAGACCCATCTTCTTCTCTAATCTAATTATTGCATTTAATTCAATATTTGGCCCAACTCTCTCAGTCTCTCAGTTTCTCTCTCTCTGACCAACCAAGCACCAACCGACCAAAGCACCCACAAATCTCGACTCTGCTCTCAATCCAATCCAATCCAATCCAATGGACTTCGTTTTCGGATTAGTGCTCGGAATTCTAGTGGGACTCGCAATTATCGTGGTGTTTGTCCGCTTAGAGAACCACCGATCCAAGCTCCGTTCCGAGCTCGCCACAACTGTAGCTGCTTTTGCTCGAATGACTGTCGAGGATTCTAGAAAGCTCTTACCTTCTGAGTATTACCCTTCTTGGGTCGTCTTCTCCCACAGACAGAAGTTGAGCTCCCAACTCCACCTCTTTCTTCCTCCACTTTCTCTCACTTTCATCTGCGGTAGCCACAGCGGGACTAACATTTTTATTTAAATTCTTTTGTTTTTCAGTTAAAATGGCTCAATCTTCATCTTCAAAAGATCTGGCCCTATGTTAATGAGGTAACTCCTTTTGTGTTTTGCTTATTTGTTACCAGCATGTTAATTTTGTAAGCTCGGTTTCTAAATATGGTGGTGCAGGCAGCGTCTGAGCTGATAAAGACTTCAGTGGAGCCAATTCTGGAGCAGTATAGACCAATGATATTGTCCTCACTCAAATTTTCCAAGTTCACTCTTGGTACCGTGGCACCGCAGTTTACAGGTTAGTTCAATTTATGTAACGCACGAAGATAGGTGGTTGAATCTTTTAGGTCCTTGGTGTTCGTTTGGAAACTGGATTTTCCTTAATTTTCACCAAGATATGTTACATTCCTTATTTGCGTGGTTAAGGTTATGGATCCATAACTTGATTTTATCTATTTCTTTTGCTAATTAGAGGCTAGCCTATATTTGATTTTTCATCTTATTTTGGTTACGCCCAACTTGATCATGTGGCGAAGCTAATGCCTACATTCATCTATAATTCATTCGTTCAAATATATTCATAGAGTCCTTTCCTAAGTTTAATCGCATTGATGGTTGTGAGAATGATAGTATGCTTCCCGTGCTATTTTTATGCATTATGTACTGTACGAATGATTGTAGATTGTAAACTTCCAATTTGTTATGGTATTTAATATCATTTAAGGGAGAGCTTTAAATGAACCTTTTGTAAAGCATTCATTAATGAGCTGATGTTTTTCTTTAGGGATTTCTATAATTGAAGATGAAGGTGACAGTGTTACAATAGAGTTGGAAATGCAGTGGGATGGAAATCCAAGTATAATACTTGCTATCAAGACTTTACTTGGTGTAAGCCTACCTGTGCAGGTAATCTACAAATTTTGCCTTCTCACTTCTACTCACTGGAGGCCTTTTTCAATGTTCAGAAGTTGGTTTCCTTCTTGTTGAATGATAATTTATATTATGTATTCTTTTTATCTATGAATTAATCTATACTTTGAATTTCAGGTGAAAGATATTGGATTCACTGGCGTATTCAGGCTGATTTTTAAACCTTTGGTTGATGAGTTTCCGTGCTTTGGAGCTGTTAGCTATTCATTGAGAGAAAAGGTGCACTATCTCTTTCTAGAGCCATCTTTGAAAGATTTTGGAAGAGAGAAGTGGTACACATATCACACAAAAAAAGAGTTCCATTGATATGAAGATCTACACTAACATTAGCATATTTGTAGCATTATAGATGTTCTGATGAATAGCTATCTGAAAGCAATTAGATAGGCAGGTCCCTCCCCCTCCCTGCCAAATGCATTACACCGCAGATAACCAATAACTCTGATTTAGTGATTGTGTTTTTTTTTTATTTGCAGAAAAATTTAGAGTTTAGGCTTAAAGTTGTGGGTGGCGACATATCTGCAATACCTGGGATCTATGATGCAATTGAGGTTTGAGCAAAATCCACAATTCTTTTTCACTTATTGATTCTTGCACTTATTTATGATTTTTAATTTCTCATGTGGCATGATCTTTATTTGAGTACCTTATATGATGATTTGGGAATGTGAGTTTTCATACTTAATGTTCTGGCTTGTAGTGAAAATTTGATTTAGGATTGACCTGGTCAATACAGAACTAGAATGTAGAGTTACAGAGTGCAACTTGTACAAATGTGCCCTCAGCTCAAAATGATGTTATAGAGTTCCCCTTAATGTCTGGCAACTCACATGCAGACATCGGGTTTCATGCATCCTTGCTTCTAAATTACATCAAACAATCTGCATGGTTGAAAGGGACGGGTTTGCAAATAATGTATGTAGTAGTCTTTCAACCCTATGAGACTTAATAGGTATTATTCATATATGCAGGATTTGGTATTCTCAAAAAAAATATATGCAGGATTTGGGTTATCATACGTAGTTTGCAAAAAAATATTCAGTAATTTTCCATCACTATAAGAGTTACTAGGTCTTATGAAATAGATGCAGGTTTTGTTTAATCCTACATGCTTTAATTGAGATGTGTAATATTTATACAGGGGATGATACGAGATGCGATTGAGGATTCAATTGCATGGCCTGTTCGCAAAGTTGTTCCCATTTTGCCTGGGGATTATGGGTAAAGTAGAATATAGAGGATTGTCAATTTCTCACCTATCAATCTTGTTAATCTTACCTTGAGAAGAGAGAGGCATGTGAATGCCCTCTAAAATTATGACATTTTTTTTTCCTGTTCTAATTAACTTTGTTGGTTAGTGATCTGGAGTTAAAGCCAGTCGGAATGCTAGAGGTGAAACTTGTGCAGGCAAAAGATTTAACAAATAAAGACCTTATTGGAAAGTCAGATCCCTATGCTGTAGTATACATACGACCTTTACAGGACAGAATGAAGAAAAGCAAAACTATTGTAAGTTTTCTGCTCTTCTTATATGTCCGTGCATTTTAATATATTTCCTTTTGTTTTAATTGGTTTTGAGGGAATTATATGTTTTTCTCTCCCTCTTCAGAACAATGATTTGAATCCGATCTGGAATGAGCACTTTGAATTTATTGTTGAAGATGCATCCACTCAACATCTGGTGGTTAAAGTTTATGATGATGAGGGAGTTCAGTCATCTGAGCTCATTGGATGTGCTCATGTACGACTCAGTGAACTTCAGCCTGGTAAAGTGAAGGATGTGTGGTTGAAGCTGGTTAAAAGCTTGGAAGTCCAAAGAGATAATAAAAACCGCGGGCAGGTCAGAAAACTAATTTCCATCCTTTGGATCAATAAATAGTAGCAATTAAGTTTGAGACGCTGTATGAATCCTACTTTGGATGGCTAGTAGGCTTTGAGATTACATTGGATCACATTGTTATTTGCTCCCACCCACTTTGTATTTTCTTTTCTGATATATTCTGAAAGGATATTTCATTGTTTAAGTAGTTTTATCATTTATATTCCTGCTTTAGGTGCATTTGGAGCTGTTATATTGTCCATTTGGCATGGAGAATGGCTTTGTCAATCCGTTTACTCCCAACTTCTCAATGACCTCTTTGGAAAAGGTACTTAAAAGTGGGATGAATGGAACAGAAGCTACTGAAAATCCAAAGGAAGCCTCACAGAAGAGAAAGGAGGTCATAATTAGAGGTGTACTTTCTATTACTATAATATCTGCAGAAGACTTGCCACCTGTTGATCTGATGGGAAAAGCTGATCCTTATGTGGTACTGACCTTGAAGAAATCAGAAACAAAAAACAAAACTAGGGTGAGTTTGATTGCCCAAAGACTGCAACTACCTTATTTTTCTACAAAGTAATGCTTGCAGTTTCCATTTCTCGTAAAGTTTGCTGCCTTGTTTTAGTTTTTCCCTTTGCTTCCACAGGATGTTTTAACTTATTAGAGGTCCTTTTTCTGGTTTGTTTAATTTTGCTCCAAGATTCTTGTGTGGTTATCTGCTTGCACAAGTTATAGGTTTTGTTGATACTTAAAATTATTTCTTCTCTCAGGTTGTTAATGACAGCTTGAATCCCGTTTGGAATCAAACTTTTGACTTTGTTGTTGAGGATGGATTGCATGACATGCTCATTCTTGAAGTCTGGGACCATGATACTTTTGGGAAGGTACTATTTTTTCAGTTCTTCATTTGTTTTTCTTTTACCGAATTCTCAACTGTGTAATTATATATATATATATATATATATATATATATATATATATATATATATATATATATAGTCCCCTTCTATTGAGGGATCCCTCAAATAATTTTATTGGAGGTACACCCTTTGGGTCACCTACGAATTTTTTTTCAATGATTCAAACCATCTATTGTTTAAGTCTACATTCATAGATCCTTCTTGCAAAAAATTAGACAAATCGAAACCGTTTCGACATTCAATTGTGTCCTACAAAATCAACGACCACGTTGCTTCAAAAAAGTATTAAAATTTAAATAACTCAATTGAGTGGTCAAATGATATCGGATTCAAGTGATTTTTTGTAGAGATGATCTTTAAATGATTATCTAAAAAATAGATGGTTTGGATTAATAAAATACAATGCGGAATGGGCCCTACAGGGGTGTCCCTCAAATAAGTTTTATTTGAGGGATCCCTCAATGGAAGTATGTATATTCAATAAAGAAGTATATCAGTAATTCTAGATAATTGAAGTTTTTGTTTGGAGAATGTGAAAGCAGCAACATGTGTCTAAAGTTTTTGTATCGTGCAGGACTACATAGGCAGATGCATCATGACCCTCACTAAGGTTATATTAGAAGGGGAATACAAAGACTCTTTACCGCTAGATGGGGCCAAATCTGGGAAATTGAACTTGCAGCTTAAGTGGATGCCACAACCAATTTACCGTGATTCTTGATGGATCTCCGTTGCATGGCTAACAGTAAATTGGAGATGTATCAGTGTCACCCACCCGTAGATGATGTATCCAAAGAACACGAAGGACACCCTCAAAAAAGTTTGTTGTTTCAGAAACCCGGCAAAACACTCAGATGGTGTACATAGATAGTTGTTTCATAAGCATAACACCTGTCTGTCATAATGTAATCAAGTTATAGAATGTGTACCAATCAGATTTATGGCATAGAGTCACACTGGATTATCGATCTAGTGGCTAGCAGGATTCTGCTTCTTCACCTTTGGCCTCCTTTACCATTCCCATCTTTTTCAGTTGCATTGTGGTTTGTTTGGAGAGGGAGGGGTTCTCTTATATCGACAGGATACGACCTGCCCTACCTCACTGTTGTGGAAAATGCAAATTAATAGGATCGGATGCCACATCATGAGCTTTGGTGATTTTCGTTTTCATGTTTTCGTATTGATTGATTGAATTTAGGCGACTGGATTGCCTTATTTACTTGCATATATTTTTTGGTATCCAAGTTTCTGTAAGTTGAAATTTCATTGCATTATGTAATTGTTTCTGCTGCATTTGCATATACTTGAGTGAGAGCGGGGTTTTTCAGTCAGTGTCGTCTGCCATATTCTCCTAATATCTTCGTGGGACCATCTATCAGGTTGGATGGTGGTGATCCTTCTTTTATAAAGAATTTTTAGTGTTCAGCGGAAACAAGCATGTTCGTTGTGATGACGACTTCCTTCAACGTGAAATATGTGCGGGAAGTTGCTATGTTTAATGTAAGCACCCACCACCACCACGGTCACGCTATACCATAAAACAAACAATTGTAAATGAAATTTTACAAAAAATCAATAGCCGTGGGATTTTCTTTTGAAAGTATTGCGCCCGAATTAGTGGCAGCTCCATCCAATATCATGAATGAACAAGCAAGCAACCAACAAAATAAGGATCACATTACTTATTGGCAAAAAGTATATGCGTCTCAAGACAAGCCAATCCAATATTCCAACAAACTGCTCATCAATAAATTGCGATCTGCTCCAAACTTTTCCTAACATAATGCTTCTTCAGTTTTCGCCTCCTATGATTCATACCCCTGCGCATTCACCAAAACTCAATCACATTATGCAGATTATAATTTTTTTTTTGAAAAAACTATCCTAAATTTCATATCTGGCCGTAGTTTGTATCACAACTGTGCAGTGCCAAATCAGCAAGGTGAATTGGGCTGTTGCATACATGCATTCCTTGCTGCTTTGGCACCAGAAACATAATTGGTATGACCACTCACCAGTACTGATTGTGTAATACAAATGCGTCAGTTGCAATTTTCTTCCCATCATCGTTGCGGTTCCAGTGGTAGAGTGCATGTGTCCTGTTTATAATCTCAAGCGTAGAATGTCCATAGGCAGCTTCTCGGAATGCAGAATAATCTGGTTGTGGTTCTCTAAACCTACAGAAACCATGGAGCAACTGTTAGTCATCACTGCTTGCACAAAAAGTATTTGATTTCCTTATAGACGAAATGGAGTAACATCGCTGAAATTATAATCATGCATTTCGACTGACCTTTTAACTTATTAACAAAATAAAAATCATAATAAACAATATTAGAACAAGGTTCCTACCTTCCAGCAAGTCCTTCTTGGTTCCCTCCATCTCCAACAGTTATGTATACAGGAGCTGATTTGTCTGGTATGGGGTTCTGGTCACCACTTGTTATGTTGTAGTGTATATTTGAGATTCTATACTGAAAATAAGGGGAAAGAAAAACATGAATCTCACCCTAGCCATGAACGAAAATTGTTGAACACCAAATCAACTACATCTTATTATATAACAGGAGACAAACAGGAAAAACATAGAAGCTAAAGAACCATACCGATCTCTCATATGCATGGACATGGCCAGCAAAGATTATATCAACTTTGTAATGAACGAACCAACTCTCAAACACTACTCGCATGCTTTCACCTTCCATGTAATGTGCGTCATTACTATTGTAGATTGGAACATGCATAAGGACTATGAGCCAAGGTGTTTTTTCCCTGTCAACCCTTTTCAATTCTTCTTCTAGCCACCTAAATTGAGGTGTGTATTTCACTGATGACAAAGTTATCAACATTGCTGTAAGATATACAACCACAAAAGAGAAAAAAGGGTCCAGTCCCTTCTAAGAGATATAGAATCTAGCAAGCCTTAATGAGAAAATTGTATAAGAAGGAAGAATTTCAGTCGTGCTTTTACTAAAGCAGAAGTACACAATCAAAAAGGGAAGTATGATATTTTCTGTACATCGATCATCTATTTACTGCACCACATAGAATTATAATTAAAAAGGGAAGTACTCAGTTCACATATTTGCAGCATGTATAGAAATGTATAGTTACCAAATGGAGAATAACTGGACAGTACGATTATATGAGCCGATGCACGTCTGATGGCATACCAAAGAGGATTGCTACTTTTGGAGGCCAAATAAGGAGTAGCATACCGCTGAAGATAGGATTTGAAAGGAGTAACTTCTCCCTAGGATATGTAAAAATTTAATAGTTAGATAAGTAACATGATAGGAGTTTCGGGACACAAGACATCATGCATAT
Source organism: Prunus fruticosa (assembly GCA_018703695.1). Taxonomy (NCBI): domain Eukaryota; kingdom Viridiplantae; phylum Streptophyta; class Magnoliopsida; order Rosales; family Rosaceae; genus Prunus; species Prunus fruticosa. Next base: position 35,168,634 of record CM031923.1, read on the forward strand.
CAGTGGAATTTTACAACTTTTGTACGTCATGGAACCCAGACAGTTCTGAAAGATTTTGATACTTTACCAGATAAGGCATGAACTCAATTTCATGATTGCCAGCAGACCAAATCCATGGCTGATATGCAGTACTTTGCTCAACGAATCGACCCCATGTGTCCCACCGTAAACCCACTTCATTATACTGATATCTGTCAGCATAGGAAAGATCTCCAAGGAATAAAACAGCCTGTCCCTTACTCTGCATGTAATGCTCAAGAGTTGATAGAGAGTTAAATGTCTGACCCAAATCACCTGCAACATACAGAATAACTATTTATTGGGGGAAACAACAAAATTCAACATGATTTAATATAAACATTAATAAGAATCGTAGGATACAAGTATATCAAGCTGTAGTCACAGAATAGCCTAGCTAGTACCCACACCACTCCTCCTACCCAAATGTTGTAAGTTGTAACTGATAAAATTAAAAAAAAGAAGCAAAAGATAGTAAGAGAAAGAACGCAATTGCAGAGCCAAAGGTGGAACCAAGGACAACATGAGCAGAACTCATCTTAGATGTTTGGTTTTAAAACAAAGAAAGAAATGCATTAAAATGTAGAAGTAAATTAAAGCAAAATTTCATCAATAAGACCCCTTGCAGAGAGAAAACAACTCACCTATGATCCCAAATGTGTAACGAGAATTTGGGTCAATCTTTGGAGGTGTTGTAAACCAAAATTCTCGAGAAGAATCGCCACTCCCAATCTTGTAATAATACTTCGTGTCATGCTGAAAACAAGAAATAATTGATGTTTTATGGAAACTATAAGCAAGAGAAAAGACAAGTCCAAATATTGGAGACACAATAAGTCGATAAAAACTTCAAGTCTACACTGTTGACTGAGAGGACAACCTCACAGGCTTTGCATGATAGGAGAACCCAGAGAATGTTGATAATCTATTTATTCAATACAAGAAAGCATAGAATGATAATGTATGCGTAACCAAACCATGTACTATCAATTAATACAATCTCAAAGAAAGATTAAGCTACAAATGAAGTTTCTTTGCATAAAATAAAATAAAATCATGAGGGAAAACCACAACGCATATGCTACCTACTAGTACATTCACAAATGAATCATAGTTACCTCTAGGCCATCAACAAGGCAGTGATGGATGTAGCCAGACTTGTATTCGTAGAATGTGTAGTTCGTCACAATCCCCTCTGCAGAAAACTTGTATCCGTTCTCTGATGTACCATATTGCACTTTACTCGGCCCTGGTTCATCAGGGGTAACCCAGGAGATGATAACGGCCTTTCCATCATAGTCACCTTGGGTGATATGCACCTGTAATGAACGAGTGTAAATACAAAAGAACATTAGAACTCAAAACAGTAATATCAAGGAAGGAAATTATACCACTTGTGAGTAAAAAAAGAAGAAGAAGAAAGAAATTGTCCAGAGAAATGCGGAATCATAATTTCCGCATCCTGAATTCTGGAAAACAATATATGATGTTCCTAACTTTCTACAGTAATACCAAACAGTTATTGAGATAGCAGTGAATTCCTCACTTGTTGTGGAGCATTATGACCCTTCGGAACAGCAAATACTTTATTATCAAGAGGGATATCAACGGATGGATACTCGGATCGGATGAAAGTGCTTGTGATCCCCGCATTCCCGTTCCTCAAACAGCTCAAGAAGACGAAAGAAGTAAGAGTGAGTTGAAGCAACATGGGGTGCATCCTAATCACTGCTGCCATGATTGTTCATTCAGAAATTACAGTAAAACTAACTGCATCAAAAAGAAGAAGAAGCAATTCAGCCAGAGTGATGAGCATTAAATTTCTGAAATTTTGCAATCTAACAATAATAAAATCGTTCAAAGAAGATGAAGAATGAAACTTTATTCACACAAAGTGCGTAGAGATAGAGAGATGAAAATAGTCGATTTAAGTAAAACTTTGCAAATGCTAATCAATCAAGAATCAACCAATCCCAGTAAGATTTGAATTTAATTACAGCTGAACACAATCATTTCAATCAACATTCCAATCAACCATTAACACAGAACAAAAACAAAAACAGCTAAAACAATGAAAACGTCGCATGAACAGAGAACAAGTTGAGCTGGATACAAGAAGAAGAAGAAGAATCACTTACCACTGAATGAATCAGAACTAAATATTCTAACAATTAAATAGATCAAACAAAAATAAAGAAAAGTTCAGAGTAAGAGAGGGAGGGAGAGTACCCGAAAATCATAACTTGGTGAGATTGAGGAGAGCACAGACAGGGAAGAGAAACATATACTTATAATTGGTTGGAATGGAAGGAGGGGAAGGCGTAAGTTAGCAGCATCCGATGAGGTGACGTGGCGTAGGCTAAGGTAAGGATAGAGGGAAACTATCGTCTGCGCTGTGTTTGCCTCGAGATATTCTTCGCTCTGCAGAGCTGGCGAATTTGGAGTGGTCTGTTCTGGTGAGTGATTGATAAGCACACAATCGTGCGTCTGTCAGATCGTCTTGTTATTTTGATTCGATGAATGAATGATGTCTGGAGTTTTTGTCCGGGCCTCTTTAATTTTGACTAAAAAATAAAACCTTAAATTATTGATAATCCGACGTAAGATCCGTCATCACTCATCGGACGACACGGGCTCTGTAACTGAAGTCTCAAACTAACAACCTTAGGCTTATGAGAAGATTAGATTCTTTATTTGGTTTATTTGGTCTGCATATTCTCCCATGAGATGAGAGTATTTTATGCCATGTTTGGAAATAAATTTTTATTTATGGTAAATTATACTGAAGATGTGAATTGATGTGACCGTCTTTTATTTAAAAAAATTGCAAAACGTGTTCAAGTGATTAATTTCCTATGGCAGGGGCAGGCAGAAAAATGAATTGCAATTCCACATAATCGTTTTTTTGGGTCTGTTGGGGTCATCCACATCAGTTTTGGGCTAAACCTTACCTCTTGGGCTTCACATTCAAATTTCTAGCCCATGGCTGCCATTTATTGGGCCCCAGCCCAGGCTATTGTTTTGATTGGGCTCAAATTTATTGGGCTATTGTTTTGATTGGCTCAAATAAACCGAAGGACTGATTCATCACATTGGATTTTTGGACCAAAAACTCACATTGGGTTGACTTGGAAGAAAGAAGTCAATGAGAATCGAATCTCGATGCCTTCAAAGTTGGGCTGCCTTAGCTGCCTGCATACATGCGCACATGTGAAACACATGCTAAATCGCTATGAACTCGTGCTCTCGTACTCATACATGCAACAAAAATGATGAAGTCGTGCTCATACATGCAAACCCCCAACCCCCACCACAAGAAAAATTAATGATTGAGCCTCATTAACAGGACCCAACCGACCCGATCCAGCCCGGATCCAGAAATTATTTTGACAATTTTTCTTTTGGTTTACTTAAAAGTGAGTGAAAGCACAATTATTCTACTAAGCAAGCAACCAAAAGGATGGCAGCTTGTGTACAGAAATGGGTCATTCAAGAATCAAGAGTTGCCTGATACTCTTTGGTTCCGAATATGCTCAGATGACCCCCATAATCATATATACAACTCTTGACCCCCCTGAAAAAGAAAAAGGAACTCAAACTCAAGTTTGGATTTTGTAGTGCGTTGCGTACGGGTTGGGTTGGTTGGGTGGATGGCCAACGGGTTGTGGCCCTTTTATGCTGCTTAACTTAAGCCGCGGATTGGATTAAATTTGGAGCCTCACGTTTCTTTCACTGTAGAGGCCACCACCCAAGTAAATATACACCACACCACACCGCCGCAGCAGCAGCAGCAGCCCCTAATAATAGAGATCTCTGCTTCCTTCCTAAGTTCCCATGATATTTTAATAGTACGTGTCTGTCCTCGTGATGAGCTTGGGCAGCTTCAAGAAGAACTCAATATGTTATCAGCACACATAAAATGAGCATTTGGTCTCTCTAGAGTCTGTTTTACTCTTAATCTGTCAAATAAATATACTTTTAAAGCTTCAGAACCGAAAAAAAAGAGAAGACAAAAGATCAACTGTACTGCTTGCTAAACAAGTTAAGTACAATTAGCCATGAGTTTTCCTGTGTGCTCAGGCTCAGCCATTGTCTTCATGCCAAATTATGGACACGTTGACGAACAACAATCCTAGCAATCCATTATGCATCCATCACACCACACAACGTCCTGTCCTACATGGCCTTGTTCTAAGTTCTTCTTCTAAGTTCTACCACATATCTATATCTTACAAAGATTCTACTTCCAATGGCAGACACATGACATCGCTGTGTGTCAATCACCTAATTTCCGATAACTCTCTATTTCTTTCAAGTAAAAAGCAAACTAATTTAAATATTTTATCCCCCATGATGATATTATTGATAGGCTTATAAAAACACCACAAGCCCAAATTCGAAGCGTCCTTTTGGCATGGCATGCATATAGAGACGAAGACTGGTCGTTGAATTCAGACAACAACAATCCGTTCTCATCCAATTCTAATTATATCTTTAAAAACTCAATCTTTCTTCAGGAAATCAGGAGGACAGCCTGATCCGGATAGCCATGGAAGAGCTCCAACCAAAGCAAGGCAGCCCACGAGTTCTCAAGGTCCTCGAAGCTCTAAAACAAGCCTCCCATGAGCTCCAAACCCACCCGAGTCCCGACTCGGCCGATTCAAACTCGTCCGCCATTAATGCTCTGCTCGAGCTCGAGACCGAGTCTGACAACATCCTCTCCAAAGACCCACATCTGTCTACGCTCTCCCAACACCTCGCAACCCTCAAGAACCTCGTCGAGACCCTCAAGAAATCCAAAGGCCACCACAGCGTCAGGTCGTTTTTAACTCGATGCTGCTCGACTCACTGCCTGTCCCGGCTGGCCGCGTCGATCGAGTCAGAAATCCAGGCGTGGATCGACCGCGAGAGCTTAGAGAGCTTGACGAGAGCTCTGAAAGAGCCACTTCACAATGAGGACGAGTTGGTTAAGCTCGTGAATCAGTTCGAGGACCGAGTTTTGCAGGGTTTCAACCGCGAGTTGCAAGATTTGATTTTGAGGTCCAAAGTTTTCACTCTGCTCGAGTCTGTTCTCTGCGATTCTCACTGTTCCAAACGAGTTAGAGAACACTCGGCTTTCGCCATAGCAGCTCTGATTAAGTTCAACAAGGACGTGTTTGTGGGTCAAGTGCTAATGGGTCGAACGATCAAAGCTTTACTAACAATGGCTTCCCCGAATGCGATCAGAGTGCTATGTACCCTGATCAGATTGATAAAGTCTCCGCTTGTTGACGAGATTGAGTTCAATGGGGAAATACCCAAGATCATAAGCTTCTTGAACCGTGAAGACCTGGAAATGAGAGTGATGGCCATGGTTTGTATTCTTGAAATTGGGTATTTTGGGCGCAAGGAGGCCATTGATGCTATGCTTGGGGAGGGGGTGATAAAGAAGCTTGTGGAATTGCAAAGATCAGAGCTTGGAGGGGATTTGACGGAAATGGGTTTGGATGAGGATGACAAGGAAAACAGAGAGGTAGCTGCTGCTGGTGGTGGGGTTAAGGAGAAAAAGACAACAAGAGAGTGCAGGGAAAATAGGTTCTTCGAGAACCACCCGTTTTCTAGCTGTGTGGCGAGATTTGCTGTGCAATTGGAGGTGGGTGAAGGGCTGAGGCAGAGAGAGAGGAGGGCATTTAAGCAGCAGATACTAATGAGAGTTAGAGAAGCCTCCATTTCTGAGGCTGAGGCAGCCACCATTATTGCTGAGGTTTTGTGGGGGTCTTCGCCTTAAGGTGAAGAAATTGTTAAAAACTTGGAATGCAATTCAAAAGGAAGAACAAGAGTACAAAGAAATTCAATTTGTTGGTATGTTAGAGTTAAGTAAATCTTATATTATTATTTGTTATTGTTTCAAGTTAGGGATGAAGATGGTATGCAAGCACAATTTGCTTGTTAAGTTTCTCTGAGATTGGTGGTTTTGGGCTTCTGGGTTTTTACGTCATAGTTGAATGAAGCCTTCAAGGAATCAGGAATCCATTTGTATGCCGGGAATCTTAAGTTGGCATATGCTGCTGGGTTAGAGAACATGATTTGTTTGGTGTTACCAAACCAAAAAAATAAACACAAGACAATTCTAAAATAATAAAAAATAAATAAGCAAGCAGTCAGTTTGTTCACGTCACGTGTGTGTGAATTGCGAGGAGATAGAGAGATCGAAAGAGCAACATGAAATTAAGGCTTTTGGTCGATATTAATGTAATGATGTTTTATTGATCTAAAGCGTAGGAGACTATCTTAAAATACGTTAATATGATTGGTTTGGTAGTGTTTAAGCAGACGTTACTGTTTGAGATTGCCAACGGCCAAAAGTTAATATCTTAGCCAGAAAAACAATAACAATATTTATTTTTTGGTCAATCAATAACAACGTAAACAACATAGAACATAAACATATTGATTACCCGCTAATTCTATTTGAACTTATTATTTTGGGAATCAACAAACAACAACGAAAAAAAAAAAAAGACAAACCATCTCCACGATTTTACTGTACACTTATTGCCTCAATTTACTTCAGTACAAAACCTCTTCCAGAAGCTGACTGCTTGACTGGTTCTTGGAAGCTGGCCGCTTGACTGGATACCACCAGGTCAGATGAACTCAAGATTACTGCTAGTTAGGGCCAAAAATGGAGGCAGCTTGTTAGCCTTCTCTGCTACAGCTCAGCTCCCATGTCGGCATCTTAAGCGAGAGGGAAATTCTGGAACAAAGTTTCTGAAAATACCATATCTCCTTTCTTCTACATTTTGGTTAGCAGGCTCATACCTTTGTTCCAAATCAAGATAGTTTGTGTCCTCTTTAAACAAAAATAGCAACAAAACTTATCCACTCTCCCTTCATTCATGACTCGTACTTTTAACATCCTTCTTTCGTAAAAGGGCCCAGAAAATTGTGAAAGCCGCAACCATACTAAACTGCAAATGATCTGTGCTACTTGTTTTAATGCAAATCTTACCCATCTTCCGGCTATTTAGATTAGCATTTACTGACACTCTCAAATTTCTGCCCAGCCGGGACTCGGACTGTAAATTTCCACCCAACACCATCTCTTTGTTAAAAGACAGGAGAGTCATTGTCAGGCTGACATTGTCATTGCTCACAGGGTAGTCTCTACCCTTTAACGTAGCTTCAACACCACCACCATATGCCACTTGTTCAGGACCCACCATTTGGCCGGCATTCATTACAAATTTCAATCTCTTCCCAACTGATATGGTGTCTTCAAGCTTGGCACCAATGTAACACTTGTTCCCAAAAGATGTCAATGACACTCCACAGTCAGCAGTGTTGCGCCACAGCTTCCTCAGCTTTGTGTTGCTGTGAAACGTATAGATTGTATCTTTACCAGCAGATTGAACATCAAGACCTACAGTGTATGTAGTCCCACTGGGATCTGAGTAAGCTGCAGCACACTCGGATTGAATGCTAAAATCCTGCTTGTCCTTGCTCATCTGCCCTGCGACAGAGGTAAAGATGTTGCTATTTATTTGCATAGCTGTTTCTAAGCTTATTCCATCAAAGCACACATCATTATCCCATCCATGGGGATCAAGAACAGGTCTCATAATCCACTGATCACCCGTAACAAGGCAACGATATCTGTGTGCAGTACAATCAGATCCAAAACTAGGAGGGACCTCCATATCTGGTAATAAAACAGCCTCTTCTTGGGAGGCCTGCTGCCTATCAGAATTATCATTGCTCGCACAATTTTCCTCTTTGGAAAGCTTAATCTCCATCCGCCTACGGTACTCTTCCTTCAACTGTTTCTTTAGATAAAGGGTCTCTCGATAATCCAATTCATCAAGATAGTCTTTTTTCTGCGATTTTGTCAATCTCTCAAACTGGGATTTAGTCAGGATTCGGATTGGAGGTAATTGATCATACTCATCTTCCTCCTCTGTGTCTGAAAGCAAGCTCTCATCAACTTCAATGTCCACTCCACTTGGACTAACGACAGACCGGTGACGTAGAAGAGATGAGAGGAGATGGGGCAGAGAAGGCATGTGGCTGGCACTTGAGGGTTCCAATTGAATGCTGTCTTCAAATTTCATGAGAGTATTGACATCACCTAGAACTTTTGTACAAAGGCATAGCAACAGAAACTGAGATTTCCAAACCTGTCCATTTGGAAGTATCTTTTCCCCGATGATGTTTTTCTTACATTGAGGATGATTCTCAACCAAAAGCACTGGGTTTTCAAGTCTGGAGTCAGACACTGCCTGGTGTATATAGTGCTGCACCATATCTGTGCTTTGCCTCACATATGATTCATAGCTGACAGGATACCCATCAGGTCCTTCTGGAAGAGCAGAGGACGAATGAGTCATGACAAGAATGGTGCTAAACCATATTGCAGGCCCAAAAACTTCAGTTATTAGCTTCAAAAGGGAGGAGTCATTATAGCTTGCATTGATGAGGTCGAGGCGTTCGAAGAACAAAACGATGTCAGGTGGACATTTTCTAATGAATCTCTTCACGGATAGCATAATCTTCTTATTTCTGCGGAAATTACCCGTAGATGATGGCAAAAATCCAGGGGTATCAATGATAGTTACTCGAATCCCATTTATAGTTCCGACAACCTCCCGAATGTGATCTGTGCCAGGTCGAAATGCATTGGTGACAGTTTTCGTTTGATCAAATATAGAATTTATTGTGGCACTCTTGCCAACTCCTGTTTTCCCCAGGACAAGGATTCGAAGAGAGAAATCCATTTCAGGCAGGCCAGATGCCTCTTGTTCTGCAGCCACTGCTCTGGCTCTATCACTTCTGAGATTAACTCTTTTCAGATCTGACTCCTCTGCTCGTATCAAAGTTGCGAGGTGAATACGATAAAGAACCTTAGCCACCAGAAGATTGTTTTGTGACAGACCAAGCCGTAGGAGGAGGCGCAAGAACTTAACTTGAAGATCCCCAATTCTTACCAAAGGATCCATCTTTTTCTTACCAGAGCCATTATGTGATTGATCAGAATTTTCAACTACAACATGCTGGCGGGAGGGATTAGACTGATTTTCCTGATCACTACCAACTGAGGGTGATGTATCAGGAAGAATGGGTGGTGTTAGCGAAGTGTTTGAGTGAGCGGCACCTGAAAATCAAAAAACATTGACTACCAAATGAGGGTGAAACACAGAGATCGAAAATTGGTTTCCACCTTTTAACTTGGAAATTCTTGCAACTGGATCACAAGTATTTAGTCCTTACAAAATCCCATTGCCTTAGAATGACATAAGGGTTTGTTAAATCACTCTTCAAGAATAATAGCCATAAAGTACTGGAGGGAGAGCAATACCTTGGTCATCAAACCCTTCATGGGAAGGTTCCTCACGAAAGAAACTGTCACTGCCTGACAATGGCCGAGATGAGACCAAAGACATGGATACTAACTGAGAAGAAATCCAATCTTTAAGACTCCCCATCCTTCCTGCAAAATATTCCCAACTGAAAATCACATATGTCACCAACAACATTCAATCTTTCTATAAATCTGCCGGGCGCATAAAGAAACAAAATTTAAATTCAAATTGATTATTGAAAAGATTGAGGAAAAGAAAAAAGAAGCCCGTCTTAAGCCATAGCTCAGGCTTCTAGTTCTAGAGCCAGGAGCCTTGCTCTCGCAATTGAAGTAATTACAATACAAGACTGAAACATTTTCCACTAAAAATATGCATTTCATTGGAATCTTAAGAATTGGTAGGATAAGTTTTCTCAACAAAAAAAAAAAAGAATTGGTAGGATAAGCTGAGAAAGGAGGAAATGGAGGTTTACCTGGAACATACAAATTTTGCAATGAATTTCTTCTACTCTGCGCTTCCAAGTCGAAGAAGACGGACCATCAAAGGGGCATGACACAAAATCAAGAATCCGGACAGCTCCGAAGCCCTGAGTCGTTGAATCAGCAAATCATACGTTCGGTGAAAACGAAGCGCGACAAAAGAAAGGGGTGTGAGGATGAGGAAGAAGATGTAATGATGACTATGAGCTAGATAAGACACAGACAGAACCAAAGACTTCAGGTAAAAAACAAAAATTAAAATATTTGGGAGATTTTGCGCCCCAGAGGCACAATTCACAATTTCACATAAATAAAATAAAATAATACTAAATTAATTACGACAAAAAATAATAATTTTGCTTTTTATTCTTTCAAATAAACCTTTTCTTTTTTTTTTCTTTTCGATAATAAGTTTTAGCTTTGGCTTATGAAAATGAAAGAATTTCTAATTTTGGAACCTCTCCCACCAACTTTTTTTTTTTTCTTTCCCTGTTTGAAAGGCCGTTTCCATTTTTTGGGATTGACGGAGATGACTTTGTTCATGAGCCGAGGGAAATGGTGGGCTCGAGCTTCTATCTAATTTAATCTAAGGGCACTATCCCATCGGCAACAACCTTTGGGTTTTCTGTTGAGTTAAAGGGGTCGGCCACAAGGCCCAAACACAAAACAAAGTAACAAAGATCTAAGCCAAAGCCATAGGAGGCTTCTCAGCATGGGCCATCGTCAATCTTGGGTCAACAAAATTAAGTATGGACATGATTTTACCCAAAAACTGTTGTTCGACCGAGTGAAACGGGAAAGAAGAGAATCAAACTAAGGGCTTATGCTACTGGAGGAATGAGGATAGTTTCACATGGAGATGTGGAGCGGCTGGCAGTCAACTTTGATAGGAAAAAAGTCTCAATGTCCAAATTGGATGCTATGGAATAGAAGAGTAAAGTTCTCAACTCGCATTGTATCAAAAGCGATGTCAGGTCAGGTCTATGCGACCATTCAATTCAGAGAGCAGAGTCGAGAAAGTCAGCTAACCGCGTTTCTTGAATTAAACAAAGAAAGACAACCCCCACTTGTTTGTTTTGGCTTTTCCTGCAGGAACAAGTCACATCTTCTTCCTTTCTTCTAATACCTACCTTAGACAAAAGTCAGAATGTCCAAATATTATAAATAAATACTTCATATTCATTCTATCCACTTCCCAATTCATCTTCAAGAAGAAACAAAACCAACCCACAAAACATTCTGATCTTCCCAGAAACGTAAAGAAAAGAAAAAGATAATGGCTGAGAAGAACAAACAGGCCTCTCCATCAGCAGCAGCTACTAATGGACAGCACCCCACAAGTGATGAAGAATCTGCCACTTTGCATTCCCAGGAGCTCAAACGCAAGAAGAGAATCAAATTGGCAATCTATATTTTTGCTTTTGTTGTGGTTCAGATCATAGTTATCACCACATTTGCACTCACTGTGATGAGTGTGAACTCGCCGAAGCTCAGATTGGGCGCCATCAGCGTCCAAACTCTCAACGCTTCCTCTTCAACACCTTCATTTGACATGACCTTCACAACCCAAGTCAGGATAAAGAACACAAATTTTGGTCGCTTTAAGTTTGATGCTACCAATGCAAGGTTCATGTACGAAGACAGGGCTGTTGGGCAAGTTAGAATTCCCAAGAGCAAGGCTGTGATGCGTTCGACCAAGAAGATTGATGTGACTGTGAGTTTGAATTCCAAAGAGTTGCCAAGCAGAAGCAGGTACAATCTTGGCAATGAACTCAAAACTGGGGTTTTGAGTCTGAGAAGCGAAGCTCTGTTGGCCGGAAAGGTTGAGTTGCTGTTTGTGATGAAGAAAAAAAAGTCTGCCAAAATGGGATGCATTTTGGAGTTTAATTTGTCAACAAAGAAGATTCAATATTTGAATTGCTACTACTAAGGAAAAGCTCAACAATCAATCTATTTCTTGGATTTGCTCAGGACACTTTCGTTTTTGTTAATATTTTTTCTTTGTTCTTTTTTGCATATGATCGAAATAAAAAGTACAGCTGCTCCTAAATTAAGATTTCTATAATGTTAATCCCACCCTGCTTCCTTACAACAGGAAGAAGGCCCTTATTTTAATAACATCAAACATTTTTCATTTTCATTTTTAAAAGAATGGCTGGATATTCAACATTTTCCAAAGAGGAAAAAAAGCAAAATGAACAACAATGTAACACTTGGGTAGTCCTTCTCCATGTACTTCTTGTTGCACTTAAATTTATAGGGCTCCCCTTTCTTGATGGCCTTTTTTCCAAGTGATACTGCTCAAATAAAATTTTGCTTTGACGTGCCGCCAGTTGAACTGATTGGAGAGTTGCCACAGGTAGGGATTTTTACACAAGAACAACCAGTCCCCAACCACAACTTTCAAAATCTTTTACTGTTCACTGAGAGTGGCTCCAACAGCTACGACGAGTATAGATGCCCTTGAGATACAGTTACTACGGAGCCAACCTCCATCAGCTTGATTGCATACCAGCATTAATGTCTTTCACTAATTTCCTTCTGTTCTGATGCAGCTATCAGGTTACAACACCACCACAAAGCTTTATGTGGAACCCTTCAAACAAAAGAGACAAATTACAAAATGTTCATCAAAATATTACAGTGCAAACGATTGTTTCCTTAAGCTGCCTTCCAAATGAGTGCACATTGGAAATATACATAAAAGGAAATTGGAAAAACCAAAGAACAAAAGATACTTAGTTGTACCAACTCAGTATAGTGTAGTTGTAATAAAACATTGGATAATACTAGAAATTTAAAATTGGAGATAAGACCCCACCACAAAAGTATCTTTGCTGCTAGCTTCACTAAGAAGCAATTGAGGCAAAGATAAAATGGTTCTGCATTGAACAAATGGGTCCAGAAGTTTGGATTTTCGTATTTTGTAATTCCCAGCAAACAAAGAGAACAACAAAAATTTATGACCTTGAACAACAAGATATTACATGCTCAGCTAAATTCCACTTACCGAAAAGGTAGAAGATGATCACAATTAGTTCTTCTGAACGTTAAGAGCCTCCAAAGAAGGTGTTAGTGCAGATTCATTCTGGGATGGTTTTGGCAACAAGTCCTGTTCCTGCATAACTTGAGACTTATCCGCGTTCTCAAAAAGTTGCTTCCGCAGAACACCATGCAAACGCCCAAAAAGCTGCTTCTTTAAAGATTCAAAAGCCATGTCCAACCTCTTTAACTGCTCCATTGCATTAATATTGTACATGAACAAGCCATAGTAAAGATCAAAGCTATCTCCTGCTGTATTCTCCACTAAATTCAACAAAGTCTCGTAACCTTTTGTGTTGATTGGTGTCGATTCCAAACCCAATTTTTCCAAAATCCTTCCCATAGTGTGTGTAATGAATTGTGAACCTGCTGCATGCCTATCATGTTCTGCACAAGACATTTCCACCATTCGGCACCCTTCTCGTGCAAAGATATCAAGAAATTGATCACACCGTGATACCCTTGATTCATCACTTCCAACCCTGACCTTATCATAAACAAAAGAAAGACCATTCCACCCGTTTTTACCACTCTCTGGTCCAAACATAGGATGGGTACAGAGAATATCAAATTCCAGCGGCAAAGTTTGAAGAAACAGATTTCTTGGAAATTCTTTCACTGAAAGAACATCAACGAATAAAGTATTTCTCTTCAGCCTCTGCAGTGGCAATGACCTCAGAACTTTTTCAGTTGACAGAATGGATGTGCAAAGAAGTATCACTTCTGGATGCTCTTCACACAGATCGTCTGCATCAGAGAAGTAAGAAACGCCTAATTTCTGAGCCACATCTGAGTAGTCTGTTCGAGAAAAGGCTAGAACCGTATGACCTTGGCGTACAATCGTCTTAGCAAGGAACTGACCAAAGTTTCCAAAACCAACAATTGCAATCTTTAGCCTAGAGTTGTCATCAGAAATCTGTGCTTTTTGGTCATCTGACCGAACAATTTTTGGCGATCTGGAGGTTACCATTAAAAATTATTTTGTTAACAATTCAATTCCACTAATATTAGTCACTAGTGCCAAACAACAAATTCCACTATTTAAAGAATCCATATATCCATCAACTACACAGCAGATGAAATAGCCATCAAACTAAGAAAAACAAATTCATTTCTACAACAAAACATAAAAGAATGAAATTCAAAGCAATGGAAGTTGAAACTGTACCAACCTCAAAGCTTTTGAAGAAGATACCAATGCAGCTCCATTCTGAGCCTGCTTCGCATAATCCTCCTGCAAAGTTCTTGCCTTTTCTGCATTGCCAAACAATTGCTTTCTCACAACATCGTGCAAATGCCCAAAAAGCTGTTTCTTCAGGGCCTCAAAAGCCAAGTCCAATCTCTCCAACGTCTCCAATGCGTTCTTATTGTACATAAACAACCCATAATACAAATCAAAGCTATCCCCAGCTGTGTTCTCCACCAAATCCAACAATGTCTCATACCCTTTAGTATTTATGGGCGTCGACTCCAATTTCAACGTCCCCAACACTCTCCCGAGCGTGTGGGTCATAAACTGCGAACCCGCTGCGTACTTATCATGCTCGGCGCAGCTCATCTCCACCATTCTACACCCTTCTTTCTCAAAAATGTTCAGCAACTTATCGCACCGCGAAATCCTCGATTCTTCGGACCCAATTCGGACCTTTTCGTACACGAAGAAGAGCCCATTCCACCCGTGCTTAGCGCTCTGGGGCCCGAACATCGGGTGGGTGCAGACGACGTCGAAGTAGCCAGGCAGCAACTTCAGCAACAATGCCTTGGAGAACTCCTTGACGGAAAGCACATCAACGACCAAGGTGTTTCGCCTGAGGCGCTGAAGAGGCAGCGATTTGAGGACAGGCTCGGTGGAGAGGATGGAGGTGCAGAGCAAAATGACTTGTGGGTGTTGTTCGCAGAGATCGTGTGGGTCGGAGAAGAACGAAACGTCGAGGTCCTGCGCCGTTTTGGAGTAGTCGGATCGGGAATGGGCGAGGACGGTGTGGCCTTGGGCGACGAGGGTCTTGGCGAGGAACTGGCCATAGTTGCCGAAGCCGATGATGGCGATCTTGAGCATGTGGTCGTCGTGGAATTGGGCGGCGACTTTGGACTCGTAGTCGTAGAGCTGGGCGGCGTCGAGAGATTGGATTTTCAGAGACTTGGGGCGGAGAGAGCGGGTTCTTATTAGGCTTGCGTTCGAGAAAAGGTTGAAGCTTTTGGGGTTGAGAGAGAGAGATGGAGGGAGAGACGGCTTGGGAGGTGAAGGGTGGAGAGGACAGAGAGACAACATTTCGGGGCGACTGGAGAACTCAAAACTCTGACGAAGAAGTTGAGCTAAGAGGGTCCTGAGTTCTACAGTCGTATTTACCATTTACTGCCCAAATTCCACATCAAGAAATAGCATACTTTCGTGTTTACCATTTACCTCACCTTCGTACAAGTTTATTATTATTATTTTTTCTATTTTGAGAGTTTGAAATAGTAACTAATTTTTTTCTTTGTAGCTGCAATATTGTTGTGGACATTAAATTTGAGGGATAATAAGCGGCAAGGATGAAAATATCGGCCGATATATCCTTTTTTTTAGGTGGCGATATAGATACGCGGGGTAAGCCTATTTTTTCCCCCTTATCGACGATATATCCCCAATAACCCCTGATATCCTCTATATTTACCAATATTTCATGATATTTCCCGTTACCAGACAAATAACCCAGAGATTTGTCTTCAGTTATGAAAGTAATCATAGGTCCCAACCACAGAATCAATATCAAAAACCAAGCTCTAATACTCAGTAGCTTCTCCTTTCTTCTCTCCTCAGTCATTTCAGCTATATTTGGCTCTTCCCCTCCTCTCTCTGATTGCTCGGTTTCTTGTGTGTTTGATTTTATTTTTTGTCTAATCTTCTATCTCTCATTTCCTTTATCATTAAGTCTAACTCTTGTAATATAATGTCGAGTTATGTATTAATTGGTTGGGTTGGGTTATGTTTGAATAATGTTGTCTTTGTTGTGTTAAGTCTAATTGTATTTATTTTTCAGGATTTTCATCACACATTATATATACATAGATTTCATCATATGCATATCTTATACTCAGTATACTCAGTATATTTTGAATTTTATTTGTTCAATACATTTATTGATAATGTGCTTAATATCTATGAAAATTTCACTTCAAAATTTCATGTTTTTAAGCCAATATATGTCTTTTTTGTTGATTTTCCCCGTACCTAAAACGACATCGATATATCCCCAAAATATCCGTAAATTAAAGGCCCAATAATATATGTATTGCCAATATTTTCATCCTTGATAAGCGGACGAGTTATACCACGTAACCGTAGACTATAATTTCTCCAATTCAAGAGTTGGCTTAACATTTGCCCAACCAAAACCAGACGACGGTGTCGTTGAATGAGCACATTATAGAAATAGAATCATCCCAACAGGCCATGCATTAATCTATTAAAAAGTAAGAAATTGGGCAATAAATAATCATGATTAAAGGAGAGTTAGAAGAAAATCCAAACTCTTTACTAAGTTGAACCATTATCATCATCATCATCAACATCGTTATAACCAGCTTCATCATAATCACCACCCCCATCCCCCCTAGAAAGGGAAAAATTCTTTCGTCAATTCTACTTTTGGTAACTAATTCAAAAGCTAAACCAGCATGTTCTAAAGACTAATATTTTGCTTAGGAGATTGAAAGAAAGGGATCGCGAGTTTGAAGAGAACGAAGAATCAAACAACAGAGGGCAACTTCCCACTCGTCTGTTGCACCCTTTTTAAACTTAAATCTTAAAGAGCAGGCCACCGTGCGTAGCGAAGAACGGAGCAAACACAAGCGACTCGACAGCCATGAGCTTGATAAGAATGTTGAGCGATGGCCCAGATGTATCCTTGAGAGGGTCTCCAATGGTGTCACCAATGACAGCTGCTTTGTGGGGATCTGATCCTTTTGGACCAAGCGTCCTTGCATGCTCTGAAGCACCAGCCTATCAAACCAGACAAAATCCAGACCATAAGTCAAAGCATAAAAGCCAAAATAGGCATTTTTACCAACCATCAAATGCTTACCTCAATGTACTTCTTGGCATTATCCCAAGCACCACCCGTGTTGGATGCAGAGATAGCGATCTGCAAATGTAAATATGTTTGTTCAAAATTGTCCCAAACAACTGAATGTATATCAGCAAATTAGATGCAAGTCAAGCTTCAAAAGTTATCAATTAGGAAGTTAGCTATATATATAAAGACTCAATCCAGCAACTGCTTCAGCATTTACCTGTACACCAGAGACAAGGGATCCGGCAAGCACCCCGGAGAGAGTTTCCACACCAAAAAAGATCCCAACAATGAGTGGTGTAAGCATGACAAGGGCACCAGGGGGGATCATCTCTTTGATGGAGGCGTCCGTCGAAATCTTAACGCATGTAGCATAGTCAGGCTTGGCAGTACCCTCCATGAGACCTGGGATGGTATTGAATTGCCTGCGCACTTCCTCAACCATCTTTAGAGCTGCACTTCCCACACTCTTCATCGTCATGGCAGAGAACCAGTAAGGAAGCATTGCGCCTACTAACAAACCAATAACCACTTTTGGAGACAACACATTAACTGTTGAGATACCAGCACGGCTAACAAAGGCACCAAAGAGAGCAAGGGACACAAGAGCAGCAGACCCAATTGCAAATCCCTATAAACAGAAGCACACACGACTCAGAAGTGACATTTGATTTTTGATGATAACTAGAGGTCTTCGACTCCTCAGACCATAGATGGACAACGTTTTCAGGTGACTAAATGCATTCTATTGGCAAAAGGAGTGTCTTAAAATTTCGATTACCCAAAGAACTCGCCAAACCTTAAATCAAAATGTTCCCACAGCCAGAATTTAGACATAAAAAGTACAAAGGCAAGCCAGACTTGAGAAAAATTTCAAACCTTTCCAATAGCAGCAGTGGTGTTTCCTGCAGCATCAAGAGCATCAGTTCTCTCTCTGATTCTGTGGCTCATGCCTGCCATCTCAGCAATTCCTCCAGCATTGTCACTGATGGGACCATATGCATCAATGGCCAATCCAGTTGCTATGGTGCTCAGCATTCCAAGGGCAGCTACAGCAATCCCATACATAGCTGCAAAGCTAAAACTAACAAAAATGCTAATTGCAATGGCAAAAATAGGAATAATGACGGATTTGTATCCCAATGCAAGGCCAAAAATGACATTAGTGGCAGCTCCAGTCCGACAAGAATCAGCAACATCTTGCACAGGGCTACAGCATAATACAAAAGCAAGGAGTTAGATTAAAAGACATGTAATACTATATATGGGAGAAAGGTAAATGCCAAGAAAACTAGATACCTGTACGCATTACTAGTATAATACTCTGTTACAAAACCAATGATAAGCCCAGCCCACAAACCAACACCAACACATAAGAATAGCTGCCTGCAAAAGTATGTGACAGAAGCAAACCCATTAGGTTTTACAAGATCCGAAACAAACCTGATTTTGGATAGCACTCTAAATTATAAGGAAAAATAAGGAGCCCTTTAGTTCTTCTCTTGATCTAAATTATTATTAAGTCACATAGACATTTTTGTATCAATTAATCTAATCATCCTAACAAGATGCTGGCAAACATGGGCAACCAACTGCCTCCTCAAATCAACACAGAGAGCAGGCTGTAGAAAAAAATTTCACAGATGACATTGAACTATCCCAAAGAAGCAGAGCTTACCAGCTCTTCACAACTTTCTGTGTACCAAAATTGAAGATCGTGAAGGAAGATGGAACAGAAATCCATGTAACAATTGCAATTCCAACAGTCATCAGTACAGTGGAAATGATGAGCTGCCTCTTCAGTGCTGGTTCAATTTCATTTACAGCCTTGATCTCAAAGAAATCTGTTGCACACAGGGTGGTGAGCAAACAAACAAGGATGCCAACGGAACTGACAATGAGAGGATACAGCATTGCAGTTAACTCATGATTGATCCCAAATGAGGAAATGGATGCGACCACAAGGGCAGCACACGATGCCTCAGCGTAGGATCCGAAAAGATCAGATCCCATACCGGCTATATCCCCAACATTGTCTCCAACATTATCAGCTATCACCTGTATGAATGGGAAACGTAAGTTTTAGAAACATAGAGAAGGCAAATTATTAACTTAAACAACTTTCCAAGGGTGTTATCCCTTACAGCTGGGTTCCTTGGGTCATCCTCGGGAATATTCCTCTCAACCTTGCCAACAAGATCGGCACCAACATCAGCAGCTTTGGTATAGATGCCTCCACCAACCCTGCCAAAGAGAGCCATGGAAGATCCCCCAAGACCATAACCAGTTATAGCCTCGAAAAGGCCACCCCAGTCATCACCATAGTACAACTTGAAGACGTTGATAGCAATGTAAAGAACCAATAGACCACTTGAAGCAAGGAGAAAGCCCATAACAGCTCCTGATCTGAATGCAGTAATAAAAGCCTTCCCAACACTTTTTCTTGCCTCCAATGTTGTTCTGGCATTCGCATAAGTAGCAATCTTCATCCCAAGGAATCCAGAAACCACTGAAGTTATAGCACCAAGCAAGAAGGAAATTGTGCTAAAGATGGCAGTGGCAAGAGCTGGTTTGCATATCTTTGTATGGTCATATATACATGGACGGCTACTTGTGCTAAATCCCTCCACAGAGCCAAGGAAAACGAAAATCAAGACTGCAAAAGCCACCATGAAACCACCGACGTATTTGTATTCGGTGAAAAGGAATGAGGTTGCTCCTGTATCACACAGGCATCAACAAGTTAGTGAAGTAAACTGGATCCCAATGAATTTTTGTATACATATAAAATACAATACAATCACTATCGAGAATCAATGTTCATATGTAGATAACAATAATATATATTATTAAAAATAAAGGTGGGTCCTAACAATTGATGTGAAGGTTCCAGAACAAGCCACCATATCTGAAAAAGTACAAAATAGTGAATACGTCTATATTTCCAGTGTTCTACCTTACGCTACGATGATTCTAGTATGATATCATCAAATATAAAATAATTGAAGACATAAGCACATAAGAGCACACACACATAAACAAACCAAAAATCACAGAGCCAAATGGAGAAAACAAACGACGTCGGATCTACCAGAGCTAAAGAAAGACGTAGAATACAAGAGAGGTAAAATGGACCTTCAGAGATGGCGTTTTGAATTTCGGCGCATTTGAGGACAACGTTGTGGTCATTACCGCCTTCTTCTTCTTCGATGAGGTAATCGTTGTAGCCATTTTTGCCGGGGGCGTTTGAGTTGGCGTCTCGACCAGGCGAGAGCTTGACCTGAGAGACATACATCCACTGCACCACAGAGAAGGCGATGCCGATGAACGCACACAGCGGTATCAGAATCTCGGCCCCGATATCTGGGAGAAGCGTCGCCCCCATGATTTTACGCTAACAGAGAAAACAGAGAAAAAAAACAGAGGAAAAGGAAACAGAGAGGGCTTGGCTTGGAGGTGGGTGCGTTTGTGTGAGAGAGGGAGAGAGAATATGAATGAGTTTGAGTC
Source organism: Prunus fruticosa (assembly GCA_018703695.1). Classification (NCBI taxonomy): domain Eukaryota; kingdom Viridiplantae; phylum Streptophyta; class Magnoliopsida; order Rosales; family Rosaceae; genus Prunus; species Prunus fruticosa. The sequence goes on from CM031923.1 coordinate 35,189,070, forward strand.
TGTTGATGATTAGAGTGGGATTTATATATATAGGAGTCTAGGCAAAGAGGGCGTGTGGCATTTTTAATATTTGAAAATCTTAATATTGTTAAAATATAATTTGGTTGCCAATAAAAAAATAAAAAAAATAAATGAAAATATTAGAGAGATGGTAGAGTGATTGTGGCAGACGCAGATCTATAGGATTGTGTTTAGCTATGGATGGAAAATGTCCGAGTCTGAGGTATTAACTTTTGTCATAGTCAAATCCTTGCCTTTTCTTTTTTCTTTTTTTAGAAAATCTTTCCTTATTAGATCCTGAATTTGCTCCATTAACCTCTTTAAACAAAGTAATCAAGTTTCTGTTTTATCCCTCATTATCTTTTAATTAAAGAACTTAAAAAAAAAAAATCTTTTGAAATTAAAAGAAATAAATAAAACCAATCAACATGGTAATGATTCATTAGTTAAAATTAAATCTTAAAAATTCCTTAAACGGATAAATCTTTTTATCGTAATCGTTGATTGCATGAAGTAGTGATATTTGTATACAGGGGGTAGAGGATGAAAACATCCAAAATCCAACGTGAAAGTGAGGAACAATAGCGTAATCTTACAAAGAGTCACAACCTGAAACAATCACAAGGAAACAAATATATATAATTTTTTAAAAAGAATTATTGTCCAAAATAATACATAAGGGACAAAAAAAACTCCAGTGAAGTCAAGTGATGCAAAAATAGTGGCCTCGTTAAAATTTTACCTTAAAAAACGTGATATTTGTAAGCTTGATACACATTACTTGTTCGTTAAACCTTCCTTTAAAAAAAATGTGATATTGGTAAGTTTGATACACATTATTTGTTCATTATCTAAAGCATATCTTAGCTTTATTTTGTAAGGTCTTTAGTTCACTCTTTATTCGGATTATAAAAGTGTTTGCAAGATGCATGACAATGAAACACGTGTACATTTTCTTAATATTGTTACGAATGTGAATAAAAAGTGTTAGCACAACATATTCCTTTCACAAAAAAGAAAATGAGAAAAATAAGTTTTCATGAAGAGTCCCTCCCAACTAAAAAGATATTGTAAGACAACGACACCTTCTTTGAGCAAAGGGGAATCTCTGAAAACGACATATCAATATCATTAGCGAATTTCAATCTTATCAATCAACGACGCTTACAATTCACGATCATTATAAGAACGTGTCGTCGTGTGCACGGATTAGAATATATTTTAATAAATTTAATATTTCCTTAGATATGAAGTATTTGAAATTGTTAATAATTAATGCCAAGCAGCTGAAGCTGACATGGAACTTATTCGGATAACTCTTCACCGATCCTATTTTAGGCGCCTTCCGTGGCCCCAGTCGTCTTTTCCTCTTTATTCAGTTTTATCCTCTTTACACTTTTTATTATTTTAAAAAAAATTATTTGTAAACTTGTTCTAGTCTCATTTGTATTATTCATTAATTTTGTTGGCTAACACGTGTAATTTGTTAATTAAAAAGATACAACACATGTGGTTGGGTTGAATAGCAAAGACAACCCCATGTGGTTGGGTTGGGACGCTAGACATTGTATCTTATTATATTTTAATAATACTTTACAATAGCTGCATTGCATATCATGCTACATGGATCGATCGGCGAGTAACATAAAGTCTGTGCAACATTATTAAAATATTGTAAGAAGGAAAAGCCGCGCGCATTTATTTATTTATTTTTGGTTCAGGTTTTGTGAGTGAAGATTGGATGGTACCATCATGTACGTATGACCTTATATTTCATGCATGCACAATGTCTGCCTTCCCTTTCTCCGGAGTATATGAAAAGTGTATTTCACACACACACAATTATAATATTATGAAATTCAAATATTAGATCTCTAATCTGCAAATCAAAACTGCATTTAAGATATACGTATTGACGTAGACTGCTAACTTTAGATTGGCACACAATAACAATAACAATGTAAGAGAGAATTAGATCCAAGGTTATAATATTTTTGGAGTTCTTATATTAAATAAAACGAGTAAGCCATTAGATTTCTAATAGATTATTTCGATCACCAGAGTGGAGGATAGCCAAAGGAAGATGAAAATGATTATGCTTTTTATTTTGGGAAAGAGCATGACAATTGGCATGTTGTTTTTCTATTTGCCACATCAAATATTCTATTATAAATTATGGAAACTTCTCAAGTAATTTAAAAATGGTAGGTCACGTGTTATAGTAATCCATGCAACTTCCAACTTGAAAACAAAAGATCATCCGAAAGGAGGATGCAAGTGCCAAGTGCTTGTGGGCACGTGGACCGCATTGATGTAGAGAATTTCTAAAGTACTATATGTGGAAAGCCGTGTAAGTTCCTCTTTGATCTGTCCAATGCCACGCGGCGCAACAACAATCAGGTGTTTACGTGAAAAGTCATCGATCCTTTATCTTTTTTAAATTCATTCTTTTAAAGTAGTTTCCAAAATAGATATTGTAAAGGGTATTTTTATATAAAATATATCGTTGTCATGGTGTTTTTTTTTTCTTTTATATTTTCTTTAAAATAAAAATAGAAGAAAAAGAGCGGGTAATGCTTGGATCTTTATGTGGGCTGCCAAATTTGTTTGCTCATCTTCATGCCACCTATGATTGCAGTCCACTTTGGGTGATGATCAGGCTTGAGTTTCGAGGCCGACTAAATTTGTTCCTCTTGGGCCCTTGACAACTAATGAAGTCGTAACATTTTTTATCTTCCCCCTCAAAATTGTGAAGAAACATCTCCAAAAACAATTTCGAGTATTAATTTTTGTCTAGTTCAACTAAACACTAGAAAAAGTGAGATTTAAAAACTAAACAAAAAAATTAAGTGTACAAAAACGAAATGCCAATGGATGGAGGAAGAGCAAATGCAAAGGGGAAGGACTATAATGGTCATTATGGAGAAATGAGAAATGATGGTTTGGGTTGGGTTGGGTTGGGTCGGGTTGCCTTCCAAAAGCTCATGTGCACGTGTTCGCTTTTATCAGTTCATCAGAAACAAACTACCCAAATTTCACGACCAAAAACAACACACTCCCCCTCTCGCTGTCTCTGTGGGTGTCTCTGACGGTTTGGTTTCGACTTTCGTTTGCTACATTTCATTTGGTGGCGACCGTACGTTTTGAGTTTGAGAAAAAGGCACGAGTGTCCGCTGATACCGCAAAGCCACAGATCGAACTAAAACCTCAAAGAATCTTTGTGCTCTCTCTTCATCAAGCTCCGTCAGATTCAATATCCATCTTTGTTTACTATGGGCAAGAGGAAGCTGCCCTCTGATCACAGCCAGACCCACCCTCCCCCTTTCTCTCCTCATCCTTCGGGTACGCTTCTTTTTTCTTTTTTTTTTCTTTTCTTTGAAAATGCGCTGAAACCAAAGAAAAATGAAAGAAACCATCCTTTTTCTTGTTCTTGCATCATCGTAGCATATTGTACTCATCAATTATAATTAAAACTCCACCTTTGCTCTTCTTTTAATCAAATAAGGCTAAAGGAATTGGGGGCCTTGCTCAATTCAGCCAATTTTGGTGTGGTAAGAGGTGAATGATGCTTATCCTTTAATCAATGTTACGAATTTTTTCTGGGTTTCTTTGTTACTTTGTCATTGGGTTAATGGGCTTTTCTTTTTCGCTTTTCTTTTTTCTTTTAGTTTGCTAGTTGATCAATTACTAAATGAACGGGGCTCTGTGTTGGTTTTGCTTTATTAGATATTTCAGATATGCTGAAATCACAATTTTCAATTTCTGTTTTCTGCCAATTCGTCTGGCCTGATTCCAGCTTCAGAACAAAAAAATCGACTAAAAAAAAAGGTTCTTGATTATGTTAGAGAACTAAATGATTTTAAGAAGGATACATTGCCATTTTCATTTTATCCAAGTAAGTGAAATGTGAATGATATTTTCCTTTTCTTTTAAGATCTTGCAGACATCATGCCATGTTCTTCGGGAATGGAATTACTGTCACAAGAGGTTAGCTGTGCTTTTCCTGTTCATGTTACCAATATGACATTGCAAGTTTTTTTATTTTACATTTCTTCCTTTTCATGCATTAGGAAGAGACATGGTTATTTTTAATCTTTATTCTTTTTGTTTTTTCCAGAAACCTTTGCATTCTGTTGATTCTGGCGAACAACTAAAGTCCCTATCATCTGTACTGGACTCTACGGATAGTTCTTTGAAGCTACTAAACGCCCACCCTTCTGTTGCACAGCAGCATCATCCAAGCCTTGGCCGATCAACCTTCTTTAAACGCTCACGTCATCACTATGCCCATCAATACTCTCGGCGTAACTCAGGCAATCTTGCTAACACATCAACTTCTCGTGGAAAAGGAGTACCTTTACGTGATGATAAGCTCTCTTATAAGTTGGCTACTCAAAGCAACTCCGAGTCCAGACGTCATTCAGGTTTGATATTTGTTTGTCCTCTTTTCCTTCTGTATCTTCGGTTCAACTTCCATATACCTCTATGAAGTTCCTTAGTTTTGATGGAAGGTTTCGAGCATTAAGACAATGGAAGCTCTAGAATTATCACAACCAAAAGAATGCTACATGGATGACTGGAGCATTTGTAACGAGCTTATGTTTTCAGGATATTATTTCTTACTTAGAATCATAGGAATTTACTTCTTTTGTGCTCAGTTTCGTTCATTGAGCATGACTTTTCTGGAAGGATTCTGTGATAACTGTTTTATATTTTCTAGTTCATTTCTTCTGCAGCTTGACATCTGTAGTATTGTCTTTTTGCTGAATTGACTTTGTTTTCCCAATTTTCCCCCAGAAATTAGGGAAAACCCCTTTCTTCGGCAACCCAGAATTAGGTCTAGTTACTTGACAACGGATGCTGCATCACCTGATCCGGGGAAGATGGTATGTGAGATTTGTGAGAAGCTGTTGAGGCGTAAACCTTTCTTACTTGGTAGCACGCTGTCTTCCATTGAAGTCTCTGTTGTGGCGGTTTTAGGTTGCGGCCATGTTTATCATGCAGATTGTTTGGAGCAGAAAACAAGTTTTGAAGATAGACGCGACCCGCACTGTCCGTTGTGTCTTGGATTGTTGCCCAAGGTTGAAGATTCAAGAGAGCAGGTCTAGGGAAGGTGGTGATTGGATTGGAAGCCTTTGAGGCAGAAACCGTATTTTCATGGTAGCACCTGTCTTTTGCTGAACTCTGTGGCAACTTTTGTTTGTGGCCATCTCTCATGGCAGACTTGGGGCACATTACAAGTTGGAAGAAAGATGCAACCCGCCTCGTCCTTTGTGTGGGCCTGAGGTTCAAGGTTCGAGAAGCCAGGAATAGTTTGTAAAGTCTGCAACTTTACTCCATTAATAGCCTAGTACTGACTATCTAGATGAGAGGTCCACAGTAAGAAATATTGGAAGCTTTTGAGCAGACTAACTATGACAGACAAAAACTCTCGGTTTGATACTGTTAATGTAGTTTGTATGAAGTAGTTAATGACTGTTTTTTATGCCTGGCAGTTAGGGGAAGCAACTTTGTGGTCGTGTAATTTTCTAATGCTAGTTCATGTCATTTTCTGGATGCCATTAATAATATAATTTGTACATTCGTCTTACATGGATTTGTCTTTGAATTTTCTGCAGTATACCAGTTATTGAAAATTTGCATAGACAAAAGACTGCTCCTCTCCTGTTACGAATTTCTTAAATCTTCAACTTAATTTAATGGGATATTGACCTTGCAAGATGTGTTTTTTTCTTTAAAAAAAAATTAAAAAACAAGGTTTAGACTTTCTCAAAAGCAAAACAAACAAAAACAACTGTTTGCCCAAAGCTGGGGAAGAGACAGAAGCGCCTCTAGAAGTCCCAGCAATTGCCGGAGCAGAGACCCCTAGCCTTGTCCAAACACGATTGCAATCCTTTCCATCCTTCGCAGGATTGCCAAGTGTATGTCCTGTAACAGTATTCTCACTACTACACATTTCACGAACTTGACAATTCAAAGTTTCAAAAGCTGTATATGAATATAAAATTATAGGCTAATTGAAGAACAAAAGAACTCAACCACAAATCTAAAAGAGTTTGGGAAACTGTTAATCACCACTCTGCGCATTCATAATAAACAAGCATCAAAGTTATTATGATAAAAGATTACATGGAGGATGCACAGAGCAATACATACACAAGAGGACCTATGGGGTTGGGGTGGTGGGTGCCTTGCACGTTGCTTTGTTATGCCCAACTTCCTTGCACCTAGCGCAAGTAACTGTCCTTGTGATCACACCCTTTGTTCTGGTCTGCTTTTTCTTTTCTTGGTTTTGTGGCTTGGAGATGCATGGAGGAAGTACATGCAGAGTCTCTAAGTCAATTGTGTCACTATCCAAGGGCTGGAAAGGGGCCGATGGGTTTATAGATTCAGAATACGTCAACTGAAAGTTGTTGGCTTTGTAGTATCTTGAACAATAATCATATACATTCCTACCAGTGCAGTTAAAGACAGCAATGGCATGACAGCAGGGTAGGCCGGTTGCTTTCCATTTCAGACAACTACAGTCCCATTTATCAATATCCACAACATTGATGGAGTCCTTGTGAACCTCAAAAAGAGTATCAGATGAAAATAAGACTTTAAGACCATATGCTTGAAGAGTTTCTTGTCGCAACTTTTCCTCCTTGGATGGGGTGAGCTTTGTAGGCCATCTACTTGAATCTGTTCGACGAGTGTTTATCAACTCCATCAGCTTACAACTTAGCACTTCGATCTTCCGTGCTATGGGTAACTCCCGTACTTCCTCTATCCACTTGATGTATGTCTCTGCAACGTCGTATGTCACATGGTTATAGTGCTCACCTTTAAATAATGCATTTGTCCAACATTCTGGTTCAATTTGCAGGACCCAGTCATAAGCCTGTGAAGAAACCCGTCTAATTTGATCAGTACTTGTTTTAAAACCATCAAGTCGGACTGCATGGGCTGCAGCCACAAAATTGATTGGCAATGAACCCTTCCCATCTCCATGGAATGGACCCTTCAAGTTTTTCTTAAAGCTTTCCAGAAGGCGGTGCAATGAGTAGCCATGGTGGGCATTCTCAAATACCTCAATCACTGATTTCTTAAGTCCCTTCTCTCTATCAGAGACAAAAGTTGAGGATTGTGAGGTTGAAACCACTGACCTTAACTGCTCCAAAAACCAACGCCAATTATCATCATTCTCAACGTCTACTATAGCAAATGCAATTGGGAAAACACCGTCATCTCCATCCAAAGCTGTAGCGGCCAAAAAAGTCTCATGGTATTTTGATTTTAAAGATGTAGCATCAAGGAAAATAATGGGGCGACAACCATTCTGAAAACCACATATTGAAGCATGAAAGCAAACAAAGAGACGTTGAAATCTCCTATCATCACCAGTGAAAAGCGTAATATTACTACCAGGATTTGCCTCTGCCATCTTCTCACAAAACCTAGGTAACTGGTTATACGCCTCTCTATATGAACCCAGAAGTAGCTCCCTAGCATCTTCAATTCCACGCCATACTTGAGTATAGTTCACCGCAATCCCAAAATCCTGAAGAATGCCATTGGCAAGTTCTTTTGGCTTGAGATGTGGGCTGTCTAGTAATCTGTCTTTTATGATGCTAACCAACCAACTTTTAGTCGGATGATAAGATTTCCAGAACTCCCTTCCACATGTATGTATTTTGTTCATATTCTTTATCCTAAACCTTTGAACAGATGAGTCCCATGATGCGTGAATTCTCCAGGAACAGCCTTCAGCTATACATCTGCCACTTGCACGGTTAGTATCATTCTTTTTTAACCTATACATAAAACGATGAGCAATCGCATATTTTTGCAGTGCATCACGAAATTCTTTAACACTTTTGAATTCCTGTCCAACCCCAGTGATACCATCTTTCCATAATGTGACTAGTTTTTCAGGTGGAACATCATTTGATTGCCCTAGAGTATCCTGTATATGGTCACTGCTAGTACTACTATCTTTACAGGGAAGGGTATCTTGTTTCTGACCCACATCATCAGTTTCTGCAGTAGTGTTGTGGCTAAGAATATTCTTCTTCCGGGGCATAACTTTTCTTTTCTCCCCAACATGGTCAGTGACAGCAACAATGGTAGGACCATCAGCACCAATTTTCCAAGCAGCAGTGCGTCTTCGCTTCTTAACAGTATCAGCAGGGGTAGCGTTCATATCAAATTCATTCGAGCTGTGGACATTTGCATCAGCAGTAACAGTAACAGGATCAGATGGAATGAAACTAGGAGCATCCACTCCACTTGGGCTTTTGGTTCTTTCTTCAACAGACATGACAGAGCCCGTTTGTTTTGATAGAGGAAGAGGGGCAGGGACAACTGGGATGGCATTGGCAGCTGCAGAACCCACTGCAGATTTAACATCAGTTGGTGCTGTAAGAGGACTAGAGTGTAAAGCAGTAGCTGAAGTAGTGGAGGCAGCAACAGGGGTCACAGATTCAGCCAGTTTTATCCCACATGCCCTGCAAGTGATAATTTAAACTATCAATGCAAGAACAACTTGCAAAAGTGCTGCAATCACAAGTCAAAATTCTTCAGTTACAGTATAGGGGGAACTGTCCTCATTTCCTTAAAAGCCAGGAAATCATGAAAGCAACGCCATTTTGCTTTTTTATGAAATGACAACAGTATACCTCTTTACCTGAACTGGATTTAGCAGTAATTTCAGGAAAGTATATGCAACTAGACAAAACAAAAGAAATACCTTCTTTGTGTGCTTAAGGCTTCACTGTCAAAACCTGCTTTCCCCATGACAAAAACATCAGCAGTTACTGATTTCCCATGGAACTCATACATCCTTTTTAGGTCCTTATCATTGGATAAAGTGATAAGAGTTCGCGTATTTCCTGGGAGAAAATACTTCATGGATATAGATTTATATTCTAAATTCAACATTTCAGCCAATTTAAACTTGAGATCATCAAATACGGTTTCAAGATTGATATCTACCGCATGTGCCTCTCCACCTGTATATGACATGGATCCATCATCCTTTATGACGAATTCACCACCGGACTGGCAGATTAAGATAAGCTTTGTCCTCGCCATCGCAAGGAACTTCAAACATTCGAATAAAAGGAATTAAAAACCAGTATACAATTATGCTATGTTACCAAAACTATCTACTAAATTTACTACAATCTAATAAGATGTACCTAAAAGCCATTTCAAAACGCATTCATAAAGCTGGTGCAAACATATGCAGGCACGAAAACAATGCAAAAACCCAGTTCAAAATAATAATGGAAGCAGCACATCAGCATTCACATAAAAATTACTGATAAAGAAAATTGACATAAAATATTACAGTATCGAAATGATCATAAAAGAGCATGTGGCTTATCATCTGAGCCCAACTTTACATCAACACGACGCCAAAATCAGTGTATTTCACGCCGAGTCAACGGAAAACAGTTTAAAGAAAGTCAACAAATCCAACCCCGATGATCATTTAATGAGCAATCTAACTTAAGTAAGCCCCTTTTTCCCGGAAACCCTGAATTCTAAGTCCAAGATCATGACTTCAAACCAAAAACCCACGCCCAAGATTATAAGCACGCTAACATTTGTTGAATTGATTACTAATTTACTAGTACATGAAATTTATTTGTTACCAACTTGCAAGAAACACAGTATTGGGAGAAAAAATTTAACTCTTAGCTGTGAGGAGAGAGAAGAAAGAGCTTACCAGAAGAGGAGGTGCAGGGTGTGATGAAAACCCTAAATTTTGGGGCCTTCTGGAAATAATGATAAAACAGGTGGATGATTAAAGACTTGGAGCATAGAAAGGGAAGGGTGTGATAGAAATGTAAGTAAAAAACTGGGCCTGACAAATGTCAAAAGAGGCTCCTTTTGGATTTAAGGGAATTTGGTTGAAACTGGCCAAAGGGAAATTTGCTTGGATGCAGCACCAGTGCAAGCTTGGACGCTGGACCATGATTCTATGCTATCCACGTGGCCTTAATAAACCATCATTTCTCACTACCAAAAAAGAAAAACTAAAAAACGAAAAGGACTCTAGTCAAGTAGGAAGAAAAAAAGACCTTAGATCAATGATTTTAAATTTGAACTTATATGTAGGGGTGGGTACGGTATGAATTGGATTGATTTCACTTTAAAATCGTGGCTAAATCAATTGCAATATAATAATTTGGATTTGTTCAATTTTAACAAAAGTCACAAAGAAAACTGAACTAAACCAATTAAAGACAGTTTGATTTGGACAGTTTGAGCATGAGTCTAATTCTCTTTCCTTTTGCATTTTTTTTGTTAACATTGTTAGCTCAAGTGCCAAAAACAAATTCACAACTTGCTCCATATGTATTATTTTGTTTGGATGAATGAAATTATGACTTTCCCCTCAGAAAAATTTGATATATTATTTTTTAAACAGTATAGCTGTCCGCTATACTATTTTTTTAATTTAAAAAAAGAGTATATTTCAAGCTCAGTCTAATTTAGAGTTACAGACCAGACTACTGAGACAAACCTGCAAAATGTAGGCCAGCGTCCCCGCAGTTAGGAGCTATCATCATCGCATAATGCATTACATCGAATGTGAGAGGTACTTGACCAATATACTTAAGAAATGGTCGTCTTTATTAGTGGTTGTGTAAGTGGTCGTCTTTATCATATATTCTGTGTTGTTCAGGATCATTGTCTTCTGGGTTGTGTCAAGACTTAGCCTTTGGCTGGTTGTGTTGGGTGTTGCTTGGATTATGGGACTCTTGCTCCTTGTGGAGGATTGTAGCGAGTGTAAAGTTGAATTCAAGCTGATCTTATTAGGTTGAGGTAAATCTGATCTTATTAAGTTAAGTGCTACAGTTAGCAAAATCATAAAGTTTCGCATTTTGATTATAGAAATTTCATGTGGGTTTTACTTTACCAAGTGAAATATAGCTTTAGGGTGCTTTGGATCTGTTGACGCATGGTTTTACCTCACTTGGGTGGGCCTCTAATGGGCTGCCATGTCGGCAGGCCCAAGGAGAGAAGTTGGTTGTTGTTCTCCTACAAAAGGGACTCTCTCCTCTTGCTGAAAGGGGGACCCCAAAAAAGACAGGGAGCCAAGAGAAGAGTGCTCTTGGCAACTCTCTCTTTTCCTCCAGATCTCTCTCCTCTCCCATTTGTAAAGGCTCTCAAGCCTATCCCAATATAATCTCCATATTCAAATACAAATACAAAGCTATAAGCTATAGTCGATGTAGCCCCATTATGAGTGAACCACTTAAACACTTGTGTTATGTGTGTGATTATGTCTCAATCCGTTGGGTACAAATTCGCTCGTTCACATTTGGAGCCATCTGTGGAAAACGCGGCAAAGATCCATGTCGTTCTCACCATTTTGTTACTGACCGTGAAGCACCTTGAGCAACCAAGAGGTCCACCAGAAAATCTGTTCCGATTGGAGGCAACCCTTCATCTCTTGGTCTGAACAAGGCCTGTGATGCATGAAGAATGCCCTTCTCTGTCACGACACACCCAACCTGTTGCTCTAGCCAAGTAACTATGAAGACACCCATGTGTCTCCTCTGCCAAAACATTTCATGATAGGTCCCACCATTGCTGGACTTGGGGGCTTCTCTCCAAATACAAACACCCAGTCGACAACCTCATTCATTTCTCTAGGCATGATCAGTACCATGTGCCTTCCACCTCCTTAATTACATGCTCCTTTGTGCTGGGTTTGAGACCATTCAAAGAAGATGAGAAATCTCTTCTCTCATTTAGTGATTTTACAATAAAATAATATCTAAACATAAATATCTAGATATAAATATCTAAACATAAACTTAATATCTGTGATGGGCTATCATAACATAATATCTTATGATATTATATTGTTATTATGTGTCGGTACATGAACCAAGTTATGACCACTCTGCATGGTCGCCCGCCACTTTGCATGGCCGACCTGATCACCGTGGATGAGCACTAACCACCTTGCATGGTCGTCTTTCACCTTGCATGGCTGACTCGACCACCGTGGATGAGCGCCGACCACCTTGCATGGTCGCCCTCCACCTTGCATGATAGACCCGACCACCATGGATGAGCGCTGACTACTCTGCATGGTCGCCTTCCACCTTGCATGGCCGACCCGACCATTGTGGATGAGTGCCGACCACCTTGCATGGCCGACCCGACCACCGTGGATGAGCGTCGACCATCTTGCATGGTCACCTTCCACCTTGCACGCAGACTTGACCACCGACCACTTTTCATGGTCGCTTGCCACCTTGCATGGCCAACCCGACCACCAAGCACGACGACAAAATGGGTTCGTTTCCACCGACCACCCAGCTTCGCCTCTGTCACTCCTCAATTCTGACCAAACCTCACCATTGTTGCCAACCTAGTCTCATTGCCGCCCACCAGACCTTACCACCATCACCGACCAAGTCTCATGGTTGCCCGCAACATTAGCTTCATATGTGAGCTCGGCTTGACCTCACAATCTCCACCTTATCCCAATATGGCCAACGAGAAACAAGGAAAATTATATCACCACACGTGTGCTCAGTTAAGCACAAATGATGACTATCTCGATGCTACAAGTAAAGGATTACACATACCTATTATTATCTAAATTACCAATTAGTGTGTATTATCATGGTACCATCATGTCATAACATATATACAACTCCATTACATTGCCATCATTACATGGCATACATCGCTGTCATTTCATGGCATAGATGGCAACCATGACACAACATACATTGCCATTATGATATGACATACATCGCCACCATGAAACTACATACATAGCCATTGTGGCATGGCATACATCGTCATCAAGTCCTTACATACAACACCATCATCACAACATTATGTGATATTTGCTTGGCTCGGTCTTGCTATCTTCATATATGAGCTCAAGCTCAGCCACACCATCTCCAATATATCTCGCCATGCTTAAAGAAAGGGAAAATATTATCTCCATACATGTGCTCGCCTCGGCCTTATTATATCTTCATATATGTGTTCGGCTCGGCCTTATTATATCTTCACATATGTGTTCGGCTCGGCCTTATTATCTCTATATGTGTGCTCGGCTTGGTACCCTCTCCACCTTGTACCACCATAGTCAAAGCAAGATAAGGAAAATTATATCTTCATATATGTGCACGGCTCGGCCTCACTAGCACCAACAAATATATGCTCGGCTCGGCCAAACACTGGTCTTACTTGAAAGTCCCTAGCCAAGAAGTTATTCTCGACTGTGAATTTGGGGGCTTCTGTTGACGCACGGTTTTACCTCACTTGGGTAGGCCTCTAATGGGCTGCCACGTCGGCAGGCCCAAGGAGAGAAGTTGGTTGTTGTTCTCCTTCAAAAGGGACTCTCTCCTCTTGCTGAAAGGGGGACCCCAAAAAAGACAAGGAGCCAAGAGAAGAGTGCTCTTGGCAACTCTCTCTCTTCCTCCAGAATCTCTGTACTCTCCCACTTGTAAATGCTCTCAAGCCTATCCCAATGTAATCTCCATATTCAAACACAAATATAAAGCTATAAGCTATAATGGATGTAGCCCCATTATAAGTGAACCACTTAAACACTTGTGTTAGGCGTGTGATTATGTCTTAATCCGTTAGGTACAAATTCGCCCGTTAACAGGATCTAGCCAAAGTCCACGTCTTTGGATAGTTTTTGGTACTTCATCTTACTCATCGACTAGATTTGACTGGATTTCGCAACTTTCCCAGTATTTCTTTGCATTGAGAGCATTTGGTAAGTTGCATTTTCAAGCCTTTGGTAGATTTAAAATCTTTTGAGCTCTTTCCAAGTTCATTGAAGATAAGAAAGAGGAAAAAAAATTATCATTTTTGGTAGTTAGCCGTAGTTTGGCTTTCGGGAAATTTATGGACCTAAATGATGGGAGCAAAATCCAGTAAACACTTGTGTTATGTGTGTGATTATGTCTTAATTCGTTAGGTACAAATTCACCCGTTAACAGGATCTAACCAAAGTCCACGTCTTTGGATAGTTTTTGGTACTTCATCCTACTCATCGACTAGATTTGACTGAATTTTGCAACTTTCCTAGTATTTCTTTGCATTGAGAGCACTTGGTAAGTTGCATTTTCAAGCCTTTGGTAGATTTAAAATATTTTGAGCTCTTTCCAAGTTCATTGAAGACAAGAAAGAGGAAAAGAAATTATCATTTTTGGTAGTTAGCCGTAGTTTGGTTTTCGGGAAATTTGTGGACCCAAATGATGGGAGCAAAATCCAGTAAAAACAAGGGTGTTGACACCTAAGCACAGTCATCAAGCCTTTGGTAGATTTAAAATCTTTTGAGCTCTTTCCAAGTTCATTGAAGACAAGAAAGAAGAAATTTTTTTATCATTTTTGGTAGTTAGCCGTAGTTTGGTTTCCGGGAAATTTATGGACCCAAATGATGGGAACAAAATCCAGTAAACACTTGTGTTATGTGTGTGATTATGTCTTAATCCGTTAGGTACAAATTCACCCGTTAACAGGATCTAACCAAAGTCCACGTCTTTGGATAGTTTTTGGTACTTCATCCTACTTATCGACTAGATTTGACTGGATTTCGCAACTTTCCCAGGTATTTCTTTGCATTGAGAGCACTTGGTAAGTTGCATTTTCAAGCCTTTGGTAGATTTAAAATCTTTTGAGCTCTTTCCAAGTTAATTGAAGACAAGAAAGAGGAAAAAAATTTATCATTTTTGGTAGTTAGCCGTAGTTTGGTTTTCGGGAAATTCGGGAAATTCGAGAAATTCGGGAAATTTGTACTGCCCTTGAGCAATGTCTGAAGCGTGTACCAGATGATAATTCAAGCAACAGTTTGACAATTTGAGGAAGAAGTAGAAGCTGGAGCTGAAGAAGAGGTGTGAGAGGACCCTAAATCTATTGCAGCTCTCCGGTTTGTGCTCAAATTAGAAAAGTCAAATCCATCTTTTGCAATATCTTTGATGCTGTGATGGATGAGTTCTTGTTCCACAAGCCCTCAAAACTCGTTTTGGCTGTTCTTTTCAAGTCATTCTTCAACTTTCGATCTACTGCTTTCAGCATCTCCACTGTTATATCTTTAGCACCTTTCAAGTCCTTTATCTCACCCTCAACATCAAAGCATTGAGCTGCAAATCAAGGATTTTTAAATTAGTTACCACATACATTAATTCAAAATAAGCTAACATCATGCACTAATGCACTTGTTACTTACTTAATACTCACCACATCCAAAATCACCCAGCTTTGCTTCTCCGTAATGCAAGAGGAACACGTTGCAAGGCAAGGCAATAAGTCACCATGGATGAATCCTTTTCCACGGAGATATACCAAGCCTTGCATGATACCCTTGGAAATATTCCAGTATGTTTTCTTATCCAATTTTCCATTATCACGCAACAAATCTACTATAGATCTGTTTGTCACATAGTAAAACTATATGTTATAATCACAAATCAACTTAGTGACACAACAATTAATTTTCTTTATACCTCTCACGAAATTCCTATTGAATGTAAACATGGGGAACATCAGGGTATTGTGATGAGCTCTCTCCAAGTAATCCCAAAAGTAGGTGGCTCTACCTATGACTAGAATTTAAAAAAAAAAAATTGATAGAAAAACATATGTGAATTTCTTAATACATTTATGTAAACATATTTACTTGATTAAATTAGGATTGATTGCTCACCGTGTAATAACGGACAACATTGGAATGTTCAAGCTTGCACAACGCATGAACTTCCCTAAACAATCCAAGCATGATACATTAAAAATAAGAGTTAATTATAATTATAATATAATATGAGAAGTGCACATAATCATAATAATATTTTTTAAAAAAAGTCAAATACTTAATGACTGTCTCAAAGCTCATGTCGTTTAGACCACCGATTGGGATCATCTTCATGACATAGAAGTTTTGGTCAATCTTGTGCTGGCATTTGTAGGCACAATCGAGGGGATTGGTAACCCCTAGGGTATGTATGGATCGACATGGATCCAATTGATTGAATCTAGGGGATTGGTAACCCCTAAGGTAATGTAGGAATCGGCATGAACCCAATTGATCACCCCAGAGGATTGGTAACCTTATGGTGATGTTGGGATCGACATGAATCCAATTGATTGCACCAAGGGAATTGGTAACCCCTGGGGTAATGTAGGGATCGACATGGACCCAATTGATCGCAATTAGAGGATTTGTAACCTCATAGTGATGTTGGGATCAGCATGAATCCAATTGATTGCCCTCAGGGGATTGGTAACCCCCGAGGTGATGTAGGGATCGACAAGGACTTAATTGATCTCCCCAAGAGGATTGGTAACATCAGGGTGATATTGGGATTGACATGGATCCAATTGATTGCCCCTAGGGGATTGGTAACCCCCGGGTGATGTAGGGATTGACATGGACCCAATTGATCGTGGGTTTCATAACTTTCTCGTTCTTCTAATTTTCTTTTTGTTTATTGGTATTGGTTCTTTTGATTGTTCAAGTGTTTGATGTTTGAATGTTGGGCTTGATTGGTTGGGTAATTTCATATCTCCTTATAGAAAACTCGTCCAAAATAAGGCTTTTTTTTCGTGTCTCACCCTTATTTTTTGGGGCTACCTCTCAGCCTGTTGTTTTGATTATGGCTAGATCTCCCACCTTTGGACCATTGTTGTATGTGTTTTTGATGAGGTTTGGTGGAAGATCTAGGTAGATATCATTTGGATCTATTTTCTGTGGAGGTGTAGTTATTGGATCTAGGTAGGTCTAGGTAGATCTTCCATTGTATGGTTATTGTGGGATCGTGAGTTCCATCATAGGTAGAAGGAAGTTTTTTATTAGGGTAATTTACATGTGGCAAGGCTTGACTAATTATTTGAAATTGGTACCATGTAACTTCCGCACACCTGATTGGACTCCAAAAGGCTGAATACTCATATAAAACCATATTCTCTCTCCCTCGCGTTTCTCTCTCTCTCTCTCCTCCCTTCATTTCCTAACCCTAGCCACAACACTGCCTCTCTTCATGTCTCTCTCTCTCGCTGAGATTATTCTTTTGAGATCTTTGTGTGTCTTCCTGCCTTTTCTACTATCAGGATTGATTAAGTTTATCCTTTGTTGGAGTGGAAAATTTCGGTTATTCCAACAAGTAATCTCGTAATCAATATTGAGAAGCCGGACACCATCTTTGATTGCCATCAGTGAATGAGGGGGTACCTGCAAGAATACACTCCGACGCTCAAGTCAGTATGGGTATAATCGCAGGAGAGTTTAGAATATTGTACCTCATTTTCTCCTCTCCTTGGGATGTTGTGTTAATTGGTCTTTTATAGGCAGTGGAGTCTTGGGCTCCAACTCCCACATTCCTCATTTTTCTCCATGACTCGGGATATTAGATGTCATATTACTTGATTTTCTTCATTCCCCTAAGGTTAGAATGCGTGAGTAGTGGGTTATTGCTTATATAGTAAAATTTGCTCCCACACATGCCCATTTTTTCTCTCTTCAGACACGATTTGTTCTCGGGTGTGGATAGAGAAAATATTCATTATGGGAATTCGTTCCATGAGAGATTTCAAGAGGTGTCAAGTAATATAATAAATACATTTGTTAACTAAGGAACATAAGGAAATATAAATTTTGTAATTTAGAAGTAAACTAAGTTTGTTACCTTTTGACCACGACTAAGCAAAGATTCATGAGTAAATCATCGCCTTGAGAAGTCCTTGAGTTGTGATATGTATTGTCAAATTTGGTGAACTTTGGTTGGGATCGGCAAAGGATCCAATTGATTAGGATCATAATATGAAATATTGATAATATCGAGGATATTTCTATTTTTTCGAATCACGGATATTTCGGAACGTATCCATATACATATCGTATAAATATCGACAATATCGACGATAATATCAGAAAATATTGATGTCAATAATTTCGCACACACTTCAGCAATATTTTGTCAAAATATCGGTGTAATATCGCTAAAATATCGAAAATATCGATGTAAAGGAAAAAAAAAGGAATTTTTTTTTTTAAAAAAGGGTGAAAAAAAACACAAAGGGGATTTGAATCCCTCCCATTTTACTCAACACCTTAACCACCATATCACTTATGTTTTTGTGATAATATGCTAAAATATTTATATTTATATATGTTAACAATTACATGCAAAACTATTTTGAGGGATTTGTCATTTGATGACTACTCTTCACAATACACTTACTCTACACATAGAGATGATGAAGATAGTGAAAAATTTGAACCTCATAGGAACTCTAGCTATGTGGTACTAAGTCACTCATGTATCTTATCATGCAATGTATAAAGTGGAAAATATTGTAGTAAATCATTATATATAAATGATTATGGTGTGTTTAATCTTTTTTCATTAATTACTACATACTTTCTACACTCACAGTGTTTGCCAACTCGCTGTATAATCAACTTAAGTCAGTTAAATCCATCATGCAATACATTTCCTTCTAATTTTTTTGTGATAAACTAATAGATAATTGACTAAATAAACATTCTCCAAAGTTTCAATAAAAATTTCCAAGTTTTTCTAACAATTTTCGTGGTTTTTATTCAATTTTTATCGATCTCAATAATATCTCAATATTTCCATTGAAATTTTCGTATTTTTGGACTACCGATATTTCTGATATCATCGATATTTTAGACCTTGATTAGGATTAACTAAGGATCCAATTGATGGGCTCCAGAAGATTGATAACTTCGAGATGATGTAAGGATTGGCATGGATCCGATTGATGGTCCTTAGAGGATTGATAACCCCAGGGTGATGTAGGGATCGACATGAACCCAATTGTTCGCCCCAGAGGATTGGTTACCTCGGGGTAATGTTGGGATCGGCATGGATCCAGTTGATTGAACCTAAGGGATTGGTAACCCCTAGGGTAATGTAGGGATCAACATGGACCCAATTGATCACCCCAGAGGATTGGTAACCTCATGGTGATGTTGGGATCGATATGAATCCAATTGATTGCCCCAAGGGGATTAGTAACCCCTGTGGTGATGTAGGGATCAACATGGACCCAATTGATCGCCTCTAGAGGATTGGTAACCTCAGGGTGATGTTGGGATCGACATGGATCCAATGGAGTGCCCTCGGGGGATTGGTAACCCCTGGGGTGATGTAGGGATTGGCATGGACCAATTGATCGTCCCAAGAGTATTGGTAACCTCATGGTGATGTTGGGATTGACATGAATCCAATTGATTGCCCCCAAATAATTAGTAACCCCCGGGGGATGTAGGGATCGGCATGGAACCAATTGATTGCCCCAAGAAGATTGGTAACCTCAGGGTGATGTTGGGATCGGCATGGATCCAATTGATTGCCCATAGGGGATTGGTAACCCTTGGGGTGATGTAGGGATCGGCATGGACCCAATTAATCGCCCCAAGATGATTGGTAACCTCATGGTGATGTTGGGATCAACATGGATCCAATTGATTGCCCCTAGGGGATTGTTAACCCCCGGGTGATGTAGGGATCGACATGGACCCAATTGATTGCCCCAAGAGGATTGGTAACCTCCGGGTGATATCGGGATCGGCATGAATCCAATTGATTGCCTCCAGGGGATTGGTAACCCCCGGGTGATATAGGGTTCGACATGGACCCAATTGATCGCCCCAAGATGATTGGTTACCTCAGGGTGATTAGGAGAATGTATTTGTTCAATTTATAATTTGAACTATCCAAGCACTTCTAGGCTTACATTCTCATTCTTAATGATAGGACTCCAAATCATGCATCCCGAAATAGGACATGTCATCTCCTCCATGCTGGATAAACACCAAGAAATTAATACAATTAATCGGATAGATTATAAATCAGTTTTTTTATTTGTTTAATTTATTTTACATGTGGCAAGGCTTGACTGGTTATTTGAAATTGGTACCATGTACCTTCCGCACCTGATTGGACTCCAAATGGTCGAATACTCGTATAAAACCATATTATTTCTCCCTCACATTTCTCTCTGTCTCTCTCTCCTCCCTTAGTTTCCTAACCCTAGCCGCAACACACTGCCTCTCTTCATCTCTCTCTCTCTCTCTCTCTCTCTCTCTGAGATTATTCTTTTGAGATCTTTGTGTGTCTTCCTGCTTTTTTCTACTATCGGTATTGATTAAGTTTATCCTTGTTTTCTATTTTCTTAATGCTTGTCAAGTAGGATTGTTTATGACAAAGCTTAGAGTAATGGCTCCTGCTAAAGGTACCTCCTTTCTCATGGAACTGATATATTTTGTATAATACCCCAAAAAGGAAGAAAAAAAAGAATGTGGGTTTCATAGCTTTCTCGTTCTTCTAATTTTCTTTTTGTTTATTGGTTTTGATTCTTTTGATTGTTCAAGTGTTTGATGTTCGAATGCTAGGCTTGATGTAAGGATGGCATGGACCTAATTGATCGCTATTGCGTCGATTCAGCTACATCCTCAACTTGTGATGCTCGCAAGTGCACGAGCCGTTTGGTAGTATAGCATATGTAAGTGCGAGGTCGATCCCACGAGGATTGGTGATTGAATAATCCAATTCAGTTTTCCTACACAAAACAGAAAAACAAGAAAGAAAATAAATAAAACAAGAAAGAAAGAAAAGAAAATAACTCAAGCAAATAAGTTCCCAAGTTCAATTAGATTAACGGATTGATTCTAGCTAAAGTATGATTAAGCCATGGTGTTTGGTCCTAACATTGTGTTCCTAATTCCCTAATTTGATCATTTGTTGTCTAACCTAAAATTAAGCATTAGGAGCCCATTAAGCATAGAAGAACAATTTAAACAACCAAGCATGTATCTAATCCCTGTTGTCGAATGTCCATACATACTCTTCCTATTCATAGTTCAATTCGAATTAAAGTATGGTGTCTACTCTTAATTCAAATCAAGATAGCTAACATGCAAGCCTAAATGGTGATCAATAATTCAAACTAGCATATTAACTTATAAGCATAATGAATAAAAACAAAAACCATAATTGAAATTTAGAAACTAATTAAACTTGAATACTTAAGAAAGAATATACATTACAAATAAAATTAAAGTAGACCTTGAAAACTTGAAAGAAAATTTAGTAAAATCATTTTGTTACAACAATTGACAACTTGAAAGGAAACTAAGACTATTTGAGGGAGAGAAGGGAAGGGAGCTCTAGAGACGTGTTTGAGAGCTCCCCCCTTGGGGTGTGTTTTATGAAGCTTGAAGACTTCTTTATTTATAGGGCTAAGAGGGAGGAACATCATGATGAATGTCAACACCACCATTGTTACCTAAAGCTCAATGAACTAAAAGATAAACACAAAAAAGATTAAAAGCACAAGTTTAACTCAAAAACATAACCAAATCATAAGCTAGAATGGTACAAAATGATATACAATTATGAACCGATCAATCGCCCCAAGAGGATTGGTAACCTCAGGGTGATGTTGGGATCAGTATGGATCCAATTGATTGTCCCCAGGGGATTGGTAACCCTGGGGTGATGTAGGGATTGACATGGACCCAATTGATTGCCCTAAGAAGATTGGTAACCTCATGGTAATGTTGGGATTGACATGAATCCAATTGATTGCCCTCAAGGGATTGGTAACCCCCGGGGTGATGTAGGGATCGACATGAACTCAATTGATCGCCCCAAGAGGATTGGTAACCTCATGGTGATGTTGGGATCAGCATGGATCCAATTGATTGCCCTCAGGAGATTGGTAACCCCCGGGTGATGTAGATATTAACATGGACCCAATTGATTGCCCTAAGAGGATTGGTAACCTCAGGGTAATGTTGGGATCGGCATGGATCCAATTGATTGCCTCCAGGGGATTGGTAACCCCCGGGGTGATGTAGGGATCGGCATGGACCCAATTGATTGCCCCAAGAGGATTAGTAACCTCAGGTTGATGTTGGGATCGACATGGATCCAATAATATGTTTAGGTATTGATATGAACCAAATAGTTTGTGGAGTTATGAGGCATACCGTATTCGTTGTACTTTGATAATGACTAAGTAGTCGCCCAAGCACCAGCTCGTGGAGTGTCTTGGCTTTGGCACACACTTCTCCTTATCATCAACTTAGTTGATTTTTGTTGGCCTTTGAAATATAATTTGGATATGCTCCCTGTTTATTTTATTGTTAAGCATGATTGGCGGTTAATTCTATGCCACTAAGTAACTTAGGTCTGTGTCAAACATCACTTTTCCGTTATTCAACCACTCTGAGTTGAGATGATGGATCTTTAGTTTTTACTCCAATTTTGTTTGTGAAGTTTCCATAAATTGCTCTTGCATTGCATAGTGGGATCACTTGAAACCTTGACATACAGCGTTGATCTATTACACAAAACATTAAACTTATGTGATCACTGATTGTCTAACATGGTATCAGACGATTCTATGCAAGTGATCCTAAGTTCTACCCATGTTCTCCACTTCTTTGTTGGTTTGCAAGTGACCTATGGGCATGCACTTATATGTTTGTCTCTTTCCTGCCATACACTATTTGGAGCCAGTGCTTGTCTAATAGTAGGAACTTTGAATTAGTTAGAGAATTTAGATTAAACTTTTGCATTTTGTACTACTAGCACATATAACTATACATGCATGAAACAACAGATTGCACCTATATTTGCCATTAAGGTTGACTTTTGAATTTGATATCTTTGTGTAGTAGCTATAACCTCATTGGAGATACAACTGAGGCAAATGTTAATCTGTTTCTGCAGAGACACAAGTGAGAAGTGACATAATCTGAAACATAATAAGATTGTTTCTGGTATCCTAGAAGAAAAGCATGGCATATATGACTTTTCGCAGGAGTACCATGGTGTTTGTGGGTTTCACGGTACCCAACTTGTGCGAGAGGTGGCAGCCTTGCAGTATGATACAAGTGACAATGCTTTCCGCATATTGTTATCATCGCTGCTCATGATTGGAAATTAAGTTGAAAAAGTATGGAGATTCTAGAACCTGTTGCAAGTCAAAGTCGCTTCTTTCTGGGAGTGGAGGAAAAGTCAATGCTGAATATGATGCTTGGAAACTTTCAAGCAACGGGGAAGAGGCAGAGCTATCAAGAAATCAATGGAAATAAACTATGGTCTACGTAGAAAATGTGTGTAAAGCAATTTTATAAATGCAAGTTCTCAAACAATTAGAAGCAGTTTGACCATTTCCTTATATAGATATTTATAAATAAATCCAATTCTAGACATGTATTTATAAAAAAACTCAAATACTATTTAAACATAGAAACACACCCAAAATCAACCCCACAATCAATAATTATATATTTTTTGGGTGTGTTTATAAATGGGTTTTGAGTGTGTGTAATGATGGGTTTTTGGTGTGTTTATAAAGTGTTTTGGGTGTTGGGTTTTTTTTATAATTTCAGCCCCCATTTTGGGTGTTTTAGTGAAACTCCCTTCATTATATCATATAGTAAAAATTAGGAAGAAGCTGAGTACATTCTTTCAATGCAAAAGTTTTCTACAATGGAGACGCATTCGTAAGTTCTTAAACTTCATCTTGAAACCTTGTGAGGACACATCAAAACGAACTTAAGTAGCCTTGAGAAATCATTGTGTCAAATACAAGTCATTCCACCTAAGTTGCTTTTAAACAAGCCAGAGAAAGATCTGAATTTATGAGAACCAATTTCCGGAAGAGAAATAGGATGTAGTTCACTTACATTTTCAAGTATCGGCATGCTATAAAGCTCCACAAATTTGTCCCGAAGTATCTCGTTCATTTGGTCCACATCACATGCATGAGTCCAGAAGAAGGAATCATGCACCCCTGCAAGCATATTTTAACACATATGTGAGACTTCAAACATACTTCAATATGTAAGTGAGAACTAAAACCAACATACTTCAAAAGAGACTATGTTTTGATGAATCTATGCCCTCTAATCCTCTAAGTATAAAGCACTTCAGCAGGGTGTAGAGACTAGCCTTTTTCAACTCTTTAAGCTCTGTTCTGAAATGGGTTTTTGTTAAAATGGAGGTGGGTCTTGTTGGGTTGCTCAGAACAGCTTGGATTGCAGCGATACTGCCTATACTCAAAGCTTCTGTACCTTCTTCTAGGTTGAGCTCATTTCATGGAGCTGTTTTGGAATTTTCCAAGAGAGGGAAGATCATGAAATCTTTTTCTCAGGTTAGTGATTGAAAAAACTGAGTATAACCACCCGGCAATACTATTTCTTTAAAATAAAATAAAAATTAAAAAATCAAGTATCGCAGCGCAGCTATACTATTTCTTTTAAAAAAATTAGAAAAACCCAAGTGTAGCCGCACGGCTATTATTTTAAAACAAATTTAAAAACTGTATATCGCCGCCCAGCTATACTATTTCTTTTAGAAAATTAAAAAAACCAAGTATACCCGCGCGGTGATACTATTTATTAAATAAATAAATAAATAAATTAGAAACACCGAGTATAGCCGCCTGGCTATACTATTTCTTTTAGAAAAAAAATTGAAAAACGAAGTATAGCCGCACGGCTGTACATTTTATTTTAAATTAATTTGAAAAACCGAGTAAGCTTAAATGGGTTGGCTCTTGGGTGCTTTCGGTTTCAAGCTTAAATGACACATAGCGAGTAACTTTATTCAAACTAAGTATGATTTAATGACCAATATTCGTCGGGGTAGACCTGTGCTGAAGAATATTCGTCATTAGGAGAGGTGTAAAAAATAAATAAATAAATATAGAAGTTTAATATCTTTAGGTCCAATAAATTTTTATTTTAAATTTTCTTCTTAGTAATTAAATGATATCTTAGCATTATTTAATTACATTAATCTGTAATTAGGTTTTACTTATTATTTATTTAGTGAATAATTAAATATTTTAATAAACTTCATAAATTATATTACTTAATAAATGGTAATTATTTAAAAAAAAAATTATTTAAATTTACTCTCTTCTTTTTGTTTTTGCCAACTTCTTTAGTTTAATATATGTAATTAAGTAATATCTTAGCCTTTCTTAATTACTTTAATTAGTAATTCTGTTTTAATTATTATTTATTTAGTGAATATTTAAATATTTTACTCATTTTATAAATTACTTAATAAATAGTAATTAATTATTAATTATTTTAAAAAAAGATTTATACAAAATTAGTTTGGGTAAATCCAAGTCTTCGAACCAAAAACCCTAGCTTTCAAACTTGTTCCAAAATCTTTCTCAAGTTCATATATTTCAATCAAACTCCAACAAGTAATTGATATTGTCGAATCACGTTGTGACTTGGATTTAAGTCGCGAGGCTAAAATCCATTTTTGGAATACTAAAATATTTGGGTAGTAAAACCAAATTTCTAGGATTTCTATTTTATTTAATATTAATTATTCACTAAAGAAATAATAATTAAAACATAATTACTAATGAAAGTATTTAAATAAGGCTAAGAAATTATTTAATTAATAAAAGAAGAAAAAATTAAAAAGGATATTTTAAGAGTATAGCCGCGCGGCCGGACTCTATAAATATAATATTTTAAAGGTATAGCCGCGCGGCTATACCCTTTAAATAGCATAATCTTGATTTCTCTTTTTTAATTACTTTTTTTAGTAGTTATGTGTTTAATTATTATTTATTTAGTGAATAATTAGTATTTAAATATTTGATTAATTAAAAAAAATTACCATTTATTATAAGTATATAATTTATGAAGTTAATTAAAATATTTAATTATTCGCTAAATAAATAATAATTGCGAAACACTATCCTAGGGCTATTGCAGTTCAGATGAGTTAGAATTATGTTTTATTGTTTTCCTTTTAGAGTCTACTGTTATTATGAATAGAACAATCAACCTTCAAACCATGAACATATTCTCAGTTCGGCTACATTCTGCAATATATCATCACTTTTTATTACTAACAAATGACTTCCAATGCATGAAGAAATATGACTTCTACCTGTTTAATGAAGAGAAGAAAATAAATGCACCGAAGATATATCAACAAATGTATTTATTATTCTCAATGTGCTGTAGGTTTTCCTGGATTCATCTGGATGACATAGTGAACCTGATATATGAAGCTCTATCCAATCCATCTTATAATGGTGAAGATTTCATTATTTGTAATTTTAATTATAGTTTTAGCAAAGTACAAAAGGATTGATGTTGGAATAAAACCAACATACTTGCTGAAGCTGATGATTCCTTCTGTTTTCATCTATAGTTTGCTAGCACATGGAGATAACTACACTTCTAAAGAGTTGTAGTATACTCTATTAATCTAACGTAACGTTTCATATCATTGTATCTTGTTCCCTTCTGAAAGCTACTCTAATTAACTGACATATGCAGTCACGGTAGATATCAAATGTTTTCTTTATTACCATACCTGTGTACAAATATACGATAAAAGTGTTCAGCTTTTCAACAATTACAAAAATCTCAGGAGTTATCAAATTTTCACCTAGGCCATCCATATGTGATACTGGTTCTCAGAACTTTTCAACATATTGAACGCGGTTGTTAAAACCTTAATCTCAGGAGTTATCAATGGAACTGCACCCAACCCCGTTCGATTTGCAGAAATGTGTGAACATTTGGGAAATGTCTTGGGTAGGCCTTCATGGCTGCCTGTATCAGATTTATCCCTGAAATCGGTCCTTGGAGAAGGTGCTTCTGTGGTAAGAATTTTCTTTATCTTCTTTTCATTTTTCTCCTGATTGCATATTGCTCAGAAACTCAATAAGGTCATTGCAGGTTCTGGATGGACAAAGGGTGCTTCCAGTTAAAGCCAAGGAATTAGGCCTCACGTTCAAGTACTCTTCTGTGAAAGATGCTTTAAGATCCATTATTTCACAATAAGTGACATAATGTGACAGAGGAAACATCCATGGTTCTTCATTCTTTTAGGTATTGTTATAATAAGTTGCAGAAGAAGGATCTTTCCTTTTCATTCTTTTTGTCAGATATAAGAAATTCAGATTCAAGTAATCAAGTGAGATTTCGTTCCTTGTATTGTAGATGCTGTGGATCGGCTGTCCTGGCTCCTTAACCAATTACAAAGTTTTTAAGTGTTACTGTATTATCTCATGCCTCTAAAAACAAAATTTTGAAAGTGTTCTATATAAATCACGCTACTTCCAACTATACGGCGTTCTCTTGATTCCGTATCATCAGCAATTTTTATCAGGATAGGGGGATGGGTAGAGTGTGGACTGATGGCTGGGGAGGAAGGAAAAGTAGGAGAAGGTTAGGGAGAAGGGTTGCACGTAGGCTGCGTATAATTTGGGGTTTTGAACTTGTTTTCAATTTTAATTAAGTAATTTGTTTATTATTGTTTACCCTAAAAATATCCAAGCCTTAGAATAGGCTTGAGTTGATGTGATTTGTGAGCATGCCAATATTAGCAGTAGAAAACCCTAAACTTAAATGAGAATTGTAACTTGCGCATCAAGTAAATAACTTTAATCAAAGCAATTGTGAATTGAATGGAGGTTCTTTTCTATGCCCCAAAGACAAGACAAATGAGGACTTTATAGTCTCTCCAATACAAGGAAAGGGAATAGAAAGCAAACAAAACAGTAAACAAAAAAGGATCAGAATAGATAGATCTTAAGAATAGGGACTACTACCACATTGGATCACTTCTGGATTGATTAGAAGGCTCTTGAAATATGGGCAACAAATCAATCCACCCAAACCGATCCAATCCAATCCAATCTAATTTTAATTGAAATACTAGTAACGAACCGACGTACACCCCAAGGTCTATGAGTTTGTAATGACCCCTAGGTCTATGAGGTTGTTAAAAAAAAATAATTAGAAAAACCGATTCTAAAGCTTAATTTCAATCCAAGTGCACCCATAATCAGCTTTATAATTTCATTTCATCGTTCTTAGGGCATTCATTTGAGTTATCATGCTTTTGTTGTGATGTGTGACCATAGCAAACCTAACAGATTGCACTTGACTACATTGCTAGTGATGTCTGCATAAAGATTCAGATAGATTCATTCAGTAACAAAATTCAAAGCAATAGTGCGTCGCCTGCAAATGCAGAGAAATTAGAAAGATCGAACTTGACTACATTTCTAGTGATAATCTTATCTTTTGAAAAGCTTATTTAGTTATACAGAACTACATAGTAAAATAACTTACCTTAACAATGTGAACAATATAAGAAAAGCCACCGAGATATACACAAGCATCGATAACTCCTTCCAGTAAATGTTGTGTGATATAGGTACCTGAACAGAGTTGTTTACAAATTCAATAAGACAGAATCTGAAACAACTTCCAAAATTGCAGATAACCAAGGAGATGTGCGCTTTAGAGTTTTCTTTTAGTTCATATTAGTGCATAATCTCTAAACTTGGTCTATATATACACTCACCGCCACGTTTGGACTCCAATTCCAACTGCTTTTCTGCTTCCTGAAAGTCATGTGAAATCTCAAATTCCTTGTTAGTACGTTGGTAACAGACCCTACTCATTGATAGCCCAGGAGATCCGGATAGTTGTGTGAAGATCTTACCTTCTTCATCATTGTCTCTTTCTTCCATGTTTATGTGCCTTTCATTAAAGCTTTTGTCTGTACCAGCCAGAACTCAGAAGAATATCTAATAAGATTATTGGGAGTGTATATTCTGTAGAAAATGTAATATACTTCTAATAGTCATAGCATATGTACTCATATCATTTGACAGATTCAAATAATTAAGCCTATGTTGGTATAAACGGTAGCAACTATCTCTAAATGTTACCAATTGCTCTTTGTTACCTAGTGATGGTCAGTTTTTTCATTGTGAAGTGCATGGGATTGGGATGTAATAATGACATTACTGTTATATTTTGAATTCCAAATTCCAATGCCAGGAGGAGCAGTGCTTGATTGGGATCGACGCTTCAAGATTATTCAGGGGTGTTGCTAGAGGGCTTCTTTATCTCCACCATGATTCCTGTTCGAAGGTAATACATAGAGATTTGAAGGTCAGTAACATTCTCTTGGATGAGAACACAACCCAAAACTTTCAGATTTTGGATTGGCACGTATCTTTTAAGGCACGTAGAGTCTAGCAAATACTCACATGGTTGTAGGAACACTGTAAGCATCAATCTCTTTCTTTTCCAGTTCTCATAAATCTTCTTTAAAAGTTAAATCCCTGAACACACTGTCACTCATATCTGAATAAATGGCCTAGGCGGGCGCTAGGCGGGCGCTGAGGCGGGCTAGGCGGTCTAGGCGGTTGAGGCGGGCGTTGGCGCCTAGAAGAAAGACAATGCCATTTTGGAACTCCAAGGTCTGGGATGAGATGACGATGGTGATATGAGGCAAGAGAGAGAGACGACGATGAGATTGAAGAGGACGAGAGGTTGCGTGTTATGTTTAGGGTTTAGAAAAGGACCTGGGCAAGAGAGAAGGGCCTAGGCTTCAGAAAATACAACATTAAATGAATTTTGCAATATGAAATCACTAAATTAACCACTAACAAGTAACAAATAACAAATAAATATTCAATACACAAAATTTCAGGTACATCTCGAATGCTGAGTATTGATATACTACGGAGAATTCAAGAGACACTCTTCAAGAATATATCATAAACCAAGATCCATCGGAGCTATTCATCTATAATTTTGATAGCATATTAATAGCAATGAACAATATCAACATCACAAACAAACTCGAGGAAGGAGGATTTGGTCCAGTTTACGAGGTGATTGTTTATTTGTTTTTCTCTTTCTAAAGGAAAATATAGTATCACACAGCTACAATAACAGATAAGGACATGAATGGAGTGATTAATTTGTAAGCACCCTACGAGAAGGGAAGGAAATAGCAATAAAAGGACTATCTAGTAGCTCAGGGCAAGGCATAGAAGAGTTAAAAAATGAGACGTTGTTGATCTCCAAGCTCTAACATAGAAATCTTGCTAGGATCATGGGCTGCTGCGTCAAAGAAGATGAGAAGATACTGATTTATGAGTTCATGCCAAACAGAAAGCTTGGACACTCTTCTATTTGGTTAGTTTCACTGGACTTTATCTTTGTAATTTGCCTACTAACTTAAAGCCACAAATGAATTCACATGAACTAAATGTTCGGGCACAAAGAATCAAAATTATTTTCGATTGATACAAAGAATCACTGATTTATTTGCAACACAAACAGTCAAGCAAGACATCCCGCAGATTTAATGCTCATAACTGTAAACTACATGAGTACATTTCAGTTCTTTATAAAGTAGAAGAGACAATGTTGAACTAGACCTGAAATCAATTTTGAATCTGATTGCACCCTTGTTTCACTATTGTTCACACAAATGCGTCACTATTTTCTATAGAAATTTAAACGTAAAAATTTAGTGACAGTTTCATTGTTCAATGCGTAGGATAGGATATATGAATGAAACTATTGGTTATATTTCAAATGTTTGCACTTAAAAGATCCAGCGCGGAGACCTGAGCTTGATTGGGGCAGATGCTTCAATATTATTCAGGGTATTGCTAGACGCCTTCTTTATCTCTACCATGATTCTTATTTGAAAGTAATACATAGAGATTTGAAGGTCAGTAATATTCTCTTGGACTAGCAAATGAACCCAAAAATTTCAGATTTTGGATTGGCACGTATCATTCCAGGGACACAGAATATATAACAAATACTCAGAAGGTTGTGGGAACACTGTAAGCGTCATTCCTTTTCCTAGTCTTGGAAGAACATCAAAACTTAAATATCAATGTTCAGCGTATTGCCATTCATATCAATATATTAGTGAATTTATATGGAAGCAGCAGAGAATCAGAGATAACATGTAGGAAATCTAGCTGTACCATTCATTTTATTTGGAACCCTGCAATCTTAACTGAAATATTATTTGCATGCCATTAAGATAGAAATTCGGTGGCACTTTTCTTAAGACCAGAAACAAAAGAAATACTGTCAGTTAATAGTAATACGAATGAAATTCCTCTGCAGTGGCTATATGTCGCCGAAGTATGCCATGGGCGGGATATTTTCTGAAAAATCTGATGTCTATAGCTTCGGGGTCTTGATATTGGAGATTATTAGGGGCAGGAAGAATACCAGCTTCTATTACTATGAACAACATCTAGGTTTCCTAGCTTATGTAAGTTCACACTCTAAATCTTATAAATTGTTAAACAATCTATATGAAGCTAAATACATATATATGAAATTTTGTCAGGCATGGCACTCATGGAATGAAGGCAGGGGATTGGAGTTGGTTGATGAAATATTGGCAGATTCATATTCCTCTTCAGAAGTGATGAGATGTGCACATTGGGCTTCTTTGTGTACAAGACAATGCTGCAGATAGGCCAACCATGCTGGATGTAGTTTTCATGCTAATTAGCGAGACAGATCTTTGACAACCTAAGGAGCCAATATTTACCTTCCAAAACTCAGTCTCTGATCCCCAACCACAGTCTGAAATTATTTTCTCAGCCACCATAACAATAATCGAAGGATGATAAGCAATATCAAATTTTTTCATTACAAATGTAATGACCTTTGTCCAAAATTAAAATGTAATGACCTTTGGTTATTCTGAAGTGTTCCTTATTCGTCAAGAAACTGATGATTCAATTCAATATTTAAGTTGGGTTGGCTTCTAATTGAAGGTCAATCTAATTGGATTTGAAATTTTGAAAAACCAGTTCATATTGATATGGAATCAGATTGAGTTCTAATATTCAATGGTTACAAGCAACCAAGTGTTGATCACTGTTGAGCAGGTGTTTAAATTAGTGCATTTCGTACTTCACAAGTCAATCTGCAAACCTTTGAACTTCAAAAATTCACGAACTAAAGCATCTTAAACACCAAGAAACACTAAAATTCACAACACAATCAGAGAAAGAAAAAGAGCAAGCTTTTCTCAATTATAAAATAGAATTAGTTAATTCAATATGAAGATCAACTATGAACATAAATAACTCAACAACCCAAGAATGTTATGGCATCTCCAAAGGACTGAAGCCTTGATCTATAGCGAGGAAGCATGTTAAAAAAAATTAAAAAATTAAAAAAACCTCAAGCAGGTTAACTTAAGGTTAACATCGGTTCTGGAAAATAAAACATAAAACATAAAATTGATGATGTGTTATATGTTAAGTGGTTAGACTATTTGAGTGGCTGAGATTTCCTAAATGTAGAGGCTCGGGATCCACTGGTGGAGTAGATCTTTTTATTCGCCTAGCACACGCAGAATTAGGTATGTGATAAACTCTATTGCTTATACAACTCGAATCAGCAGTATTTTTCCTTTTCTGTCTCATACGTCTTGTAATAAAAATTCATTGTTTCATGTGAAGGAAAACGAATAAAGTTAATGCTCAGCCTCATAGCTATTTGTTTTATCAGTATCTCGGCTGCCATAGTGTTCGCTTGCACAGACTGCGATCTAACCAAAAGGGTAAGAGAATGAGATCATCAAGGGATAAAAGAGTTCAAGAATGAGATGCTGTCAATTTCCAAAATCCAACATAAAAATCTTGTGAGTATCATGGCCTGCTCCGTCCAGGATGATGAGAAGTTACTAATTTACAAGTTCATGCCAAACGGAAGGCTTGGATACTCTTCTATTCAGTTAGTTTCATTGCTCTTTGTTACCTAGTGATGGTCAATTTTTTCATTGTGAAGTGCACGGGATTGGGATGTAATAATGACATTACTGTTATATTTTGAATTCCAAATTCCAATGCCATGAGGAGCAGCTTCAAGATTATTCAGGGTGTTGCTAGAGGGCTTCTTTATCTCCACCATGATTCCTGTTTGAAGGTAATACATAGAGATTTGAAGGTCAGTAACATTCTCTTGCATGAGAACATGAACCCAAAACTTTCAGATTTTGGATTGGCACGTATCGTTTAAGGCAAGCAGAGTCTAGCAAATACTCACAAGGTTGGAGGAACAATCTAAGCATCTTCTCTTTCTTTTCCAATTCTCGGAAATCTTCTTTAAAAGTTAAATCCTTGAACACACTGTCACTCATATCTAAATAAATGGCCTAGGAGGGCGCTAGGCGGGCGCTAGGCGATCTAGGCGGGTGTGAGGCGGGCGCTGGCGCCTAGAAGAAAGAAAAGGCCATTTTGGAACTCCAAGGTCTGGGACGAGATGACGATGGTGCTATGAGAGAGAGAGAGAGAGAGAGAGAGAGATAGACGACGACGATGAGATTGAAGAATAAGAGAGGTTGCGTGTTATGTTTAGGGTTTAGAAAAGGGCCTGGGCTAGAGAAAAAGACTTGGGCTTCAGAAAATATAACATTAAATGGATTTTGCATTATGAAATCACTAAAGTAACCACTAATAAGTAACAAATAACAAATAAATATTTTAACATTTTAAATCAAAAAAATATTATACTATTTGTTTAATATATAATCTATATATCCTTTTATCTTTCATGATTTTGGTATAAATTTATAATTTATAATACTAAATAATTTATTAAAAAAACATAGGCACTCGCATAGCCCCCGATTACTCCTCTAGGTGCTAGGCCCTTGCCTGCCGCCTCCTTACTGCCTAGTGATTTTTCGAACATTGGGATTAACATGTTGGTAAATCGAGGTGTATTAGCACTTCAATTTACAACCCTGCAATTTTAACTGACTCCAATTCCCTTCTGTTTGTGTTCATAATTAACTAAAAATTAGTTGCATTACATGACGTTTAGATTTAACTTTTATGGTATAATTTTTCTCGAGACTATAAACAAATAACCAATTTTGTCAGTTCTCAATTGATTGTGCAGTGGCTATATGCCTTCGGAGCATGCCATGGGTGGAATGTTTTCTGAAAAATCTAATGGCTACAGCTTCAGGGTCTAGCAATTGGAGATTTCTTTTAAATAAAATTAAAAAACCAAGTATCGCCGCGCGGCTATACGATTTCTTTTAAAACATTTGAAAAAAACGAGTATAGCCGAACGGCTATACAAGGTTTTTCTTTTTTACCTTGTATAGCCGAACGGCTATACTATTTCTTTTTAAAAAAAAAAGAAAAACCTTGTATAGCCGCGCGGCTATACTATGCCTTTAAAAAATTTAGAAAACCAGAGTATATCCGGCCGGCTATACTATTTCTTTGAAAAAACCAATAGCCGCACGGCTATATTATTTCTTTTAAAAAATATAGAAAAATAGAGTATAGCCGTTCGGCTATACCATTGGTTATAAATAAAATTGAACAAACCGTGTATAGCCGTGCGGGTATACCATTTCTTTAAAAAAAATAGAAAAATAGAGTATAGCCGTGCAACTATACTATTTCTTTAAAAAAAATTAGAAAACCCAAGTATAGCCAACCGGCTATGCTATTTCTTTAAAAAAATCTAGAAAAGCCGAGTATAGCGGTTCGGCTTGGACTATTTCATTTTTAAAAAATTAAAAAAACCGAGTCTAGCCGCATGGGTATACTATTTCTTTAAAAAAAAATTAAAAACTTCGAGTTTAGCCTCCCGGCTATACTATTTCTTTTTTTAAAAATAGAAAACCGAGTATAGCCGCCGGGCTATACTATTTCTTTAAATTTTTTAAAAAAACCAAGCGGCTATACTATTTCTTTAAAAAAATTTAAAAACCGAGTTTAGCCGCGCGGCTATACCTTTTATATATGTATTGACCTGTTTGGGTTAATGAAATTATGACTTTCCCTTTTAAAAAAATAAAATATATTAGAAAAGAAACAATACATGATTTTTGCGCCATTTAGATGAACTCCACAAAATTAGCTCCAACGGCCTTGCCGCCTTCTGTCTGCCTCTCTTGCGTCCGAAAAAATGGTTCCACATTAGAGAACTTCTACACATCGTTGAATTTCAATAGAAGCGTCTCCTTTACTGTACATGGGTTGCTTCTAAACAGAGCCAGATCATTAACACTGAAGATGATCACCACCCTATCAAAATCACACACTTGCTGACCATGGGAATCCAAATTTATCCTTTCACTTTTCACAAAAGGAATCTTTTAGGCTTCTGTTTCCCAGTTCAACTTGCTGCCCCTATCCAAATGAACTCTTAACAAAGCTTCCTGGTCAATTTGGGGGTGCATATGATACAAGTGACAAAGCTTTCTGCATATTGTTATCATCGCTGCTCATGACTGGAAATTCAGTTGGAAAGTATGGAGATTCCAGAATCTGTTGCAAGTCAAAGTCGCCTCTTTCTGGGAGTGGAGGAAAAGTCAATGCTGGATATGATGCTTGGAAACTTTCAAGCAACGGGGAAGAGGCAGAGCTATCAAGATATCAATGGAAATAAACAAATAGTTTAATTCAGGTCTACATATAAAATGTGTGTAAAGCAACTTTCTAAATGCAAGTTCTCAAACAATCAGAAGCAGTTTGACCATTTCATTATATCATAAAGTAAAAATTAGGGAGAAGCTGAATACAGTCTTTCAATGCAAAAGTTTTCTACAATGAAGACGCATTCGTAAGTTCTTAAACTTCATCTTGAAACCTTGTGAGGAGATATCAAAACGAACTTAAGTAGCCTTGAGAAATCATTGTGTCAAATACAAGTCATTCCACCCAACTTGCTTTTGAACAAGCCAGAGAAAGATCTGAATTTATGAGGAGACCCAATTTCAGGAAGGGAAACAGGACGTAGTTCACTTACATTTTCAAGTATCAGCATGCTATAAAGCTCCACAAATTTTTCCAGAAGTATCTCGTTCATTTGGTCCACATCACATGCATGAGTCCAGAAGGAATCATGCACCCCTGCAAGCATATTTTAACACATATGTGAGACTTCAAACATACTTCAATATGTAAGTGTGAACTAAAACCAACATACTTCAAACAAACTTCAAAAGAGACTTTGTTTTGATGAATCTATGCCCTCTAATCCTCTAAGTACAGAGCACTTCAGCAGGGTGTAGGTTCCAATATCTTCTGACAAAAGTTCAAAAGTTTAGGAAAAATTGTCTTCTTCCAATTTTTTTTTGGGGTCAGTGTCTTATCCTCATATTTGAAAACCATTACACTGAAATTTTGGTTTTGAGCATGTATTTTACATCAATGACTAACAGTATATTTCAAGCCCACTCTAATGCAGAGTTACAGACTAGACTACTGAGACAAGCCTGCAAAACGTAGGCCAGCGTCCCTGCAGGCAAGAGCTATCATCATCATGTGTGAACCCGTCAAGAGAGTGTACAAAATGTGGAGGAAATGCAGTTCTCTGTTTTCTAACATCTACCTGGAGTAGGAGAATAAATCAAATCTATAGCAAGTCATAAAAGAAAAGGCAAGAGAAGATTTGTAAGCCTACTGAGTTACTCTCCCGTTGCAAAACTTATCTGTGATTCCAGTGGAAGAATAGTTAATAAATTGTCACTACAATATTAAAAAATAAGACTGTAGCACCATGTAAGAGGTTGTCTTCTAGCAATATGGAAATAAACCATGATCCTAAGCTTTAAATAGATGAACTCTAAAACAACCCTATCCACATTAACCTCTGAAAAACGGTCTCCTACTTCCAAAGAAAATTGACATAAAATATTAGAGTATCGAAATTATGATAGAAGAGCATGTGGGTTATCATCTGAGCCCACCTTTACATCAACACAACGCCAAAATCAGTGTATTTCACGGAGAGTAACAGCAAACAGTTTAAAGAAAGTCAAACAAATCCAACCCCGATTATCATCCAATGAGCAATCTAACCCTAAAGTAAGCCCCTTTTGTCCGGGAAAACCATGAATTCTAAGTCGAAGATCATGACTTCAAACCAAAAACCCACATCCAAGATTATAAGCACACTAACATTTGTTAAATTGATTACTAATTTACTAGTACATGAAATTTATTTGTTACCAACTTGCCAGAAACACAGTATTGGGAGAAAGAATTTAACTTTTAGCTGTGAGGATAGAGAACAACGAGCTTACCAGAAGAAGAGGTGCGGGGTGTGATGAAAACCCTAAATTTTGGGGCCTTCTGGAAATAACAAAAAAAGAGGTGGATGGTTCAAGGGTGTGATAGAAATGTAAGTAAAAAACTGGGCCTGAGAAAGAAATGTCAAAAGAGGTTCCTTTGGGATTTAGGGGAATTTGGTTGAAACTTGAAAGGGGCCAAAGGTGCAAGCTTGGAAGCTGGACCATGATCCTATGCTATCCACGAGGCCTTAATAAACCATCATTTCTCACTACCAGAAAATAAAAAAGGAAAAAGGCAAAACAAATTATACAAAATTTCAAGAGTCTTCAACTTCAACTCACATGGCTACAATTATCTCATCCACATTAAACACAGTACAGAAAATACAAGTTGAAGAAAAGGGGCCAAAAAGGCTGAATTGGTCAAGAAAGGAAGCTGCTGCACGTATTTGTCCAATCGTTTTTGCACAGTACTTTTAAAAGTAGTTAATGATTTTAGGATAGGATTCTACTAACTGTTTATACAGTTAGCTACCTTGCTTGCTGATGAACTGCTAGAATTGACAGGTTTTGAGAAATATTTGGCAACTGCGACTACCTTAATGCTTGCTTATTGTAGCATTTTTTACCCAAAAGAAAGCAAAATATGACAGCTTGCTGTACTAAATACTGCTGGGAGAGAAACTAGGAAGCTTCATATTTCATCGTCTTCTGTTCTTGTACTTGTTGTCTATCTTGAATGTTTTTAACCGAAGCCTTTTCCAGCTACAAGACTAGGACGGCTGAGACAACAAAACCTTGAATTTACCATTCCATTCCAAATTGCTTGATTTGTTCTAATGATGACACTCACAAACGTGGGCTCCACATTCAACTCATAGTTATAAGGCATCCCGTTGCAGAAATGTCCTCATACTTTTGACACTATTAATTCCTCATGGTTCCGTTCCATCAAGTGCTTCTTGTACAAGCAAAGTAATGTCCTTTTCTGGTCTCTAATCTTCCTATCCTACTCTTCCCATCATTTTCCTCGGGAGTCGGCACCCCACCCCACCACATCTGGTGCTTGCTGCTGCTTCCCAGCATGATAGAGTTGGAAAAGATGAAAGATAGGCAACAAGGACTATAATTTCAAACACTCTCAGAGTATGGTATACGTTTGTGATTTGGCCCACAATTATTCAGTAAATTCGACGGTTTTATTTAATGTTGAGGCTAATAAAATCCAAAACTTCTTTCTTATCTTAACCAAGTTCAACCCTTTTTATTGCACCACGCATCCTTTAAGTAATGGCCTTCATTCTGCACGCCAATTCTTACCTTCTATATCTCAATTCACTCTTATTCAATTTTCTGCTCTTATACCCCTTTTTTATTTTAAAAGAAAATATATTTTTGAAAATATCCACCAGAACCGTCATTTGAAATGTTATTTGGCTGAACCGTCACCAAAAGATTGACAAGACCATTCTATATTGCTAAACTTAAAGAACAAGTTATGATTTTCCGTCACCCAATTTATTTTCAGTCAAAATTATCGTTGTCAAATTGTGAAACGCGTTAGATAAATAGGAATGTTTCTATTTTCTTCATGTAATGCTATCTTATTGGACAACCTAGTAATCATATCTCTTTAATAAGCTCATATCCGTAAGAGCCAAGTACAAGTCAATCTCATAATATGATTCTCCGAAGATATATTAACTCCAATGGCTAATGAGTGGAAGTTTGGCATTTGGGCTTTTCTTTAGTGAATATTTGAAGTTAAATTCTGTAATTAAATTGGCTAAAGGTTGTTGTTGACAATGATTATGTAAGCAAGTCACATGCTTGACAAATCAGAGTTACAACGATGCATGCATACATGAATAATGCATATGCATCTCTATTTGAATGAATGCAAATTCCCCCACCACCCCTTCCTTTTTTCAAGGCCAACCAAGAACCAGCCAATTCTTTTTGGCCAACTATAAAATTCCAACCCCACCTAAGCAAATACCCAAAAACCAAAGGGCCTCAAATGCAAACCAACAAAACCAAAATTGATTAAACAAGTAGAAACACTGTTCCAGCCTTGTGAAGATTCGAATCTTGCCCCACGAACATTCGAAAACAAAATGCGCATCTGACGGCTAGAAATTCCCCCTAACCCAAAAATTCCAAAGCATAATTCTAGCATTCAAACACCAATATAGCTCCTCTCCACGGATTTGCCAACTCGGACTCGCCAACACACAACTTCACAAATCACATACCACCAAAAAAATCGTTGCTAATAACTTATAACTTACCTTTCTTCCTTCTCTGTCTCTCTGTCTCTCCTCTGTCTCTCCTGGACCAACTTTCTCCTCCGCGCCGGAAAAACCCATTTCCGGTGGCGGGAAAGACAATTCGACCGTTGGACTCAACTGGGTTTTTCATTCGAGTCTTTTTGGTGTCTTGTTGTGATTATGATGTCGGTGGCGTCTCCGCGAAAGTCAATAACAGAGAAGGTGTTTGAGAGGGTTGGGGGATATTCATACCTGAGCTACCTCAAGAACAACAGCGGCAGTCACAGTCTGAGGTGTGACGATGAAAGTGACGACGATTACTACGAGGATGGGACTATGGAGCTGGTGCAGATTGGAGCTGAGAGGACCAAGAACGTCTTGATTCTCATGAGTGACACAGGTGGTGGCCACCGAGCTTCTGCCGAGGCCATACGCGATGCCTTTCGTATGGAGTTTGGCGATGAATACAGGGTAATTGCTTAATTGGGTTCTTCATTTTCTCTTCTGAGTTTTATTGGGCTTTCTTTGATTTTGTCTTTGTCATTCATTTCTATTGATTTTCCTTCTGATATAAATTATAATGCTTTTGGTTTGAAACTGTTGAACCTCTTGACTTTTTGTTCTTTAAGTTTTTGCCTTTTCTTCTTTGAAATATCTGCATACGTATGTACTATTTAATGATTAAGTTAATCTTTCCAAAACCATATTAATCCAATTCATACGAATTCGGAAATTTAATCAAAAGTGTTCTTGTGCTCCTGTAAATTCCTTATTTGACAAGTTCTTTATTCGAACATGTTTCAGATAATTGTGAAGGATGTTTGGAAAGAGTACACCGGTTGGCCGCTAAATGACATGGAGAGGTCATACAAATTCATGGTGAAACATGTGCAACTGTGGAAGGTCGCATTTCACAGCACCTCTCCTCGATGGATACACAGTGTCTATCTTGCTGCTATTGCAGCCTACTATGCCAAGTAAACTCTCTTACCTCCTCCCACTTTTCATTTTCAATTCAATGAACCCCATACACAATTTTGCAAGTGATTGTTTGTAGCCTGCAAGCAGAGCTGTAGTTTCGTCATAAAAATATCCCATTAAAGTTCGATAAAGCATGAT
This sequence comes from Prunus fruticosa, assembly GCA_018703695.1. Classification (NCBI taxonomy): domain Eukaryota; kingdom Viridiplantae; phylum Streptophyta; class Magnoliopsida; order Rosales; family Rosaceae; genus Prunus; species Prunus fruticosa. Next base: position 35,229,361 of record CM031923.1, read on the forward strand.
GTTATATCATGACAATACTTTTAGGTATTATTAGTTGTAATCAATTTGAAGGATCCTTTTACCACTTTCACTTATGCTTTTCGTTTTTATCTTTTCTTCTTTAAAATGATTTTTTTATCATCCACTTATCTCCAAATCAATCGTTAGAGATTAAAAGTAATTATCGCTCTAGGTGGAGAACTGATTCTATTGACTTAGAAAGTTCTAGTTTACTGGGATTTGCTAAGTACTAAGTAAGTAGTGCTGTGTTTTAAATTGAAGGGAGGTGGAGGCTGGTCTCATGGAGTACAAGCCAGATATTATAATCAGTGTACATCCTTTGATGCAACATATTCCTCTGTGGGTTCTCAAATGGCAAGGCCTTCAGAAGAAAGTGATTTTTGTGACAGTTATCACAGATCTCAACACCTGCCATCCTACATGGTCAGTTTGATAAAGCCAATCAGAGTTTCCAATTTATGCATGCTTATTAGTCATAGGCAACCATACAATATTCTCCTAACATGGATATAGTATCCAGGTTTCATCCTGGGGTGAATAGGTGCTACTGCCCATCACAGGAGGTAGCTAAAAGGGCTTTATTAGATGGTCTTGAAGATTCTCAAATACGTGTTTTTGGCTTGCCAATCCGGCCCACGTTTGCCCGTGCAGTTCTCTCCAAGGTGCGTTGCATGTCTGAGATTTTGTTTGTATGTAGGGTTCAATGTGCTTGGTTACTGAATTTTCTTAATGGTGCCCTTTCTCCCCCTCTAATTCTTGGTTGCATAGGATCAACTCAGAGAAGAACTTGAAATGGACCCCGACTTGCCTGCGGTTTTGCTGATGGGAGGTGGTGAAGGAATGGGACCAGTAAAGGAAACTGGAAGGGCTCTGGGGGAAACACTCTTTGATAAAGAACTTGGAAAACCAATTGGGCAGTTGATCATCATATGTGGGCGTAATAAAAACCTCGCCTCTACACTCCAGACCGATGAATGGAAGATTCCAGTAAAGGTAAAGCTTTGACAGTTTTACATTGGGGGCAAATACATTTTTCTTTTGAAACATCTGTTTACATGTTTTGCCTTTTCCAATTTGCAGGTTAGAGGGTTTGAGACCCAAATGGAAAAATGGATGGGAGCTTGTGATTGCATCATAACAAAGGCTGGACCTGGCACAATAGCAGAGGCATTGATCAGGGGGCTTCCTATCATCCTCAATGACTACATTCCAGGACAAGTTAGTGACCATTTTCTTTTTCACTCTTCAATTTGATTACATGTAACCATTTTCAACTTTTCCATTAACCTTTCCACTTCATTTGGCAACCCCAGGAAAAGGGCAATGTGCCTTATGTGGTAGACAATGGGGCTGGTGTGTTCACCAGAAGTTCCAAGGAAACAGCCAGGATTGTGGCTGAATGGTTCAGCACCAAAACAGATGAACTCAAAATGATGTCTGAGAATGCACTTAAACTGGCACAACCCGAGGCTGTTTTCGACATTGTTAAGGACATCCATGATCTTGCCTGCCAACGCGGTCCTCTTGCAAACATCCCTTACATGCTGACATCGTCGTTTACAAGTTTAATCTAAATGAATAACGTACCTCTGTCTTCCTCTATTAATTACTGGGGTTTTCCCACTAGAATGCCATGTACAGGTTCGAAATAGTTCTAATATTTATCATTCTTTGGCCTCAGAGGCTTGTAGCCCGCAAATGGTTGTAAATTATTGTAGACAAGCTCTGGTGTTTCGAAGGTTTGTTTTTGTTCTGTTTTAGAATATTTGAAGTAGATATCCATAGGATGACCATGCCAAAGTTGACGACGTTGTAAATTCTCAAGTTGCAATGTTATGATTTTTCTTTTGCTTCAAAGCAAACACTAGTTCAAAGACAAAGACACATGCCAAAACACATCTGCCTTGGAAGCAAACTTGTCCATGTAACTTTCCCTTGGCTTTTAACCATTCGACGCTTTGAAACAAAGTTTGTTGCAACCCATGTAGCAAATAGCACGCATAAATAATTAGTCGTCGTCAACACGAAATTATAGTGATTTTTTTTTTTTTTGGTCAACGAAATTATAGTGATTTGAGAGTGGTTGTTTTGAAGTTTGGCATACATAATTAGACAGGGTCCACCTCCAGCTCCAACATTTGATCATCCATCTCAGCTATGTTGTCTTCTTTTGGTTGACAGTTGGATCCGATATGAAAAAGAGAAAATGTTGGATCATTCATGTCTTTTTTAGTTTGACTAAAATCTTAGTGGACAACATAATCACCACCAGATATTATTTTATACAATTTTCAGGGAGAACAAGTCTTCGCAGGATTATATAATATAACAATATTAAAAATAAAAACAAATGACACATAAGATATATGCTAAAACAAAGACTTGCAAAACAGGTACAACATAGAAATTTTTGTCGGCAAACAATGACACAACAACAGAAAGCTGATTATATCACAAGTTCACAACAGAGTAGATGCAGATGCTATTTTTTAAGAATCTACGTATCTGGGCCACTTGAGTTAAAATGAATAAATGGGCTTTTGTTTGGGTCAAACGAAAAATCCCCAGAACGAATGGGCTTTTTAATGTACGTGAAAATTGAATTAAATAAATAAAGAAAAATATAAATTTATGGAGCGACTTTGATGTGCTTTGACGGTTAAGATGGGAGTTAAGCTTACTCTCGCAAGCGAGGTATCACCTTAGAGGATCAAACTCCTTCCACCCACCACACCACCATGGCTATTCTCTGAACTTCCTCTCATCTCTGAAAGCTACGACATTTCCGAACCTTGGCTTGTATTACAAAGGATTGTTGGATCAGGTACTGAATTTACAACCCAATATTTATTCCTTTGATATAATCTTTGATTTTCATTTTCCTGGTACTTTGTTCTCTTTCAATTGCAGTCGCATCATACGCATCATGATGTGTTCACCTAAGCTTTATGTAATTGGCTTCATTGCCTGAATTGGGATATGGGTTTACTAAGTTGGTATTTTTATTCAATATTTTTCATCCATTTTTTTAACATTGTTTCCATGGCCTCCCTCTGCAGAAACCCAATTGGTTTTTTGGAAACAAGTATTCGTTTGGAGCTTGCAGTTGTCGAGATAGGTCGTCGTTTGACGTAGAAAGATGGTAAAGCTTCAAGCTTTTCGTAATTTTATCTTTTATGCTCATCTTTTTGATATATTGTTGAGGAACATTGGCTGCTAATCGTCAAATTTTTGGCTTTTATTTTATGCTTACTACTTTAATAATACTACTGAGGAGAGAGAATTAAATGTTAGTGAAAGGTGTTGGTTAAAACAACTACTTGACAAGTATGGTGACAGGTTTATCACTCTAGTTTTGTGGACGAGGAAGGAATTACTAAAGCGTGTGGGTGCCCTCTATTGCCTTTGAAAAGCCATAAAGGGTCCTGCTCCAGTTTCAGACCAAGGTTTTATATGTGCACATTTACACTTTTAGTAGCTTGTAATACTAGCTGTTTTAAAATTGTTCCATTCTTGTTAAATTCTTTTTGATATG